>RDPX01000246.1:1759964-1845445 GCA_003991215.1 Morbakka virulenta
GAGCGTTGGTAAATATCATTTATTTCACTTTACAAATTTATAAAACGTAATGACAAATCACGGTACAAATTTTTGTATTTATACTTATCTATTATTCTTCGAAATTTTTCGCTGTTAAAACATCCATACATTAAATACATATTTATTAAGCAATACGTACTATTTGATTGAATTTATTTACTACTTTAGAACTGTAGGTGTCTTCAAAGCTGTCAATTTCCTTACAAACTTGAAGAAGCGTGAATCACAATTGGCTGTTGCTTTTCTGTTCTGATTTAAGGAATTGATAAAGATTCCACTAGTAGAGTGTATTAAGAAGGGAATTGTTTAGATACCTCATAGTAAAGTTGAAAATGTTTTGGGCTGTGTTACTTTGGACTTTAGACAATAGAGCTTTAACCAATGACAGAGAATTGTCAAAGGAAAGAGAAAGAATAGCACTCTGTGATATAAGTTCATTAGCAATTCCACTTTTGTGATTTGCTCTTATAGTTGTTAGAACCTCTTTGGTTTTTCGATAAATTTCTTATTGAACATTTTTGCCACTGCAGTTATTTGTCCATAAAGATCGTGTGCTTCTCTTTTTTAGAGGTTTTTTTTCGTAAAATCGCAAGTGGCAGTTGAACACTGAAAAATTTCTATTTAAAAGAGTTTTAGACCTAGACTAAACTGTCTTTTGGACAAGATGATATCTTAATGTAACGATTACAGGAAGATCACGCCCTTTCTGGATATACTTAGAAACAAGGTCATCTAGATTCTCTGTGACCCAGTTTTTGGGACAAGCCAGAGTCAGGTGCCACGAAAGCTACGATAACACATGCCTGTGGTATAATATTAACTTATTCTTTGAAAGGAGTGGTAGTGCATAAGCTTTAACTAGTAAATGTGAAATTCAAGTTAGAGTTTCTCACTTGTACTTTTGGTTACTCTTACTGAACTCAAAATTACAACCAAGATTCTGGTGAAACAAGCTCAGTGTTACTAAAAGCCTTAGGTTCAAATTAAAGTGAAGAAGTCTAAAATTTTTTAATTTCAAAGGAAATACATTTATCAACTCCAGTAGTCACCCCTGCTCACTGACACTATGTGGCAAAACAAATGAAAATATCCTGTTTCTCTCGTTCTCCGCTACTGACAATGGAAACGTCGTCAAAAAAAAGAAACCTGTCGAGACTATCAAAAAGCTGGTCATGTACACCATGGGAAGAGTATCAGTACTGCATATACTAATCGGCGTGAATACGGATAGATGTATTAATGCACAAATTAAGAAGTAGGTGACTGAGACAATCGCCCAATGGAACACCGTGTTTGAATGGAATCGCAGGGGAAATAAAATTATCTGTCACAGTAGAAGTTTTTTAGGTCCGTATAAATGTTAAGAATTAAATAAGACAAGTTTAAATAAACGGTGGCCATCACAGACTTCATGTATAAGGTTATAGTAAACCTCAAAAACCAGATCGAGAAGAGATAATAGCAGAGTGCGCTGTTGACTACAAGCTTTATTTGTGATATAATTAATCCTGCTTGTATGTTCTCAAAGACCTAACAATTTGAAAAGTAAAACTCTTTTGAATATTGTGTTCAACGTAACTATTTTGCATAAGAAAGTCTAACTTAGAAAAGATGTAACTATTTTCAAAGGAGTATATTGGAGAGAGATAGATCTATAATTAGAAAGGTCGACTTTGCCATCCTTTTTGTGTACAAGAATATTACAAGCCCTTTTCCATTCCGAGAGGATAAAAACAAAACCTTAAATGACACAAAAGATTTCAGTTAAAAACAACCGTAAGAAGGTACAACTCTTAAAACAGATATTTGTTGGCTAGTGAACTAGCGATCTCACTGTGAACTAAAAGATTTCATCCTTTGACGTTGGTGTTCTGTTGATAGGGCGGAGGGGAGAAATTGAATGAAATACATTTGGGAATAAAATCCCATCCGGAGGAATAAACGGCTGAAAATGATTTTAGGATGTATTTTAAGCACTGGTCTTTGGTTAAAGAGGTAAGAAATCATATATCTTTTCCTCTTTCCCAATGAAAAAAGCAGTTTTAACATATTTGGTTGCAGATCTCCATTGAATTTCACTTTTGGTAATCAAATTCCTCTTGTATTTTTGGCCAACTCTAAATCAGTCGATTGCAGTAATTTCTTATTCAACTTGATGTTATTATGAACAGTAGCGAAACCCGCCTCAAGTTGCTAGTATCAATCTCAATTTAGATATTTAGTTACCTGGTCTATTTCACAACTTTACACAGCAACATCGAATCATTTGATAGGATTAGTGTTATCACTTTTCTTGATTACGTGGACATTGTTTTCCCTTTGATCTCAAGCAGTTTAATATTTTAATAATGATAATAATAATAATGATAATAATAATAGCAACAATTATCATTAACATTATTATTATTATAGTTTCATCAGTGTTCCTTATTGTAGCATCAAGGGAAAAGAGATTGCTTGCTTTCCTATTTACATTTAAGTCAGAAAACTGTTTAGAAGTATATGAACATTAAAAAGAAGCAGGCGTGATATAAGCGAAAATTGACATGCGAATATAGTTCCCATCTCATCAAGCTAAGTTTCAAGCACGTCCATTGATCACAAGGTCGTCAGAAAATACCAGCTTCCAGTTAATTCCTTTTTGACAAGGAGCATTTGTAGTTTTCAATACTACTAAAAACAAGTATGCATTCAAGGCAGAATTATTTTGAATGAATGAATAATGCTGTGTGTTTGGTTGTACAACTGTTTGGGTATTTAAAGAGACTTGTATAAGTTTTAAAAGTATTAAAAAAGAATAAACTGGGGTCTTTCTCGGGGCTATCTAAGCTGTGCCCATAGGAATTTTTGTCAAAATGGTGCCTTATGAGAGGAAGGATATCGGTAGAAGATTGGTAAAAATAAAAAAAACCCAATAAGAACCAATGTAACAGTAAACCTCTCTTGCTTTTTTTTCAGCTAATAGTCATTTGGATTTCAAAATATTTTACGAGAAATTGAAGTTTAGAGTTTTCATTTTTAATAAAATTTTAGGCTTGGTATAAATTAACATTTACACGGCGTAAAAAAATAAAGCTAAATTAAATGGAAAACTCTTCATCTCAATTATTTCCCACTCAATGTAAGATAAAAGACACTCTCCATACCTTTTTCATGATCTGTCACTTTCATTAGGATAGAAATAAATTGAAAACTCTTCATCTCAATTATTTCCCACTCAATTTAAGATAAAAGACACTCTCCATACCTTTTTCATGATCTGTCACTTTCATTACGATAGAAATAAATTGAAAACTCTTCATCTCAATTATTTCCCACTCAATTTAAGATAAAAGACACTCTCCATACCTTTTTCATGATCTGTCACTTTCATTACGATAGAAATAAATTGAAAACTCTTCATCTCAATTATTTCCCACTCAATTTAAGATAAAAGACACTCTCCATACCTTTTTCATGATCTGTCACTTTCATTACGATAGAAATAAATTGAAAACTCTTCATCTCAATTATTTCCCACTCAATTTAAGATAAAAGACACTCTCCATACCTTTTTCATGATCTGTCACTTTCATTACGATAGAAATAAATTGAAAACTCTTCATCTCAATTATTTCCCACTCAATTTAAGATAAAAGACACTCTCCATACCTTTTTCATGATCTGTCACTTTCATTACGATAGAAATAAATTGAAAACTCTTCATCTCAATTATTTCCCACTCAATTTAAGATAAAAGACACTCTCCATACCTTTTTCATGATCTGTCACTTTCATTACGATAGAAATAAATTGAAAACTCTTCATCTCAATTATTTCCCACTCAATTTAAGATAAAAGACACTCTCCATACCTTTTTCATGATCTGTCACTTTCATTAGGATAGAAATAAATTGAAAACTCTTCATCTCAATTATTTCCCACTCAATTTAAGATAAAAGACACTCTCCATACCTTTTTCATGATCTGTCACTTTCATTACGATAGAAATAAATTGAAAACTCTTCATCTCAATTATTTCCCACTCAATTTAAGATAAAAGACACTCTCCATACCTTTTTCATGATCTGTCACTTTCATTAGGATAGAAATAAATTGAAAACTCTTCATCTCAATTATTTCCCACTCAATTTAAGATAAAAGACACTCTCCATACCTTTTTCATGATCTGTCACTTTCATTACGATAGAAATAAATTGAAAACTCTTCATCTCAATTATTTCCCACTCAATTTAAGATAAAAGACACTCTCCATACCTTTTTCATGATCTGTCACTTTCATTAGGATAGAAATAAATTGAAAACTCTTCATCTCAATTATTTCCCACTCAATTTAAGATAAAAGACACTCTCCATACCTTTTTCATGATCTGTCACTTTCATTACGATAGAAATAAATTGAAAACTCTTCATCTCAATTATTTCCCACTCAATTTAAGATAAAAGACACTCTCCATACCTTTTTCATGATCTGTCACTTTCATTAGGATAGAAATAAATTGAAAACTCTTCATCTCAATTATTTCCCACTCAATTTAAGATAAAAGACACTCTCCATACCTTTTTCATGATCTGTCACTTTCATTACGATAGAAATAAATTGAAAACTCTTCATCTCAATTATTTCCCACTCAATTTAAGATAAAAGACACTCTCCATACCTTTTTCATGATCTGTCACTTTCATTAGGATAGAAATAAATTGAAAACTCTTCATCTCAATTATTTCCCACTCAATTTAAGATAAAAGACACTCTCCATACCTTTTTCATGATCTGTCACTTTCATTACGATAGAAATAAATTGAAAACTCTTCATCTCAATTATTTCCCACTCAATTTAAGATAAAAGACACTCTCCATACCTTTTTCATGATCTGTCACTTTCATTAGGATAGAAATAAATTGAAAACTCTTCATCTCAATTATTTCCCACTCAATTTAAGATAAAAGACACTCTCCATACCTTTTTCATGATCTGTCACTTTCATTACGATAGAAATAAATTGAAAACTCTTCATCTCAATTATTTCCCACTCAATTTAAGATAAAAGACACTCTCCATACCTTTTTCATGATCTGTCACTTTCATTAGGATAGAAATAAATTGAAAACTCTTCATCTCAATTATTTCCCACTCAATTTAAGATAAAAGACACTCTCCATACCTTTTTCATGATCTGTCACTTTCATTAGGATAGAAATAAATTGAAAACTCTTCATCTCAATTATTTCCCACTCAATTTAAGATAAAAGACACTCTCCATACCTTTTTCATGATCTGTCACTTTCATTAGGATAGAAATAAATTGAAAACTCTTCATCTCAATTATTTCCCACTCAATTTAAGATAAAAGACACTCTCCATACCTTTTTCATGATCTGTCACTTTCATTAGGATAGAAATATATCGAAAACTCTTCATCCCAATTATTTCCCACTCAATTTAAGATAAAAGACACCCTCCGTGCCTTTTTCATGATCTGTCACTTTCATTACGATAGAAATAAATTGAAAACTCTTCATCTCAATTATTTCCTACTCAATTTAAGATAAAAGACACTCTCCATACCTTTTTCATGATCTTTCACTTCCATTAGGATTGTTCCTTTGCCCTTTCCACCTACCGCTGTTTTTCCTAGCAAACAGTGATAAGAGTGCTTAAGGAGAGATTAAAGATTAGACCAGCAATGTAAATGCCTCCTTTTCAACACTGTACAAAGCCTGCAAGTTCAATAGTATTAATCTGAAATCAAAACTTTGCATACATAAGTCCACCACTCTTCAATTCCCTTTACGACTCGAAGAAATAAAAATAAAACATATGAAAAGACTTAAAAAAGTTCACTCTTCCTATATCTTGGATAGACCATATCACCATTGACCAACTTAGGCAAAGGAAGAATTTTTAAAAAGCCATTGGTAGATAAGACGAAAAAATCCAATGCAGCAACTACAGCATATTGACAGAACACATGAAAACAACATCCCAAAAACAGCCGTATAGCAGGTATCATATGATCATAGAAAAAGAACAGGCAAGAAATTGACAAAATCAAAAAGAATTATTGACAAGTACCTTCAGAAGGGGGAAAAGAATTGAAAGGAAGTAACAAGACTTGCAACAGAAAGTATCAAATGGCAAGATTCATGGCTCAATGCTATGACGTGAACGACACAATTTATGTTCAAGCGTAAGTAAGCAGGCTTGCTTAATAGGCTAGATCTGAAATGTCATTCTTAGTTAAAAGTTTTTTTTCCAAGTGAGGAAGGACTTCAACTCTCTTGCTGGCCATCCCTTTTCCCCATACACACCTTATCTGGATTAAAACTTTTCTTGTGATCAACTGCTGATATTAATTTGGATAATCCACTTATTACAGTCCGGATTAAAGTAATGCTACCTGTAAGGATTAAACAAAATGACATGCTACCTTTTAGCAGGATAATTAAAGTTCAAGCAAACTTATTCTTTGTATTAAATCCTATTATGACCCTTTATTCAGTGATTTTTATGACTACTCAAAAGAGACTCTGAGAAATAATGAGTACCAAAAGGTCACATTTAATTAAAAATATATATATATATAATCCTTCAGATTAACACAGAAGCATAGCTGTTTAACATCCCTTGAAAAAAGTAGATGACTATTTGTAACGACACGGACTATGAACTTTAGGTCAAACTTTAGTTTAGAATTACTTTTTGCTTTGTGCTTGGGATTTAACTTTACCAATGTAGATTGGGGGATTATTATCAAACTTAATATCCCTTACTATAACTGTTAATCCATTAAAGGGTGAAGAATTGTAAAGAAATAATTACCCTAAATCTATCTTCTTCTTCTTCTTTGCAGGTTCCCAAAGATCAGGGGTCTGCAGCACGAATCTTCCTTCTCCACAGTAGTCTTTCCATTAATAATTACCCTAAATCTATGAAAAACTGTAAATCTATTGATAAAAAGGTCTTGCTTGCCGAAATCTCTGAGTCATAAAGGAAAAGAAATAAATGTCTCAAGACAAGTTTCCAAATAGGAAGTAAGATCCTAATGTTCATTTAAGAAGAGTTCCTTTCTGAACTTTGAGTGAAATTTCCTGTTTTGTTTAAAAATAATTTCAAATACAACGAGATTAATCTACACCAAGCAAAAACTGTAATATATGTAATAAGATTTGATTACACCGGAGAACACTCATTTTTTTGCATTAAGAAAAGACTATTCCATAGTCAATTTGAGTGTGTACATTTCAAATCTGAACTCAGTTTTTGTCTGCAAGCTACAGATTTTATGCAATTTGACATTTTCATTTATTTTTTTTTATTTTTTGTTATCAAAGGTTATTAAAATATAACCCACAATTCTTTTGTTCACTGGCATCTTAAAATGGCATGGAAGTCATTTATGTATATTTATTAAGGCAAGAGAAACAGAACATTAAAATGTGATTTTGGAGTAAATTACACTATTGTTGGTTGTGCCATATTTTCTGATAGCGTTTTTTAGAAAAGATTACTCTCTATCCCAAAGTTAGATTAGCATCTTTCAGAACATCACCACAGCTGATGGAAGCTTATCAATTACTTTGTGTATTTTATTCAGGCAGGGATTTGCGTTTGTGACTTTTGCGTTCGTACACTTCTGGGCAATCTCGTTTAATGCTCCAGTAGTTGTCAGCCATCATACTTTTGTCCCAGCGCCCTTGGTAGCGTTCTTCCATGATCTTTAGGCCTTGATGGAATCGTTCTTGGTGTTCGTCATTCACAGCTCCCAGGTTGTCAGGGAATTGTTCATTTTTCAGTATAAAACTGCGACGAATATGTCATCGGATGATTCAAGGGCAGCAAGTAAAGTAGATCCAGATGAAGCTTTTCTTCCAACATCTAACACCGAATCACACTATCCAGGTCAACAGGGAGTTGATGATTTGATCAGAGATTTAGGTCTTACTAAGTCTGGTGCTGAGCTATTAACATCTCGATTAAAGGAATGGAAGTTGTTGAAAGGAGACTAAGGTGTCTGTGTACCGGAAACGTCATGCAATTTCGAAAACTTTTTTTATGCCAGTGGTGATATGTGCTATTGCAAAGACATAAATAGATTATTTGCTGCTATCGGATTTGAGCATGAGCATTCTGAATGGTGTTTATTTATCAATAGTTCAATTTGAAGTCAGAAAGCGGTTCTGCTGCATAATGGTATCAAACATCCATCACTTCCCCTTGTTCACTCAGTACACAAGAAGGAAAATTACGAAAACGTCAAACTGCTCTTAGACAGCATCAAGTACATCAGTTTCAAGTGGGGTGTTTGTGGTGACTTGAAAATGATATCTTTCTTATTAGAGTTAAAAGGCGGATACACGAAGTATTCATGTTTTCTGTGTTTGTGGAATAGTAGAGCAGACAAAGAGCACTATGAACGGGAAACGTGGCCTCCCAGGGAAGATATGCAAACAGGAAAGTTGAACGTCATCCGGCTTGCTTTGGTTGACCGCAACAAGATCCTGTTTTCTCCTTTCCACATAAAAGTGGGACTTGTAAAGCAATTTGTGAAGCCTTTAAAACCTGAAGGACCAGCATTTCAAGAAATTAGGGCTATGTTTCTGAAGCTCTCTGAAGCAAAAGTCAAAGCAGGTGTTTTTGTCGTACCAGAGATAAAACAGATGTTGGAATCAGAAAAACTTGAGACTGGGATGAATGACTTAGAACGAGACGCCGGGTGTGCTCTTCGCAAAGTTGTCCAGGGTTTTCTTGGCAATAATAGGAGTCCAAAGTACAAATTTCTTGTTTTAAAGCTTGTCGCAGCTTTCAAATGCATGAGATGTTGCATGTTCTTGAAGTTACACTTTCTACATTCCCATCTAGACTTTTTTAACGAAAATGTCGGTGCTGTCAGTGAAAAGCATGGAGAGAGATTACAGCAGGATATCGCTACAATGGAAAGAAGATATCAAGAACGCTTGGATCCTGCCATGATGGGAGACTACATTTGGTCGACAGTGTGAAGTGATAAATCAGGGCACTGAAAAACATCATGGTCTCCAAAGTTCTTTCATCTATTTTACAGTGCCATTTACTACAGTTATAGGTATGACAATATTTGATAGCTATGACATCAATTCTCTCCGTGTTTATGGTATATTTCTTAACTAATGCTTATGTTATATTTTTTATCAATTCCACCAAATTTAGGATGTAATGTCGCACAATTTTTCAATGAATAATGGAAACTTGTTATCAATCAATGCAATTTCATAATAAGAGGAAATTGTGGTTCGTTGTGTTGTTGTGATTCACTAGTGTGCCGTGCATATTTTGGGTAATGTACGTTATTTCTCGAAAAGTAACTTTGCTTACTATCATAAAAACGAACGATGGTAGACAAAAATGAATATGATTTTCGGATTCAGCACACAAAAATACATTAGAAAACATCGAAAAAGTGCATCAAACAAAAATACTGTTACATGGTGTTATTTAATGTTACTGAGGTGCAAAACTGAATCATATTGTATATCAGAGCTTCACAAACGTTTCTGAATAAGTACTATAAACTTCATATATACATTTAGTTTAATATAACAAGGATTATTTCTCCAAACTAAAGCATCACAATAGCCATTAAGTGTATAAACGTGATAACGTAGTTGTGACCAACTTTCAAGAGAGCCTCGATTACATTTGTAGTAATGTAAGTTATTCTTAGTAAGTTGCAACCTAATTGCTACATGAGTGATCTATTCCTACGTTAATGTGTTGGCATAATTTTAATTTTCCAGTCAATTCATTCTATTGTATTTGTCCATTCATCTTGTTGTACTATTGTGTTGTCATTCTCTATAAGAGTCAATCATTTTTCTTCATAAAACATTGTCCTGTATACGCATTCTTCAGCAGATTCTTTTGTATTAAATTTACACTTTAATTTATTGTAACAAATAGTGAATTGTCCTTGGCGTTCATCAGCAATGCAGCGGTGGTAAGTTTGTTTTCAAACCATTTACGCTGTGTTACTCAATGGAAACACATAACCAACGCTCTGTTTTACAATTTCACTTTGTCACCAGAAGGAGGTTTAACTCACATGACGTCATTTTTTGGCTTGGGTCATTTTTGGCTTGGGTTGAAAGGTCTAAAGATAACGTGTTTTACTTCAGAGAATAATTTTGGGTTTTATTGGCCATCTGTTCTAAAAAATTACCCATAGCCGATTTCTGAACTAGATATTACTTGTAGTGTCGTCGATACTCCATTTTCATCACCTATTATTTGTCTGTTTTGGAAGTCTATCTAATTGTTTAAAATTTTTGGTTATTATTCTCAATGGAAAATTTTTCGTGATGATAGGAAACTCTAAAATAATCGATTTTAGATTGAAACTTGTTCTTGAAGACCATAAGTTTAAGTAACACAACTAAGAAAAGTGGTCTGTGTTGACATATCAGTAATATTTTAACCAAAAGTTTTAATTCTCAAGATACATTTTGGTCCCTATTACAATTATCCTGTAAATTGTTATGATTTTCTAAGGAAACCAAAAAACAAAGAAATCAAAGAATAAGCAATATGTCAACTTCATGAAAATTTTTAGAAAAGAGGAATTATTGCTCTACAAATTAAACTCTTAAGAAGGCTTCTACTTTGAAAGCAGTGTTGTGATAAACTATACCAGTCTGTATTTCATTATTTCTCGATTGAGTTCAGTCTAACTTGACAATGAGGGGTATCAGTGTTACCGATTAAATTGTATTCTAAGAACATGTACCATAATCAAATTAGTTGCTTATTTGGTCTTTGAGCAGAAAAGGAAAGTTCTAGCACAATTGCGACTTCCATATTTCAATTATTCGAAGAAATCTAATAATTTGAACTTATAATTGGAGCAATAAAAAATAGTTTGTGAACTACCTGGTGCTATCAGGAATTGGTCTGCTTTTTAGGTTTTATCAAAATATCATGAGAGAATGAGCTTTAGAATCATTATCAATTTAACTTACTTCCCGATTTGAAGCGAAGATATATGCATCACCTGATCTTTTTATTTCTAAGTGGAGTATGAAAAACATCTCAAACCATTTTAATTTCAGAGTTGGGGAGAATATACAATTCACACCTTCGTCTAAGGGATCCTTTTCATATTAACAATTTGTATTTGTTCCTTTTCTTGTTTTTGAAAGACATAGAAAGACCTACAGATATACAAATAAGAAAAAACAAAATTAAGGATTTAGTAATATAGACACTTAACAAAAAAGACGCTATTTCTGAAAAAAAAATATCAGAATTTAAAAAAGCTTCAGAGATCCCCAACAAATATGACCCAACTTCCAGATGGAAAGGTCTTTCTGTAAACTACCAGGATGACCAATTTCTCTGAATGTCTTTCTCTCTTCCCTAAAATCTTGATGGTGGTGCTGAAAACGCTAGGAATGGAAAAGGATCGACCAACAGTTGGAGTCTAAAGTAGTTGACTTTAAAGATCTGATGACAAGTTCATCAAAGTTAGGGTTGTTATAATAATAAAAGGGCAAACATGCAGTTTCATCTTAGCATAATCACTACAGGCAGAATGTGACCAAGACGTGAAAAATAAGTTTGCAAAGAGTTTGACTGTCGTGGTATTGGTAGTCAATAGCTACACGCGTGGGCATGTTGGTGAGAAAGTGTAGAAATTCCCACAGGTTCATGGAGCAAAATGGTTTGGAATAGAGAAAGAAGATAGATAGATATTGATTTATCATTGTGGGAGTCTTAAGTGACCTCTAACCCACACAAAATTTAAGAAAGAGAATAAGCATAATATTCCATACAAAAGTGGTAGCCATGTTTTACAACTAGATTTCATGATGGCTTGAAGGAGAAACCTAAATAAAATAACCGAATGAAAGGTGTTAACAAGAGAGGCAGTTGGTACTCAAAATTGACTTGTTTGCAAACACTTTAAGACAGGAAAGGCCAAAACTAGACGACCGTTTGTTAAAGAACGAATTCTATCATCTAAGTTAGAGCAGTCAAAAACTAAGCAGGCGTTTAAAAGGAAGACTGGGTCAGAGCTTGCCAGGAGGTATGATTCGATTAAAGAAAAGTGGAAACGCATCAAATGTACTATAGTGAGGGTGGCAGAAGAGGTATGCAACTGCACAAAAGATATAAGAAAGGGAAGTAGACAGTTTTTGGTGATATGAAGAAAAAATGGGAAAAAATTAAAGAAAAGAAACGAGGATTCAAGATTAACAGAAGTCAGGAAGCAAAAATTAACAAAAAGAATATAAAAATGTAAAAGATGAGGCAAAAAGGCTGTAGCAAAGGAACAAAGACTTGAATTCCTTCCTCATTTGGAAACAAACTATTAACTAGGAATGGCATTTCAGATCTAGCCTATTAAGCAAGCCCGCTTACTTGTACTTGAACATAAGTTCTTCTGTTCATGTCATAGCATTGAGCCATGAATCTTGCCCATTTGATACTTTCTGTTGCAAGTCTTGTTACTTCCTTTTAATTCTTTTCCCCCTTCTGATGGTACTTGTCAATAATTCTTTTGATTTTGTCAATTTTTTGCCTGTTCTTTTTCTATGATCGTATGATACCTGCTATACGGCTGTTTTAGGGGTGTTGTTTTCATCTGTTCTGTCAATATGCTGTAGTTGCTGCATNATCTTAAATTGAGTGGGAAATAATTGAGATGAAGAGTTTTCAATTTATTTCTATCGTAATGAAAGTGACAGATCATGAAAAAGGTATGGAGAATGTCTTTTATATTAAATTGAATGGGAAATAATTGAGATTGGATTTTTTCGTCTTATCTACCAGTAGCTTTTTTTTGTTCTTACTTCACTAAAGCAAACTAATTATTGTAAAAGAAAAATTTTTAGAAGCCCAGACAGGAAAAACAAGGAAAGTGCATGTTCAGTGATTTAGCTTTCCGTGTTTTTCAAGTATCATGGCATGAAGTTGGCGAAATATGCACTTAGTGTATTTGTTTTAATTTGTGTATGTTTGTTGATCCTATATTACTTTGAACCCTTTGTTTACATGCTGAGCAAACGCCTATCGAAAAAAGGCCTAGACTATGTTAACATCTTTCTACGTTAAAATAATATTTCAAGTATCTTAAGTATATTCAATGAAATCCAGATATCTCTTAGACAACTTACAAGGACAGGAAAGACTTTTAATTAAGATATACTCTGAAGACCACGAAGGGTCTAACTGTATCTGTAAAGACGCGGTTAGACGCAAGATAGTTGACGTTTGACGTATGAGGTTTGACGTTTGGCAAACTTGAAACACTTTTTAAAAAAATGAAGTAAGATAAAAATTTCGAGCAAATATTCTGACTATTAGAGAAAATATTTAAATACTGGCAACATACATGTTGCTGTTGAGAAGGTCTCTGCCTGAGCAGTGCATCGGCATTACGTATTTTCTGCATACAGAACAATAGTATGAAAAGCAAAAGCTATGTCAATGTTCCAGCTAGAAAACAGCAGTGAAATGTCGTTATTGCATAATACTTGACGTCATACGAACTCATAAAAATAGTTAGAAAATATTTAAGGGAAAGAACGGGAAATTCCTACTTACCGGTGGCATTTGAGTATTTCTTGTTACTATTTTAGAGGGAACATTCTATAGTTCGGGGGTTGGTGGGTTGGTATAAACTTCTACAGATACTCTTAGTAGAAACTACAGATATACTTAGGAGAAAGGAGTTTGCAGAAATTGTGATAACTTTATGCTACTAAGAAAGCTTGTATGCTTTGTAAAAAAGTGAATTTCCATTCATTGTTCCTGGGATAGTTTTGGCAGAGGGGTACTGTTTGGATCAGGATTCCCAACACTGTTCAGCATCGACACCCACAGGACAGCACTTTTTCATTCATTATCAGCATAACAAAGCGATTATTATTAAGCTGAGAGTTGTTTGACTTACAATTCTACAGGAACTTGATCTAAATCTTGGCGGAAACCACATTAACAAGTTATTAGTTAGTCAGGGCTCTATCCTGGGTCAAGGCAACAAGGTGGGACTTACGATAAGTCAGCTATTTCTCTAAAGAATACTCCGTAACTATAGCAGACGTCAGGAAGCAGTTTCAAACTCAGGTTACGTTGACAAACGTGCAAACAGAGAATATTCAAGAACTATTAGAAAATGAGGGTTCAAAAGATGTTTCTGGACCATACACAGATTAAAACGGGATGCAAGAGAAGTTACCTCACAAAGACTGAGTGAAGGAGTTAATGTAAATGAAATTTAGTTTGGATCAAGAAACAGAAGGTATCTATTACGACCATTTGTGAGCAGCTAGTGACAATAAAAAAACGAGTCAATGAGCTACAGTAGAAAAAAGTGCAACTAAAATTTGAGAGAGAACCATGAATCCAAGAAATGCTTTTTCCAGAAACAATTGAAACAACCTTAACAGCTACATAAGGATCAAGAGAAAGCCAGTATTAATAGCAACAACAAAAGGAAGAATGAAATAAACGGAAATTTGGGTACATAGCAAAATTATTGGAACAAACAATCAGCGGAGCTACCCAACGAACATCTACTACCCAAGTATGCCAGTCAGAAAAATTGCAAAAGTACATAATCACACCATTTACCAACGATTACAAGGACTGAGTAAGATCAGTTCACAGTCAAAGTTTATGGATCGAAGATTCCTGATTCAACTGCTTACTTGAACTTGTCGAGGGACAACCAAAAGATAATATACTAGGATTTCCTCACACTATTGAAGGGTATGGAGAAGCTAAGAGAATACTCGAGGAAACTTCAGGAAAAACATTAGCTTTCACAAGGCTTTCATCAAGGTATTGGAAGAACGTCCTGTTATTTGCAACAAATGGAAGCACAGGATAGCTCACGATTTTTATAACAGATGTTGGTGAGTTGTTAGCATTTTGAAACTTATGAAGAAAATACTTCACCACGATTTACAGTATTCACAATAATGGACAAAATTGGACCAGTGGAAGAGAGTTTAGTTCAAAAAGATGACGATTAGGATAAATGGGAATTTGAAGAAGTTGTTGAGGATTTTCATAAATACAATGAAAGTAACCCACTTCGCGAAACACTTATTGACAAAGTTTTTCAAGAAAGCCAAAATCATACGGAAAGAAGTGGTTTTGACTCGAGAATAAAGCTTCAGAAAAAATCCGACAGAAATTTTCATGTTTATCTTGCAAGTCTAAATAACAATACAGTAGCACTTGCACCAAAGTATTGGGCGTAGCTGCAAGAAAACTATACTATAGCAAAATGTGTTATGTTTTGGTCAAGTCTCTTCGGAGCATAGAGATTGAGACTGTCGTTCAAAAGAGTGTTGAAATAGCAAAGGGAACATCAAACTTCAATATGCAATAAAGCTACTGGGAGCATTTATTTGATTTCAAGTGTAAAAGCAGAGAAGGGTTTGAGCACATTAAATGGAAAGGGTACCCTCATTCATCCATCACTTGTAGCAAAAATCGATGACAATTTAGTTTGCATTATGTTTGATACAGGAGGAAGTATGTCACATATTTGTACAAACGTAATTCTAAACTTTAGCTTACAACCTTTGAGAAGAGAGCAGCATTGCATAAAGCAAGTACAAATAGTAAAAGGCAAATTCATGGATTGCCATTATCTATTACTATTACTATTTATTATTATTATTATTATTATTATTATTATCTATTATTATCTATTACTGTGGGGAGAAATGTTAAAATCTACAAAATTTTTATTTCTTTACTGGCAATAGATAGTATAGAATTGAAAGTAGACTGTATTAATGGGGAAGAAAAGGTGCTAGCCTATTTACCAAATTTTTAATTCAAGAATTGAAGAAAAGATATCCATGAATTTGCCTTTTACTATTTGTACTAGTCAATAGTTAGTGTTTGGTTCAATTCGTGATTAGGATTCTGGTGCCGAGTTTAATACACTCAGTTAGGCTATATCGGACAAACAGTTAGAGGACAGTTTTAAAGCAGAAAAACAGCTTTTCTTAAAATCTGATCAAGATGAGTTTGAGAAATAATGTTCTACGGACATCTTTGACCTTACGGATCATGATGGGCCAATAAACAAGTTTATACTTGAGCGATTTTTGTAGCAGCTTCAGAAAACCAAAGCTTACTTTGGGAGAGAACTTTTCATCGGAAGTAAGACCATGCTGCTTTGCCTACACACAGGAGCTTGTGTGTGATGCAACTGAAAAACACTACATAAAAACGTAAATGACGTTAAAGGTGACGATTAAATATGACGATGTAATGAGACTTGCAACTTAAAGAAGGGCTTATGGAGCCTATAAAACCAGAGAGGGCAATTAAAAATATCAATTATTTACCACACAGAGTTGTTATTTGTTAAAGTGCTGTAACAACCAAGGTGAGGATTGTGTAAGATTCAGTTGGAGCAAATAAATCTTCGTCGTCTTTAAATGACTTTTTGAAAACTAAACCTTTCTTTGGAGCCTCTGTTGTTTGGTGTCATCATTCGTAATTGTATGTAGCAGTATAGTATAGCTGGTGACTTTCATTCTGCTTTTCTTCAAATTAGAGTCAGAAAGCAAAACAGAGATGCTATGAGAATTCTGTAGTACGATAACTTCGCCAGTCAGAATATTGTCGAACACAGATTTAACTGAGTCACATTTTACAGGACTTTCAGTGCTTACATCCTAGAAGAAGCCTTACAGAAGAAGGTAGATGAGTGCAAAGAACAATATCCTAATACAACAGCTAGTGTTAAAAAAAACCCGTCAGTAGACAATATTGAAGAAATTGGTGATACTGAAGATAAAATAAAGAAGTTCAAGTATAAAATGTATTGAATTCCTTGGAAGGGAGGGATTTTTATTGCACAAGTGGAAGAATAACTGTTCAGAAATTGAATGTGGACAATTCAGTGATGGCACAACTAATACAAAGACAAATCTTTGCAGTAACAAGCAAAGTGGCACAAAACTACTCGGAATTTCTTGAAACATGAAAGACGACACACTATTTGTATCATTTAATCCAGCTCTAAACAGCTGTAATTTATTGATCGTAAGATAGATGATCTCTGCTTTGGCGAGTACATACAATTCACTGGTTGGAGCTAACCAGCAACCAATATTTGGAAAGTTGTTATGTAGTGAGTTATGTCTACTTAGTACGTTGGGAAAAGCAGTTTCAATATTCAGCAAAAATGGTCAAGCTACGTCGCTGGGTTGACAAAGCCTCCAATCATCACAATTCCACGGTTTATTTTTACCAGAGAGTGACTTATTACAATTGGATATGCTGGCACAAGTAAAGTCGCAATGTGTCTGTCAGCGTATGTTGTCACTTTTAATGAAGCAATACCAGTAGATCAAAAACTACTTACAAGGAAATCAAGAATAGTATCAAAGGTAGTGAGCATTCCATGAAAGGAATTTGTAGCTGCGGTGATTGTAAACAAATTTTTAGCAACTGTGAGAAAATCTTTGCAAAAATATGAGGTTACATTATTATCTATGGGAATGATAGTGCAAATGTGCTGTATTGGCTACGAACTCGTGTACAATGGTCAACGTTCTTAAAAAACAAGACTTAAAAATTTCCAGAAAAAGATCTCCAATCGACATTACCTTACTACTTCGGAGAGTTCAAGTGACATACGTATGAGATGGATGGCGTCTGATAAACTAGACCAATTTCCTGTTTCATGGACTAGCCCGGCTATGTCATCTAGATAAATGACCAACTCATCCAGAAAAAGATTTCTGACATAGTACAACTGGAGGCGAAATAGCAAGATATTTATATGTTAGGAAATGACTTGGTGAAATCATGTCTACTTTAATGGAAGGAAGTACTTCTTCACCGTTACAATTACTGAAAACTTATTGGTATTAAAGATTACGTGAAAAGGTTTATCGATAACTGTAGACGTAAACAGATAAAAGGACCTTTAAATCGAGCTAAAATTCTAAATTTAAAAAAGGTGTTGATATATTTGCCAAAAATCATGTGAGCTATCAGTGACATTAAACCTGTGCTAGAACAAATATGGACTTAACGTTTGCAAGAGCAGATTCACTGGATATTACCTTGTGTTCGTTATTTGAAAATTATTTCCAAAACGGATAATCGAGGATTTCCACCTACGAACGTTACATGAGGGAGTAGTAACATCAATGAATAAAGTGTGAGAACGCTATTAGATTTCACAAGTGCAATCCATGGAAAAGAGTGTAAGATACGTCTGAAACCTTTGCAAATGTTTTCCTGCCAAGGAAATTGGTCCAGCAACAACCTTTGTTAACCTTCAAGACAACTAAATCTGACTTTTCTGGACAACTCTTATTAAAAACTAAAACAAGTGAATGAGAAAAGCGTATGTATCACTATTTACGTGTGGCAACAGCCACACAGTACACTTGAAGCTTTTCAGAGATATGAAAGCGCCAAAGTTTCAGAGATGTATAAAAGAGTTTATTGCCAGACGAGGTTGCCCAATCCGTTCATCAGTGATAATGTAATGAGATTCAAGGCCACAAAACAATGGTTGGAAACATAAGCAAAGAACGATTATTTGTTTAACTGACTGGCAAATCAAGACATTAAATCAGCTTTTAACATGTTGAGAGTCCCTCAGTGGGACTGTTTCTTTGAGAGGCCAATTGGTATTATGAAAAGTACTTTTTCAAATGTGTTGGACGTGCTTTGATGACCCATGATGAGTTAGAAGTTCTATTGGACATAGAAAATTTATAATTGGTACGCTTTGCCATATTGAAAAAGTGTTTGAAATACCCTGCATAACACTTAGCACCCTTCTTTATGGAGAGTCAAAGCAGTTTCTAGGAGATGCAGATGATAAACATTTAGATGAAATGACAAGGGAAGTGAAGTATGTGAAGACCTGTAGGTAACAATTTCGTATGCGTTGGATTCAAGATTGTCAACGTTCTTTGGAACAACGTAATGAACACGTTAGGAAAGGGTAACAATGATTTCCTATCAAGGGATCATTTGTTCCTATTCGTGACTCTACAGAACATTAGTTAAAATGAAAAATCAGCTTTGATGTGACTTGGAAATAAACACAAGAGTATTGGTTGTGAAATGGAAAGCTGCGACACTGAAGCACTGACACCGATTGTCAGAACTACCATTAATTTCCTGAAATCGACAACGGCTGCCTTTTGCCAGAATTCTTCACAAGGTCGTCGATCAACAATAATCTCCAATAAAAATCAATGTCCTTAAGACTTCCATCTCCCTTTAAGCCAGGGGAAAACCTTCCCAGCAACCCTGTTGCAATCTGTGCTGCTTTGTCAATCAAAATGGTACTTGGCTCCATGTCTTTTTTGCATTAAGAACAGGAAATATAAATGAGTTTTGGTAATTAGTGAGTTGCTTCATGATATCAATCATGGAAGCTATTTAAGTAGCTTTCTTTGTCATGGGGCTTCATCTCCTCCAGAAGTACTCTGTCTAATATCGGAGCATTCCCCTCTCTTCCTCTCTCTCTCTCTCTCTCTCTCTCTCTCTCTCTCTATCTATCCATCCATCCATCTAATCCCTCTATCTTTCTTTCTCTCTCTCAGATTTTACAACAGCAAAGATTTACGAAAACGAAAAGGAAAGAAGAGAGCAACAGCTACGGTTTCTTCGAGCTAAAGGTCCTCCTTCATAACAACGGGTAGTACATGGTAGATAACAGTTAGGCTACCTGTGGTGAAAAAAACAAATAAAAGCAATTGATATTAGTCACCACCGAGAAAACATTCGAGTTCAAAAATAACATCTTTGTCCTTACAGTACTAGGCTGTGACCTACGAGTTCATTGTTCAAATTTTGGTAAAATACTGCTTTTAATTCTGCATTTAACTACGTTTTTCTTTTAATCAAATTTTACTTAGTTTTATACGTGTCCTTTTACTTGATGTTTTTGTAGAATAAACAGAAAAAAAGTAAATTAGAAGCACTGTGAAAGGCACAATGTGAATATGGAAAGCAGGGATAGTTGAATCCAGAAAAATCCCGACCAGATTAGGTTTAACAGGAAAACAACAAAGTAACATTTCTTCAGAATAAGCTCCAAGCGTAATAAATCAAGCTGATAATGAAATCTATGGACATAAAATTTGTCATATATTGTAGGTGTGCCTTCGATACTACTTGAGTGAGTGAGTCAACGTATATTTACAAGTAATGATGTTACATAAGAACTGAGTACATTCGCCCTATTTTCTAATACATCATATTGTTTAAAAAACCTCTACTGTTATTGTCTGTGTGTAGTTCCAATTGAAATTTAATTAAATTAAAGGCAAAAAGGAATGATTTAGAATGTATATAAATTTCCCCACATAACATTACATTAAAATAAAACTCTGCTATGAGTACATTAAAATGCCTCTTTATTTGCCCAGGTTTATATTTTATATTAGTAAAATGAGATAAAGATATCTAATTCAATAGCAGAACAAGTAAAAATCAACAAAAATTGTCAATAGGCAAGTAAAATCTGTAGTTCGAACTTCGAACTATTTAACTGTCTTTAACGACTGGTGTTCAAATACTGAAAATGTTTCTTCACTCTCCATTAAAGGACTAAGCGTGTCTTCAGCTGCAGAGATGTCTGCAAGACTAATGCAATCGTCTTCTGTTAGTGCATTAACACAGTGATGTGATTGGGATTCTGCTGATGCGATAACAGCCATACGACGATCTCCTTTGATCTTTCCCAAGTAATTTGCAGCCGAAATTCCTTTTGCGTATTCCTCAATCAAATCTTTGTTTACTTTTTCACCAAAAACCTTTACTAATACGGTGGTAATTAATTGATCATAAAACAATGAAGCAGCTTCTACTATCATTGGTATTTTTTTTAAACGGTCACTATCAATCTCTTTTGACTGAAGGCATTTACTTAAAATTGGGTCTATTGTTGGCAGAACATTTCGAGCAGGAACACCAGTAGATTTTAAGCGTTCCGATACATAATTGACGTTAGGCTGAACATCTGACGGCTTTGGATATTCAATCAAATCGGCTCTTAACTCGCTTATAGTTTGTGACCTACAGTGCTTCGCATTACCGGAGTATCTACCAAGATTATAACCTATATCCATACTCTTCTCTTTAACTCTTCGTAATTCTGTTTTCCGATAGTTTGATATCCAAGCTTCTCTCAGTATGTCAGCATCTTCCTCACCAAGTTCAACAGTCAAGAGACACAAGGCAAAAGCTGTATGTTGTTGCATTAATTTCAATAAAAGTCTTTTGGATTCCTCAATGACAGCTTCCCTATTAAAAAACTGAAATAAAAAATAAACTGATCATTAATAAGTAGCGATAATGTAATGTCAATTCCAAACAGAAGTGTAATTTACCTGTACTAGGACTGCTACTGTTGAAATTAGTACTAGTAACAGTATTGATCCCACTGCCATTGTTGTTACGGTTTTTTATTATTTATTAGCTATTTTTACTGACATCATTGCGATTACTACTCCTATTTTACTATTGATATAGGAAGCATTGTTACTACTACTGCTACTGAGACTACCAGACCATCAGAACCAGTACTAATGTTACAATAGCTGTATGCATGTTTTAAAGCCATGACATAAATCGACAGAGATGAAAGTTGTATGGACGTAGTTCCATCATTGAAAAAACTGAAAGTATGTGGATAGATGTAAAAGAAACAGAAGTGGAAAAACCAAGACTTTATCCTTAATTTTCATCTTGTATTTCCAAATTTTGCAACCAAGGAACTATTTCAAATGTTAAAATGGCTNCTACTCTCCCCATTCTTCTATTGATGTTACGTGTACAACCACTTCTGTTACAACATCTGGGAATACTACGTCTGCTCCAGCGTTTATTTCTATAGCTATTTTTACTGACATCATTGCGATTACTACTCCTATTTTACTATTGATATAGGAAGCATTGTTACTACTACTGCTACTGAGACTACCAGACCATCAGAACCAGTACTAATGTTACAATAGCTGTATGCATGTTTTAAAGCCATGACATAAATCGACAGAGATGAAAGTTGTATGGACGTAGTTCCATCATTGAAAAAACTGAAAGTATGTGGATAGATGTAAAAGAAACAGAAGTGGAAAAACCAAGACTTTATCCTTAATTTTCATCTTGTATTTCCAAATTTTGCAACAAAGGAACTATTTCAAATGTTAAAATGGCTACTCAACATTAACCCAAACAAACACATTTTGTATAATAATGTTCAAAATATTTATCAGTCAACTCCTAAAGTTCAAATCACCCTCGGTTTAGCTAAAAGAAATTTCCTGATTCTATCAGAAATATAGTTCTACAAACACGTTTCATGGGTTCATAGTTAAATTCCCAATAATTAAAATGGTATTGATTATTGACCACTATATTTTGCTCTTGCTGTTACACAGACCCCTTCAAGAGATAATGTGCAGTTCGCTATCAGACCCCGAATGCTGGGTAATTCAATCTATCCTGTTCTCCAACTATTTTTGTGTTTCCTTTAGATTCTGTCGTAATACGTTTTTGTAAAAGCTACCAGTTAACTCGAATATCTTCCAAAGGAATAACAAGTGTTCAGAATAACGAAATGTTCAAGTTATATGAACTTGAATATTTTGTTATTCTCAACACTTCTTTTTCCTTTGGAAGATTTTTCAGAAAAATGAAATAGTTTCGGTTTGGTGAAAGAGACAAAAATATTAGCTCGATATGCTTTTAATTCAAAAGTTTCCCCTTTCAAAATATTTACTGACTATTTGTCCAATAATTATTAACTGGCAAAGCATCTGTAGCCCTTCTCTATCATTAAGATTGACCCTTTTTCCATTAATATTGGGATGACAAAATGACAAGGAATCCGCTTTTAAGGAGTAAAACAGGGGATTTGCAAATCTTCCAATTTCCCTTTCTTTAAATAGCTAACAATTGTATCATCTTCCTTCAGACAGACATATTTATCCACAGATTCTCAGGTTCTCTTTCTGCTGTTGTATTTTCGCAGATACAAAGAGTCCAGATATGATGCACTTAATGCTTTTTTAGTTCAAGATTAGAGTAGATGTAATAAATTCTGGTAAATCGTTTTGCAAGAACATTTGCTCACTCTTGACTGTGTTCTGCATAATAACCAATTTGAAAAATTCAGCAAACTTACAAAAACGTCTTCCTTAACAAACAGCTATAGGGTAAAAAGGCATTAATTTTAACATTTAAGTCTGTTTTGTGAGTAACAAAATCGAACACAGCATTCGAACGTCTTTAAAGTTTAATTCGGATGTTATACCTGAAGATCCAGTGTTGTGCTTTGAATTGATTTTTGTTTTGTGCGTTGTAAAAAGATCCCAACGATCCAGCAAAAAAGCAAATTAAAGACTAAGTGTTTGCAAGAAAAATACAAAGCTCTAAAGTTAGTAGGAAAAGGAATATGAAAGGCAGAATTGGCTAGAAAATTTTAGGTTTCCAAAAATACGTTGTCCACTTGGATTAAAAACAAAGAAAAGATTTACTCAAGGCGGTTAAAGGAGTAAATAATCCTAAAAGGCAAAGACTACAAGAGCGAACATATGCAGGTATAGACAGGGTAATCTATGGTAGCTTCTTACTTTGAGGAATAAAAATGTAACTGTATCTGCCAAAGCAACAGCTTTGTGTTTTTCCAGAGAACTTACGGTTGATAATTTCTCTTCATCTGATGGGTAGGTGAATTGCTGGAAGACTCTTTTA
Source organism: Morbakka virulenta (assembly GCA_003991215.1). Taxonomy (NCBI): domain Eukaryota; kingdom Metazoa; phylum Cnidaria; class Cubozoa; order Carybdeida; family Carukiidae; genus Morbakka; species Morbakka virulenta. Next base: position 1,783,727 of record RDPX01000246.1, read on the forward strand.
CCTTCTTAGTTAAAAGGTTTCAGGTGAGGACAATGTCTTTACCTCGGATTTGGCCGCCACTTGGATAAAGACAGCGTTATCAACTATTATCGCCAGCAACAAACGTGATGTTTTTACTGGCATAAAACACTAAGCCTGTCGTTAAAGAAACCAGAAAAAGTGCTGGATAGATTCTGTTTCGTTCGAAGAGTTGGTTCGAGAGAACGATGGAAAGTTTGCATCTCAAGGCAAGATGGTGTTATTGGTGGACGATTCCCCAAAACATCCTCCTATTAATTATCTGAAGTCGATTAATCTCGTGTTTGATATGACTTCAAAATTGCAGACAATGGATCAGAGCGATGGCTAAGGTCCCTAAAAACTAGGTATGAGGTATCATTTGTAGGTTAATCAAAGAGACGGACAAGAATAAACCTGCTTCCTACATTTTGCATGCTGGATACTGTGAAAATACTGGACATGGTATGGGAGAGCGTTCCTAAGCGTCTTCTTAGATTATCTTCGAAAAGCAGCCAACTCGGAAAACAAACAAGAATCTGCATTTGGGACGGTGATGATCTCTTTAAAGCTCCCGATGTCCAGTGAAGTTTTTTATGAATAGTGGGTGCATCTAATATATTTTTTGTGGGTGTGACTTCGAATAACCTCTTTATACCTAATTTGAACTAGTTAACACTAAGCACGTTTTGTCAGACAAGAAGGTTTTGAAGGACATAGTTAGTGAGGGAAACGGGTCAGATGAAATAACCACAGATAAGTTCAATCCCCCAGGATTGGACCCTCCAAAAAACATTGAGCTGCTAGAAGAAATGGAGAAAAACCATAACTATTTGCTGTTCAATGGAAATGGAATGAAGGTACAGTAACACCTGAGAAGAATCAAATATACCATTCAAACTGAAACCAGTGAGAGCTTAAAGAAAACAACAACCGACTTCGGACAACTGATGATGAAGCTTTCAGGAAATTTTTTTTACTGTACTACCTGTGTATTTTTTTCTTAAGATCATAATGTAAAAGACTGTTGTTTACAGTGCATTTGTAATATTGCCTTCAGATTATATTCCATCCTTCTCTCTCTCTCTCTCTCTCTCTCTCTCTCTCTCCAATAGCTTAAAGTCCATCGTTAACTCGAAATTTTATTTCAAAATCTATAAGTTTCGAGTTATTAAGCACTCCGTATTAGACAAACTTTCATTAACTCGAACAAACATCTGTTTCACTTGGAAGTTAGTCTTAAGCAGCGGCTTCTTTATTGCTGAAATCTTTTTACCATGAATCACTGGTACCAAATTCCTTTTACACTTGACCACTTCATTTATAAACGAGTGAGGAAAAGGCCAAATATCCGACATTTACAATAGCTCTTCCCTTTTTCTCCCACATTTTCCTTCTTTTTCTTTCGCCTATGATTAATCTCTTTATTGTTATGTGCATCAGGGTATTAAAGAGAGATCTAAAATTCTATTAGATTAATATGCAGTCAATATAAATAGCTTCAAAATCGTTATCAAGATTTTTGTGCCACGTGCTGAATCTATTTTATATGAGCCTTATCATTGTTTGATTGTAGAATAACTTTGATCAAAGTGCCACAGCTGGAGAAATGAGGATGATTAACAGGGAGGTAAATAACATTAATAAATCAATCTTAACATTAAGAAGTGTATATAGTGTTATGGTGGAACAAGAAAGTCTGTAAAAAAGATATATTTAATTGTAATCGTTTTGAGTGCCAAATTTCTTGTGATCATTAATAAAACTCCTTAAGCTACCAACTGTCTTCAATTTTTGACTCTGAACTTTGACATCAAAGTTAATAATAATCTTTCTGAGCAAAACAATTCAAAATGTTTAAACATATTTACAGCTCTCAGATAAAATCTCTGTATTTATGAAAAAAAGTCTTCTTGAAAAGATGTGGGTTTTTTTTCCATTTGACACTATTTGAAATATTTTATGAAACCTACAATTATCATTATCTTATTTTAGCCAGAAAATATTGAAAATAAATTATCTTGTCATTATTTCATTGGGGCCAGTGAAATAATGATTTACCACTTTGGTAAAATGGCAGGAAAGAAACCTATAGTTGAAATAGTACATAATTGAAATCGATTCTGTGTTTCCGCCATTTTAGAGGACAATTCAAAACAGTAGTAAAACTGTGTGCTGTCCTCTTATTTATATTTAGAAAAAGTCTTATTTGAAACAACTTTAGGAACAGAAATGTGTAACTGGGGAATCGTGATATTTAAAGTATTGAGAGGTCTAGGACCTAGGTCAAAAGAGTGCCAAGAAGAAAATATAAATGTTAATATTTCTGAGTTGTTTCCCTTGATTTTTGTTATTTGAATTGATTTTTCTGAAACGATATTTCTTGCTATCACAGTAAGTCAATGTAGCACTACGAATGTACCAGTAGAACATTATTATCAATTGCTATCACCCAAAGCAAAGTCAGTCAGACCAGTCATGTGTAACGGCTTGCAAAGAAAATTAAATACAATAAAAGCAATGAGAATTAATTAGCCATGTGCAAGCTTTTGGATGCATTTGATCTGGTCTCAACCTCACTAACAATAGGACAACATGATGAAACAGATATCCTAAGCTAAGGTTAAGGTTTCAGTAGTTTGATGATGATATGGAGAGAGAAAAACAAAAACAGAAAACCTGGTTGGAAAATAATTAACAATTCAACATTGATGAGATCAGCTGTTGATAATTGTTGAGCACTTCATCAGACTCAAAAAAATAGTCACTGATAATTTTTAAATAGAATGCACGGTAAAACTTTCACAAAAAATAAAGGTCTGATATAAGAATGAAATGTAAGATCAGTTTCTATTTTCATTCTTAATAATACCTAAATAACACTTCCCCAAATTTGTTGAATATGAGATTTGTTTTGAAGCTCTGAAATAAGATTTCACCTGAGGAAAATGTCTGTAATTTTCTGGTCATTGCTTTTTAATTCCTTAGATAAAATTATCAATTAAAACTTCTAAATTCCTGTTGCAGAAATAACTCCTAGTAATATGCCTCATTCTATTCCCCTTTCAATCTCCAATTCATTTGAATTTGAAGTCTACATCCAATAATGTTTAGATAAAGGTCTTACTTGGAAATAACGAGGTTAAACTGTGTTTCAAATAAATATTAGAACATGCTTTTTGCTTGTTATTCTGTTAAATGAGTTATTCAAATGTTAATGTTTTTCTTAGTTTTATTATTTTTATAACATGTCCACATACCTACATTTTATTATAAATCAGTAAATCTTAACTATGTTGTTAAAATATATTTGTTATATCTATTTTTTTAAAATTTACTCCTTGCCTTGCAACTTATTTCATTTCTCGTTTAATTGATTCCTGAAATTTTCTTTTGTTACTTATATGAAGTCACAAATATTTGTCCATACTTCCCAGTCAACTAAAAACAGGAGGAAAAAGTATTTTGTAAAATTAGAGGCTTGGGAATTCTACTAGGAATAAACTTTTCTTGTACAAAAGTCTGGAATAATTTGAAATGAAGCTCACTTCAAAATGCATCTCGTTGCGTAAAGAATTTGGGAATATAGAACTTATATTGAGCTCCAAAGCTCTGTACGAACCACTGATCTTTGGTACATCATTGGTAGAAGATGGAACCTGGCCTTTAGGTATCAAAACAACCAGTAGAATGGGGGACTACAGTGAAAGTAGTGACTATTAAAGTTTTGCTCAAACATTCAAAATGGGAAGAGGAAAGAGAGCAGAGACAAATAAAGACGAGGCCCCAGGTAAAACAATCAACTTCATTTCCAAAAAAGTCATTTCCACTTTATTATTATTCAAATGGTCTGGGATATCTTACCATCTATAACATAATACTTTCTCTAGAAAATAAAATGTATTGATATACCTTATTTCTTTTGAGTACTTCCTCCAGCATTACCAAAGGACTCATCTCTACCAAAGGCAACAGGCGACATGGGTCCATAAAGTCATTTCCTAGTTGCAAATCTCTTACAATAGCAACGGTAAGGCCGTTTAACTCATCGGCATTAGTGTATAGTACCTTTTCAGCAATGTGACTTGTAGAGATGTTCAAAAATTCACAAAGGATTATAACAAATGCCAAACTAAACATGGCACTAATAATTAACCTTCAATTAAAACTTAACCCCTTTTCAGATGACATCCTATAAAAATTTATCCATATTGGTCTATGATAATTTTAATTTCCAGTAAAGACCGTTTTTGTACTTGTTCGTACAACGTTGCTCGATTAAAAAAAATAAATTATATAATCAATATGTTGTTAAGAATCAGCCAAGCGTTTGCTTATCGAACTGTGGCTTACCCTTGTGCAGATGGCTGCACAAATGCAAAAACTCTATAAATCTTATTTAAACCCATAAATTTCGAGAGACCCTTCTTCTAACACAAGATAGTTTGTATGGTTTCTGCTAAATTATTTATATAAAACTGTTTTGTTTTTTTTTAGTTTGTTTACTTTTTTTAAACAGGAGGAAGTATTGCCGTACTTCTACATCCTTTTATTTTCCTTGCTCTTGTTCTTGGACGATATATCTTTTCATTAGACACACTTCTATACGTAAAGTACTTTATAGACACTTCTTTGTTTAGTAATGTTCAGTTATTTTTATAGAAACTTCTTTGCTCAGTAATGTTTAGTTATTTTTATAGACACTTCTTTCCTCAGTAATGTTCAGTTATTTTTATAGACACTTCTTTGCTCAGTAATGTTAAGTTATTTTTATAGACACTTCTTTGCTCAGTAATGTTAAGTTATTTTTATAGACACTTCTTTCCTCAGTAATGTTTAGTTATTTTTATAGACACTTCTTTCCTCAGTAATGTTCAGTTATTTTTATAGACACTTCTTTGTTCAGTAATGTTTAATTATTTTTATAGACACTTCTTTACTCAGTAATGTATAGTTATTTTTATAGACCCTTCTTTGCTAAATAATGTTCNAGTTATTTTTATAGACACTTCTTTGCTCAGTAATGTTAAGTTATTTTTATAGACACTTCTTTCCTCAGTAATGTTAAGTTATTTTTATAGACACTTCTTTGCTCAGTAATGTTTAGTTATTTTTATAGACACTTCTTTCCTCAGTAATGTTTAATTATTTTTATAGACACCTTTTTCCTCAGTAATGTTTAGTTATTTTTATAGACACTTCTTTGCTCAGTAATGTTCAGTTATTTTTATAGACACTTCTTTGCTCAGTAATGTTCAGCCATTTTTATAGAAACTTCTTTGCTCAGTAATGTTTACTTCTTTTTACAGACACTTCTTTGCTCAGTAATGTTTACTTCTTTTTACAGACACTTCTTTGCTCAGTAATGTCCAGTTATTTTTATAGACACTTCTTTGCCTTTTCAGTGATCGGACGTAACTGTTTCATTTTATCACATTTCTGATTATGAATCTGGAAAAGTAGATGACGACAAAAAGGTAAAACCTCCCACAATTGAATAAGCGAAAACATTTACAAACCTACTGTGGAGAAATTGACGATTGGTGACCAAAGAGCAGAACATTTTGTCTAAATTCCTGAATGATTGTCAATTAGAACAGATTTTGGATGAACTTACACATGAGACTGGTAGACTACTTGATCACATCTACATCTCTACTCGTCTGAGTGAAACCATAGAAGTTAAAGTTGTGTTCAAATATTACAGTGATCATGCAAAGGAAAATTGAATTTTGATAAAAATATTACACACTGAGTTGATTTGCACTTCATTATACATTTCTTTCTAAAAGTCAATCTTCCTTGACACTTTTGCATGCACAAATAAAATACTAGGCTCGCGCTTATAGACTGAAGGTTCTTCAATATTGTTTAAAGTTAAGTTTATGTAGGAAAATCGACATTTGTCTTGGTTATAGTTTATTCCAAGGAAAGATCCTTTTAGTTCCTGTTTTTTGCTTCGTCGAACAACTGGAAAAAGAAATTCTATATGAATATCTCTCCAACAATTAAGTAAAACGTATCTTTTTGTCCAGTTAATTATTGTATTTTTATTATTAAGTGTTTAGCTAATTATTGACGGCAACTGGCCTGTGTCTTTTACTTACAGCTGAATACTAAAAAGCTTCATGAAAATTATGAAAGAAATTTCATCTGACAAGAGCTACTCAGAAGCATTAAGAAGATCCCAGATTACTGTCTCGTCAAGCTGCTAAAAGTGAAAGGCATTCAAACTTTTTTAAAAAGTGTCATTTCCATCCATATGTGGCAAGTAGAGGTCTAATTTGAAAGAAAGGAAGAACTGTACTTTATCTTGCCATTTTCGGCCTGAAAAGGCATATTTTACAGACTAAACGACCAATAAAGTATAAATATAAAAACAATATTTCGTATTAGGCAGGATCAATAAATTTGGCCTTAAAATGCGTGTTAACAATGCAAACTTAATTACCAAATTTCAAACAAATCGATTAGAAAAAAGTTATTTTACAGGTCAAACGAAATTGAACTAATTTGTAATATATATAGCGGTCTGTAAAATCCAATCTGCTGAAACATCTGTCATTAAAGTATCCATATCATCTTGCTTTCGAGCTAACATGGCAGTACTGAAATATGATTCATCTTACATATACATAAATTTGTTGCAAATGAATTTTATACAAGACATACCTGGGTTTCTGACATACCGGTCTGTTTTTCACTAAATATCCAGAGACTGAAATATAGAGAAACCACTGTGGGTTAATACGTAAATATAGTTTCAAAAATTATCAAGTCGCAGTCTATAACAATAATTTTCTTCTCTATGTCATTTTTTCTACGACAAAATGCCGGTATTATCAGAATAAAATTGTTTTTTCTGACATAAAAGAAGATATACAGAAGAGGATTAAAATACTCCCTTGGAGGACGCCACAATTGAGGTAAATTTGTTTAACATTTCCTTGATTATATAAGTTGTTTGGGATTGTTTAATATTTGCTGAGATAGGACTTGGGCCCACAACATGTACCATCTATAATATAACATTAGTTTAGTAATGTAAAGTGACTTTTTCTGTGTTTTTACAGATGTTGTGTAAAGGCGTAGGGCTCTCAATGAAGTAGAATTGTCCCTTTGAATACCAAAATGAAAGTCATGGGCTATCTGTACTACAATCCAAACCAGATCACATTGCATTTACGCACATAATTTTAACTGTTCTATCATTCTAAACCCTCTCCGTTTCTATTATTTTTCCAATTTTCCTTGCCCTCCTTACTGTTGATGTTAGATGTACCTGCCTCAAGGTTGTCGTTTTTTAAGTGAGTCGTCACTATATGTAACGTTGTGAGACGATATTCTACCATTAGAGCCATCAGCGATGAAGAAGAGTGACGAACTCAAATCGAGATACAGTTGCAAGGATATGGCTTATGTGCTAGAACTTGACTCCTTGAATAGGGCATGACTGGTTAGAACTCAGTTCAGTAAACGTAACGCTTCCGTTTCAATTTAAAATCATTCCGAATTCCTTTGATATTATTTTCATGAAGAATTTAATTAGCCATGAATTGATAGAGTTCTCCGTAGAGCCTCAAAAACAGGCAAAAGTGGGGAAAATTTATGTCAACCAGGAAATGCCTCTGAAAGCAACTTTTACAGTCAAGTATTGATTTTGCAAATGTAAACTTGTTAAAAAATATCCAATCTTCAAATAACAACTGTTTAATAAGAGAAAACGGAAAAAGCATTCTGGGGTATGTTGCCATCAGTGCTAGGTAACATGTATCATAAGATTTGGCTGCAACTAGAGATTGTGATAGGATACTTCTTAATTACGTCGAAGAAAGACTTCAAAAACTGTAATAGCTTTCACTGTTGCAAGATAGCTATTCCTCTGGCTTTTTTAAATGATCCCTGAACATAAATTCTCTTTTTTCCTTTCATGCCAGGTTTTCCATTGATGTTTAATCAAAACGGTAGATAAGCTATCAGTTATCAGGTACCCTTATATTCTACATTGGGAGACACGTGTTTTGGTTTGGTTTCCATGCATTTTGATTTTAGTGTGATCAGCTTTCAAGACTGGAAAATATGAAAACTAATGCTTTATAATGTTGACGGACATAACTGTCTAAGTTTGGACACACATCCTTTGACCTTAAGGTTGCCAATAACAGGGGAGACAGACCCTCCTTCCCCATAGGCAAAGCCGCCTTGGCAGACAACTTCAATTGATTAGGATCTGTAGGTAAGTGGCAATGTTTGAAAGCTTTATCAAAGACTACAGCACGGTGACGTATCCACTTCGACTGTTAATAAACAAAAATGCCTTCTTCAAAGGGGACGAGAAATGCGAAAATGCTTTCAAACACTTGAAGAACTGTCTTTCAGAAAATTCGAATATCAGTTTTTACGATGAAACAAAACCTGTGACATCAATTTTATTATAGAAAACCGCCGGAAACATGGACCTAGTTGTCATATCATACATGTCAAGATCTTTATCTGAGACCGAAATGCGTTATTCTCAAATCGAAAGAGAATGCCTGGCGGCAGTGTACGCATGTAAGCGGAGCCGACTATTCCTTTATGGATGCCATTTTACTTTGATCAACAATAACACAGCAATCATAAACTTTCTGAATCAGCCCAATTCAAAACCACCGCCAAGAATTGAGAGATTTTAATGAGACTACAGGGATACAACTTCGACGCCAAATACGTGTCGTACCAAAACAAGATCTCGGACTATTTCAGTCGACACCTGATCTCAACCACTGAAACCGACGAAATAAATGTTTGTGGAGCTCAAATTAACCAGACAATTCAGTACGCTATTTCGGAAGCATTCACTTTCAATAATATGAAAACATAGACTCGAGTCGATCCCATATTACGAAGATTGGCCGAACTGATTANCAAACACAGCAATCATAAACACAACAATCACAGCAATCATAAACTTTCTGAATCAGCCCAATTCAAAACCACCGCCAAGAATTGAGAGATTTTAATGAGACTACAGGGATACAACTTCGACGCCAAATACGTGTCGTACCAAAACAAGATCTCGGACTATTTCAGTCGACACCTGATCTCAACCACTGAAACCGACGAAATAAATGTTTGTGGAGCTCAAATTAACCAGACAATTCAGTACGCTATTTCGGAAGCATTCACTTTCAATAATATGAAAACATAGACTCGAGTCGATCCCATACTACGAAGATTGGCCGAACTGATTACGAACAATAGCGGCATGAATTAGATAAAGTAAAGGACTATCAAGAAGTACAAACATTGAAAGGTATAAGAGATTCAAAGATACCTTTTCGCTGAACGACGAACAAAACACCATTCTCAAAGATAGGAGGATCATTATACCTCGCTCTCCAGAGAGAATTGGGATAAAATTAGCCCATGTTGGATATCAAGGACTTGTAAAAGCTAAGGAACTTTAAGGAAGGAAGTTTTTCTTCTTAGGTATAGACAAGAAGGTAGCATAACAGGTAACTCATTGCATCCCATGCCAAGCAGTCCAAAGAAAACCAAAAGCACCACCAGTACAATCGACAACGATACCCCAAAAAAGTCTGGCAGATTGTCCACATGGATTATCTGGGACCATTTTCTGAAGGAAAATACGCATTCTTTATGATCGACGAAAATTCCCGATATCCAGCCGTCATATTTACGGACAGAACAAGTGAGAAACACTTGAAAAGTCCACCATTTCGCTCCAAAAACATTAAAACTTATATTTTAAGACACGCAATCAATCATTCCCATATAACTCCGTAATGACCTCGAATAAATGGCGAAATAGAAAGATTCATGTTTCCACTGACAAAAACCACCGCAACTGTTCACTTGGAAGGAAAACCATACATCGAAGAAGTCGAAAATTTCCTCATGGCGTAGAGAGTAACCCCACGTATGTTAAGCAAGATACCACGATCTGAAGTCATGTCTAACCGAAAGATCGGCTACACAATGACACCATTTCGTGAAAAGAATGACGAAAGAGCACAAGGAAATATCGACGAAAACGACCGACGAGCAAAAGCAAAACAAAGATATGATGTAAATAGACATTGTAGAGAAAGGACATTGAATGTCGATGATAAAGTCCTTGTTTTACAGAAAAAGCCCAATAAACTTACGACAAAATTCAAGCAACACTCGTACACCGTAACGGAAATATAAGGAACTCTAGTATCCGCCGAAAATACTGTGAACAATCATCAAATCACCCGCAACGTATCACACTTCATCAGAGTACCAGAAGACGCAAAACCACTACGACCACTGAGAGAGACATTTGCCAAGGAAGAGGAGGGTAACAGCCGTGAAAATGACCGCAATAACCCCAATGACCACAGCATCAGAAGGGAAGGAATACCCACAACGCAACAGAAGACCAGTACATAAATAGAGGAAGTATTAAAGGAAATTTGGACGCTAAACGCGATAGAGCATGAAAGTCAACTTTTGCCTTCCTGATCTTCATTTTCTTGTCAACTTTTACTTTTGTCTTTTCTAACATTCTCTTCCATCTCAAACAGCGGTGCTAATAATCTATCACATGCTTTTGAGAATACTGCTTTTCTGCGCATCATTTTGCATTCGTAAACGTATTTAAGTCTTTCTTAGTAGTCAACATGATTATTCGTGTATCCTCTCTTGAACTTGTAAAACCTATCAAACGGTCTTTCTCTATCTTGAAGAATCTATTGAGTACACTTAAATCCATTATGTAAAGGTTCATCATTATTCTTCCTCTATCTCCATTTTCTTGACAAGTTTCCTCAACTTCCATCTGTTTTCTCCAACTCCTAGCACCCTCTTTAACATTTCAAATAAGTTTCAACCACAGTTTTCTCTCCAGGTGGTGCCACAGCTACCATTTCTACTTCCTCAAGGCAATCTTTTTGCCCATTTGGTCTAACTGTCTGAGATTTATATTCTGTCAGTATGGCAATTAAGTTTTGGATAAAAATTATACATGCTTTGAATATTTTGTATTCATCATACAATTCTCTCGGACTCTATTTGTTTGGACATATACAAAATTGATCTTTCTTCTCTTAATTATCTCAACCAGTTCCCTTCCTCTTTTCGTCGTAGTATTTTGTAGTATTGTGTATAAGTACGTGTCTACCCACATCCTCGGCTGCTTTTTAAGCCGCGACGGTGATTTGTTCTCAATTACTTCTTAATAATAACTTCTTTAGCTTTCATTGCTTTCCTAATACCTCAAAAAGCAACACATCGTTTGTAGTACATTGACGCTAACCAGTACAGCGCAATATGTCGATAATATCATCTCTTTCTTTTTATCTTTTATTAATTGTCGCATTGTACTAGAAGTAATTTTCGAAATGATGAGAAAGCTTTTCTTTTCAAACTATATTTTGATCGTGATAAAATATAAAAACTGATATCGTTTTGCCTTTAAATTTTGGTGTGGCTTCGAAGTCAAATAATTATGTTACTTGACTTCTAAAAATATTTTTACACCAAAGGCAAGCTTTTATGTCCTCTGGTGTTTCATTTCACTATCGTCCGTTTTCATCTTTTCAATTTCACTTTGAAATTTCAAAGCTGTAGTATACAAAGGTCGTTGTCAATTTTTTCCTTGCTAAATCGGAAGTTGGAAAGGACGGTTCTGCAAGAGTTAGTTACCATTTCACCGGCTTCGCTAACTTTTAATTTTGGGTTTTGCCACGTTTGAGGACTTATAGTGTAGGTATTTCCGATTCTATCTTTAAACTTATCAACTTGTTTTCCGTTTGTTTTCAAGCTTTATGTCGAAAACGTTTGGACTTGCTCATGGGTGTGCAGAAAGATGATTTATTTATGGTTAAACATATGAATACAAGTTTGCATTAACTTCCCAGCAGATCTTCCCAGCAGTCTGTTTCTACCCCACCAGGAGGACCGTATTTTTGTTGTATCCTACGTTGCGATCATTTGCAACCAATCATGTCAAACCACTGAGTATCAATTTACTGTATCGATTGAAGTGTTGTAGAGAGTGTACAAAATCCCTCCATAAACCTTTTTTAATTCCTGCATTTTTATTTATTTATTTATTTACGAATATTTATACAGGATAAAAGCTTCAGTTATTTACATATTTACATAAATACTGTTATCAATGTTTGTCCTGTAGAATATAATAAAAGATATAATAAGAACTGATTAAAAGCTATATAAAATTAAAAGCCTTCAAATTTCAAGCAAGATGAAGATAAAAAGGGTCTTCTATCTTCAAGTGGCATATTATTAAATAGCTTAGCTCCACCATAATAAAAACTAGATCTAGCAACTTCTAGTTTTATTGATGGGAGTTTTAATAAATTGGCATAATTTCGAGTCCTTTTAGAATGTTTCATAATTTTAAAGTAGTTGTCAAAATCTTCGTGTTGAAGGTTCTTTTTAATACACTTTCCGACCAGTGAACAGACTTGTGATTCAACAACTTGAATAATACTTTTCGTTGGCTTCCCAATGATCTTTGCAGCACGACGTTCTAGTGAGGTGAATTTTGATTTCTGAGTAGCTGTAAAACTGGTTTTGATGGTTGAACTGTATGTGAGTATCGGTAGTATCATCATCTTGTATATCAGGTTTGCAGCGTCGATGGTTAAATTTCTTCGTACGTTGGTTAACAGTCTAAGTCTTCCACAGGCTTTCTTGTATGCGCGGTCGAAATTTGAAGCCAATGACAGATGGTTATCAATTAGATTTCCAAGATAGACATATTCTGTCACGAAGTTGATTGGAGTTTTGTTGAAGATGATGTTTAGATCTCTACCATGTTTATTGAGACGTTGGGCGGTCCCAAATAACATAACTTCAGTTTTTCCCTTTTTTAGGTTCAGTAACAGCTCGTTCAGTTCACAATATCTGCCCACTTGATTCATAGCTTCATTCAAAGTGTCCTCGATATGTTGTAATTTCTTGTCAGCGAAAAGGAGAACAGTATCATCAGCATACTGAAACATATCACAATCTGGAATACTTTCTTTTAGATCGTTAAAGAAAGTAATGAATAATAACGGTCCCAGGATTGATCCTTGTGGGACACCAGATGTAATACAACGAGTTTCAGAGGTGATATTTGCTTGTTCAACATACTGAGATCTGTTGAACAGGTAATCCGAAAACCAAGACAGTTCAGGGCCATCAATTCCGTACAGCATAAGTTTCTCTAGAAGAACAGAATGTCCGACCGTATCGAACGCTTTAGACAGATCGAGAAACAAACCGCCAACCATGTTGCCATTGTCAATATATTTTCGTATAGAGTCACAGAATAATGTGGTAGCAAGCTTTGTAGATCGATTTTTACGAAATCCAAATTGACAGTCGCTGAAAAGTTTATTCGATTCAAGATATTGGTACAACTGGTGATGTACTGCTCTTTCCAACAACTTTGATAAGACCGGAAGTACAGAAATTGGTCTGTAGTTCTCAACGAGTTCCGGATTTCCCGATTTGAAGATTGGACAAAGCTTCGCGACCTTCCAGGCGTGAGGAACAGTAGATGTGCGTAGGGAAAGGTTGATGATATGCGATATTGGTGAAGCGATTTCTCGTCTACAGTCCTTCAGTAGATTTGGTGGAAGATGGTCATTCCCGGCTGCTTTGTTTCTTTTCAATTTACGAAGTTCACGTTCAACGAAAGCAGTGGGTACATAAGAGAAGTTGAAGATCGACCTTGTACGTAATGATGATTTTCTAGGATACCTCCATACAAAGTCAATCAAAGGGAATGCTGCTGTTTTGATGTTTCTTACAATGTTCGAAAAATATTCAACGAAGTTATTCACGCGGTTTTTCATGTCTCTGGAATTTCTCGACGTAGACTTTGATTTAGTTGGAAATATGGATTTGATAATATTCCAAAACTTGCGTGGATTTAAACGATTGTCATTTAGCATTTTTTGGTGGTACGATGCTTTGGATTTACGGACTGCATTAGTGCATTTGTTGCGCTGCTTCTATGTATTCATTCCAGCTCTGTTCGTCGTTCTGAGATCTTGCTCTCCGAAGCAAAAGATCACGTTTGTTTAATTCTCGTTTCAAAGGCTCATTCAACCACTGGCAGGGCTTCCTCTTCACACGTTTCTCAATATTCCGCTACTTCTTCCTATATGCATGTGGCAGCGGTTTGTTTTCTTTAGAGACAGTCCAGGGCCTGAGGGGTATTTGAGGAGGCCATCCCCCTTAAATTAAAAAATGAAACTTTTGCCCTCCCAAAAAATCTAAAATGTTATGCTTCTATTTCACTAATAGTATTGAAAGTCCTTCTCTGAATCTTTCATGTCTTGGTTCACCAAACTAAATGTTACATACTTTTATTTTGAAAAGTTTCTCCGCGTGATCTTTAAAGTGGCAATCCTTGTTTTTCGTGTGTGTTACGTTTACACATCTCATCTTAACACATGAGCCATGTAGAATGCCTTTGTTTTGATATTGATGATGCACAGTTGTTGTGTGGTGTTTATAAAAGGGGACCGGATCTTTAGATGTTTGGAAATGGCGACCTCATTTAATTATTTTGCGAATAAGAGAGGAAAAGGAAACGGTGATCAGACCAAGAGTAAAGTTGTTTTTCCACTCGATCATCCTTGACAAAAAGAAATAAAAGTGACCTGCGCGTTGCTACTGGGAAATCACAAGCAAATTGTATTTCACAAACTGATGTTGGTGAACCTTGTGAAACCGATCAAACAGATGAATCATCCAAAAGCTATGCATTTTTTATAACAAGGAAGCCCCACATAAACCTCGCATAAAAGATTACCCCAAGACACAATTTAGAGCAAAACTGTGATGTTGTAGCTCTAAATTGCACAAGAAATTTGAGTGGTTGCAGTACAACAAACAACTGGACGCTTGTTTTTGTTATCCATGCAGAGTGCTTGTGCTAAATCCTTTAGAGAAAACATTTGGACATGTTAAATTTTGTGACTGGCAACATACAAACGATAAAATGAAATGGGTTGTGTCAACAAAGCGATTTAGGCCTTCCTCACGTTTTAAAATAAAGTAGTTGCCCAAGTAGGGAAATGGCAGGGCTAATATGACAGAGATTACTTAAATTGTTTCTAGTAATGACTAAAGCTGACCTCCAGTTTTAGCTTCCTGCACAAGCTTGCCGTTACTGGTGGTTTCACTTCAACAAAAGTATTAAAAGGTTTGTCTTCTTTGGGAAGAATAGATTCTTTTCAAACAAAAATTTAGAAAAGAAAAGAGAATGTGAACTTGCATATTTGGCGTTTTCACACAGTGGACATCCAAACCAGGAGCAATCTTAGAAAACTTATTCTATTTGTTATGCTTTTATTTACAAATACAGATTGAGCAAGAGTTACAATTTTGGGCTAACTTGCTTTATGTTTTCAAAGTGAAATGTTTTCTTTCGCGGCAAATAAGGGTTTACTTATTTCGCGTCTGGTGGCTGGAGAACCTTTTAGCGGCCTTTGTTTTACTATCTAAATTTGGGGAAAGTCAAATTTAAGCATTGTTAAAACGACGTAGAAAGGGTGTTCCTGAGAGTGTTATCTTAGCTTTGTGCCTATAATGACGCCTTTTTCCCTTGCGGGTTAGTTGCTATGAGGTTTCCCCCTCATTTACCTGCTCTAAGAAATTTTTATGGAAAGCTCTTTAATGGAAAGATAAAAACTATCTTGTCTCAGAAAATCCTTTTCATACCAACCATGTCCTGAGTTGCATAGATTGTTGGTCAGTGGTCAGTGCAGTTAATCAGTCTTTAGTCTGAGTTGTGGGCAAACAAGCAAATTAGATGGTGCCTTTTCATCTGTCCCCCCACCCCTACCCCCCATCTTACTTTCTCACCATGACTTTTTATGTGTATGGGTTATTTCCTTTCGTCAAACTTCCAATGTCATTTTTGATTTGAAGTCATTGACAAGCTCTTTTTGAGTTGCTGATGTTGTTCAATGCGCTCCATGTCAGCGGTCTTTTGGGGAGAGTCATAGGATATATTTAACTCAAGAACACAAGGATATAAATTCATCTTGTGTTGTTCGTGCGATTACTCATTACAGTTGATGGATACTATCACCGTAACTTGGTTTGGCATTTTTTATGCCAGGGAAGGCCTCTAAATCACACCCATTTGTTCTATGTTCTAAAAAATGTCTGGCGAAACAATAACAACTGCGGTTGTGAAGGGTGCCTCCACCCGATATGTGAAGCTGAATGTTGGAGGGACTGTTTTTCTTACTACTATTGGAACACTCACAAAGAAGCCTGATAGTATGTTAGGAGCCATGTTTAGTGGGCGCATGGAAGTTCTGACAGATACAGAAGGTGAGTGGTGTACTACTTACAGAATCAAAGGTCTACTATTCTAGATATTTAGTTAACATTTTTGTTGTAAATGATATAAACTGCGTTGCAACTTTGAGTCTTACCTTCAGGAGGATGGTAGTTAATTTAGCACCAAAATGTTGATATATGTTCTTAAAACATGTTCCTGTGTTAAACTGCTAATTAAAATCCCGAAAACAACAGCTTTAAGGTTTTGATAATACACATCTACCTGTATTGACTGTCAAGTGGTTGAGTAGTGTATTGTACTTTATACGTTACCCTTCATTTCTTGTAATATCAATTTAGTTCAGTTCATTTTAATCTCCTACACAAAAATTAAAGATACGAAATTAAGTTATACAACACTATAACATAAGTTAAAATATTACATAATTTACATTTTGACAACAACATTTGCAAACATTAGGCCCGCAGTAACGAGAGCTAAACAAATGAAGTAACATACAATGTTACAAGTCAACCAGTACAAATACACATTCTTTCAACTGCAATAAGGGGTATTACTTAAGGAGGATACCTCCTAACAGCTAAACTAACCAAAGAGAGAACACCCTCAGTATAACAATGAGTGGGCAGGTTTTGGAATGGCAACCAAAAGAAAAATGTAAACATTTGTATGCCTCTGTGTGATAAGGTTAATTGAACTTAGTAAAAGGGAATAGGTGGATGTGCCAAAACTATTGGACAAATGCAGGAATTTACCTTGGTTTTACTGCAACAGAAGTTTGAAGCACCCATTTGTGATGCCTTTTGAATTTTCTTAGTCATCATTAAAACTAAAGAACTTAATTGCATTTCCTTACAGCCAAGTTGAACATGCCCCGAGAAAAAATATGCAATTTTCACCACTTGTACAGGTACCCAGGTTAGGCTCCCAACATTGTCTAGTCGAAAATTCATGCTTTTGTGACATTGCTAACTCTTCTCACTCAGTCATGTAGTTCTATTACCTCTTCAAAAATAATGGCATCATTGCAATGGGTATTTTAGTTAACATCAGATTATGAAGGTATTATTATTCTTTTACAGCTTATTCACAGGGTATTGGAATTACTGTCATTACTCCTGTCAGGTAAGTCATAACAAATGTCCAGGGGCTAACAGTAACTCTCCCTTTTTCTTTTACATCTCATAACACCCTCCTCCTGATCCTTGCGGTTCCTAACAAGGCAATTTTTTGTACAGTACCAACATCAACTTGTACTTATAATTGCTCAGTCCACCAATCACATTCTTCTGTTGTACTTCAACCTATAACCACTACAACCTATAACCACTTATGTAATTGAAGCCCTTCTGGCTTCAATTACATAATCAGTTTGAACAGAAAAGACCCACAATACTTTCCAAGTATTACTTTCAACCACACTTTATGGTTTATGGTTGTACCACTTATCCCTTGCATATATCCCTAGCTTTGGTAGAGGTCGCTTTGGTAAGGTACATTGCTTTTTGGATTGAGTGCTTTATGTACAGTCGTTAGCTTCCTGGAACATGTATCTAATTCTTCAAGCTCTTGTTTCCTCCTTTCTAGAAAGAGCAGAGTACCTTACCACTTAAACAGTCCATGTATTTATTGCTTTAATTATGTTTTTTCCATTTAACTTTGTCTCTAACACTTTTCTCACCACCCTTCATTTTTATTTTTTGTTTTTTCTTCCTTTTATCTCTGTCTTTATATCATCTAAGTCCTGGATGCCAAGGTACTTGAAGTTTTCATTGTCTTTTAAGTTCCTTATTACTTTGTCGTCTGGCAAAGTCATGTCATCAGACTCTACAATCTTTCCCCTTTTCATGACAAGTGATGCACACTTTTCAAGCCCAAATTCCATTCCAATGGTTGAGCTATACATCCTGACTGCTTGTATTCATGATTCTAGAACTTCTTGGGTTTCTCCATACAATTTTAAATCATCCGTATACAATAAATAATTGATTTTAACCTTACTTGATCCAAACTTACACCCAAGTGATATTCTTATCAAGATGCCTGTAAGTCAGGTCATTTAGATAACTAATAAAGGCAACAAGGCTTCCCCTTGAAAGACCCCTCATTTGATTCTTACTTCTCCTAATATTTCATCTCTACTCTACATATCATTTCAAGTTTCCATGATTTCATTGCCTTTGTTAGTAAATTAAGAACATTTTGGTTTACTTTCAGAGCTATTAGGCATACCATTAACCAAGAATGTGGGACCATGTGAAGAAGCATTGTTTTATGTAATCTGTTTATATTGAAAAGCAATACACATAAACATGATTGAATGAGACTAGTTATAAGTACTTATCACTAAGTTACTTTATTCAAATTGGTTATAATCAGATTTCTGCAGGGGCCATTTTTATATTCTCCATATGAGTTCTGCATTGTAGTTGTATAGAGGTATACATTGTATATATAATGTGTGTTGTTGGCAATCACTAAATGTTCCATGACTTGGTTTTCAAAGTTAAAACAATTCAGTTTTTCTTCAGAGAATGTTGTTATTGTAAAGCTGATAGTATAAACATAAATTTGTTAATTAAGGTTGTAATGATTGGTAAGAAACTCAAGTGTCTCCTTGGTGGCTGGCCAGATGAATTGCAAAAAGAAAAATACATAATTTTGTATTTGGTTGGATATTTTTAACTTGTGGATTAGCTATGGTACCACATATTTCTTCCTAATCTGTATCTTATCATTGTCAAATATACCTGGAAGTATACCAGTACAAATAAAAGATGATTAATACCTTGTCATCTTTCTAATAAAGGTTGGCCATTTTCACCAATTTTTAGCAACTTCACAGTGAAATTTAGCATGAAAACTCCCAAATAATGGTACAGCAATGTGATCATTATTTTGGTATTGCACCCATGTATGAGTGTTATGTTAAGTGGGTTGTTTCCAACATCTATCATGTTAAGCATACTTGATTGTAGATGCAACATGAGACCTGTGGGCTTGAGTTAGAACTTGTTTGGCCAGTTGTGAAGTCTACTTAATTTGCATTGTTAACTTAATGGAGGTTTGTTGTTGTTTTGGGGGTTTTGTTGGTTTTTTAGTGCTTCCACCCTAAGCAAGGCTTTGAAGCCATTTTAGCTTAGAGAGTTATTTTTCTTATTTGTTTACCATTTTTATGTACTTTTTAATTTTTCTAATTTATTGATTTCTTCCCTTTCCCAATTTCATCTCAAAAAACATTTATATACAAACTCAGTATTATGTCACTTATAATGGAAAAATAAATTGGCACAGTACTTCCAGACATGGCTGGGTTTAAAGCCACAAACCTAATCTGTTGAATTAACAACTCCGTCACTGCTTCTTATAAAACAATTTTGTAAAGATACTCTTTACTCACTCTTTACTCGCAAACATGACATGTTGCAGTATGTTTATATGTGTTTGTATTTGTTATGAATAGAAGTAATTTTTTATAACTGTAGAAGTAAGAAAAGCTATGGGGAAAAAGGTGCTGAAATACATAATCAAGGATGCAGTGGTGTTCTTAAAAGACTTGGCAGGTTTGTTTCATCAAGGAAAGGATAAAAAGTATATAGAGTTTTGTTTCCATGTTTGAAGGGGGTTTTGTTTACAGTCAGAGTTTATTTTATAAGTTTTGACCATTACTGTGTACTGAGTTTAACATGTTTTCAGAGATGAAATTGGGGGAGGAGAACACATATATTCAGATGTGTAATATAAAGCAAGTATTCCAATTAAACATTAATCCCATGCACAGAAATAGTTCCGGGTCTTGCTTAGGGTGAAGGAAGTTAAAAAAAGTGCATTAAATTTGTAGATGGTTTTAGAGGCAGGGATGAGAAAGGTGTAAAATTTCATTTTTTAAAAGTATTAAAAACAAATAAACAGGTGGAATAAAGTGTAATTACTTAATACTACAGTGGCTTTTGGTTCTTCAAAGTCTGAACCTCCCAAAGAGTTCATTGTAACATAAATGTGATCTTCCTTTTTGATGACAATGAGCATATTTCAAGTGGAATGCATCATAATTGTCATTCATCTTCTCTCTCTTCAGCAGATGCATAGTTAATGAGTAAATATGTATTATTCCAGAAGTATGTTGGTTTATTAACAAACGCTTATTCAAAACAGTTTTACCAATGACCCCCTGTTCTGTTGTAAGTCTACATTTTAATTTGTAACAATTTAACCAACAGGCTGGGTTTTGATTGACAGAAGTGGGAAACATTTCCAAACAGTATTGAACTACTTGCGTGATGGGTCAGTTTCATTACCAGAGAATAAACAAGAACTTGAAGAACTGCTTGCAGAAGCAAAATATTATTTGCTAGATGACTTAGCACAAGAAGTTGTTGAAACTCTGAACAAAAAACATGAAGCCCTTGAGCCTATTTGCAGGGTACCTCTTATCACATCATCAAAGGAGGAAAAATTATTGGTTAGCTATGCAAATAAGGTAGGTGTTGGATCTTAAAAAGCAGCAAAAGTGTATTTTGGTGACCTGTTAATATTTACCAGAGCTTTACAATTTATTTATTTTTTTTTAAAAAATACAAATAAATAGCATTTTTTATTATAGCAAATTTGAATGCCTTCCTTGGCTTCAAATAGAATTAAATTTTTAAAAGATCATATTTTTCTGACATTAAGGGAATTGAATGTTGGAAACTTAAAGTAAAAAATGGAAATTGAGACTACATATGTTTTGGAGTAAATAAAAAACAGCTGACTTTTAAACCTGTGTTCATGATCAATCATTCATTGTATGAATGATTTATGAAAAACTATTTCTATTTATAACTGTATAGGCCTGTTTATTGTAAAAATGTCAATAAAAAGTAGTTCATAGCAATACAGGATACAGACAGCTGTTTGTATTCAACCCTAGGAATTGCATTACAGGAGCTAATTGTGACGTCTAAGATTTTGAATTGTAAAAAAAACAGATGGAAAATAACTAGAAACTTTAATAAACAGAAAGTAGCCTTCATACCAATATTTTTTTCTGATTAATTGAAGAATTATGATTTTGTAGTGCACCAGAAATCAGGTAAACACAATATGAGCAATTAAAGAAGAAAATTCCTGTATTGATAACAACTGTTTTTGGTAAGATTACCTTAAGTTTAGAGTATGATAGGTAGTTTTTACAAAGTCATTTTGTTATGTTGTGCAAAGCCTATTCCTCAAGTTTTCTCCTAGCAGCTTGGACACAAAGGGACATACAGAAAATGATGACATATATCTATGTCGTCATTTTTAGTCACAGCAAGCTGGAGAGGCCTTATTGGCACCTGTCTCTCATAGATTATTGTTGTGATAAAGACACTGGATATTTGCGAGTCTTGTAGCTTGTTTAGGAGTAGATGCGTGTGTGTTTGTGTGTTTGTGTGTGTGTGTTTGTTTGTTTGTGTGTGTAAGCTGCTGGAAGCAAAAAAATTCTCCAAATCGACGACAAACCAGATTCGAAATCACGTGAACGACAAGATTGATTTCTTCCATGGTGCAGAAGAACAGCTTGAAATGAAGGCTATTTGTTACCAACCAGTCAGGAAAACCTGGCTAGTCAGCATCCAGGCATCACCACCTGGACGTTCCCTTCCTGGACACCCAGATGCTTGTGTATCAGATAGTTGTGGTTAGGATTTGATTTGGAAGAAAATAGGGTTTGCTTGATTTCCAGGAAAATGACTGCTGGTCTCTTTTAAGAATTTTTTTTTCATTACCAACACCTTGACTATTGCATAAAGCAATATGGTTTTTTTTTTTAATTGTTCCCAAATAGTCTTGCTCCAAAATCTTGGAATGCAACTCAGGTGGCAATGGTCCCCAACTTTCCTGTGATAACACACTTCTCCATGTCACTCTTACTATTTTCTTCCCCAAAGGTTATCATCCTTAGCCTGTGCTCCACTACAGCATAAACTTACTGATTTTGTCATTACATAAATCATTCTTGAATAGGACCACATTTTATTGGTGCCAATCATTTCCCCTAATCTCCGTAATCTCTGTTTTTTGCACCATGCCACTACAAAAGCACTAGCATGGCATATGCTTGGATGAAATTACTACACTTTTTCAGATGTTATCAATTCTATCCACTAAGCATACTGAGCAATTACATCCCCCTTTATGAATTCCTGGATTATGTACAATAAGTGAATTTTTGCAGTGTAAAATTGAATCTATTATGATACAGTGATTTATTCATTTAGATATAATTACCATTTGAAGGAAGTTTACTGGTTGGTTTCAAAATCTTTTTCCTAGTACTTATTGCCAAATTACGTTTGCATGAGCTAAGTTGGTAGAAATTGTAGATATTTTTTTATTTTTGCATTTAACAGCCAGTCATCAAATTGTTGTGCAACAGGTACAATAACAAGTATTCCTATACAAGGTATGATTTTTGACTGTTTTTCAGTTCTGTTTATAGTGTAACCAGTGTCAGGTATGCAAAGGCCCACTCTTAAATGGAAATTCAGTGTGACTGTACTTAGCAGAATAACCTTGGGTGTAAAATATTACATGCTTAAAAAGAGTCAGTGTAAGCTTGCTCAGTAATCTGTTGTTAATACCAACATAACGTGAAAAACCCTTCAGTATTTAATATTATTTTAAACGCCTTGACATGTCGTGTTTCAATGTGAAATATGTCTTAGTGCTTTAATACAAGAGATTGGAGTCAAAGAAGTTGCTGATCTTGGGCGGACAGCAACTTCTTCTTTTTTTATGCAACCTTTTATTTTATTCTGCTTTATTAGTTACCTCTTGTTCAATAGGTACTTTGAAACTATGCAACACTATGCATTATTGTGTAGAGGTTTTCACCAAGAAAACCTCTACACAATAATGCAAGCTCTCAAGGTCAACAACCACTTCATTGGTTATGGTCTTATCTACTCTGGTGGTTGTAATTTTCTCAAGTAAGTTAAAGATGTCATCATGAGTGCAGATGAAACAAAGTCAAAGTTGACTTTATTTTGTTGAAAGGCACCAACATCGCCACCTCAAAAGTACAACACCTGGGTCTTTTTGAAGAACTACTCCATTGTATTTATTATACTGAAAGCAGGGAAATTGACTTTAGGAAACAGTCACTCAAAGCACTTGGAAACCTGTTTGGTTAAAAGCCCATTTGTTTCTCTAAACAGAAATGTCAATGAATAGATGAAACTTGTTGAAACTGGACTCCACAAAACTTGTGTGAAATGAGCAATTAATAAATTCATTAAAATCTTCTTCACTTCCAACAACAACAACACAGTTTTAAAGCACACTAAACTGGGCCAACATCAAACTGAAGTTCATAAAAAATACTTGCAACTTATGAGCACAAATTCTTACACTCCTATATGCATAACAGAAATAATATATACTTCTTGTACACACAAAACAAAAGCACACACAGATGCAAAACTAAATTTGTAATTATCAACATCAAAGGCAATGAAAAAAATAATTAACCTTGAACTTAAGTCATTTTTTCTGTGTGTGTGTGTGTGTTTGTGCGCGCGCATTGTGCAACCTTCTTCCTTAAGCAGCTCAAACTGAAGAAGTACCTCTTTGTAAGATTGTGCTGTGGTGTACTTGGAGGTCTCCCTTTGCTATCACAGAAAGGGCTTGTTTTCGAATCATTGTACGTGTCATCATCTAAAAGCCCTCAAAAGTCAAAAATTGAGTTAATAAAAGTGTTTTATGTTCATGTAGTATTAGGGCGAGGAAAAAACACACGACAATAACCAATAGCCAAAGAAAAGTTTTTTTTGGTCAGCATTGCCTGCAGAAAAATGTTCCCTCTTACTTCATTATGTATGAAATGGGGATCCTGTTGTTTAAAGAATACTGAAGAAATATTAACAAGACGCAAATAAAGCATATATTATAAGAAAAAGTCGATATTTAGTTACCCTATTGTGAGAGAGTTAAAGAGAAGACTGTTTACCTTAAATTGTTAGCTAAAGCAGACAATCTTTAGAACACCACAAATCTTGCTCAATTTTTTATGAACGGGAGGAATGTGTGAGAAAATGTTACTGTTATTTTACAAGAAATCTAGGATGCAATTCAACATAACCAATGTGTGTATTTGAATAGCATTTACTTAATATAGCAATACAACACCCTTCTTTAGCGAAGTGTGGAAATTTCCTCTCGGCCTGCACTAGTTTCTTTAGTTACTCCTTTCTGCCCTACAAACCTATTCTTTTGTTGTGAATTATCTTTATGAAATATACCACTGAAAAATGTATGATCGATAAAATGGTGGGAAAATAAGAAACCCTGGAGAGTAGAAAATGAATTTTTGGGTAGAGCGTAGATAATTGTACGCGCTGGCAGGATTTCAAATTTTTATAATTCATCTCAGTAAAACCTTGCCTGTAGTTTTGCTCCAGCCTGCACGTTGGTTTGGCCTGTAGTAAAGGGTGCTACGATGTGATTCATCCTGGTCACCCACATCTTAGGAGTTCAGGCCCTTTAATGACAAACGTATTTCTGTAAGTTATGCCCCATACGTCACTATGAAGTGTTGTGATAATCATACCATCTTCTCTTGCTTTCAACAGCCAATCAGATGATAACTTACTAAAGAATTTGGAGCTCTTTGATAAATTATGCCTACGGTTTAACGGACGGATAATGTTTATCAAAGATGTCATAGCAAATGATGAGATTTGCTGTTGGTCATTTTATGGAAATAGCAAAAAGGTTTGCGAAGTATGCTGTACTTCCATTGTTTATGCAACAGAACGAAAACAAACGAAGGTTGAATTTCCAGAAGCTAGAATTTATGAAGAAACTTTGAATGTATTACTATATGAAAAATGTGGTGAGAAACCGCTGGACACTGAGTTGCTAAGGGCAACAAGAAGAATTCGTGATCGTGACAGAGAGAGGGGAGAGGAAAATGATGAAGTTGGGAGCCTAAGAAGACAAAGACTCCATGCATTAGCAGCCGAGTCTTAACAAATTGCTGGGCATATAAAAAGGCTTAACGCTGGTCAACACTACACAGGAATGAATTTCAGAAAAATTTTATAATTTTGTAAGTTTCAATTTACAGCGTTATTTAGCCACTTTGTCATAAAGTTCAGCTTCCAGATTCATGGCTGCTGACAACAGGAATACCCGTTATTTTATCCCATTGGATTTTCAACTATATTTACGAGTTAAATTTCTTGAATTGTTATCCATAAAATAATGCCATTAGGTTCTCACAGTATTTTTAGCAAGCCTAATCAGTGTATCGATATTTTGAAAAATTGGAAAATGAATTGCCCGTATCAGAGTTGTACGATAAGCGGTGACATGGCATAAGACGTTTCTGATAGCCATTTAGGGCAAATAACGAAAATTTTAGCCGTAACTTTAGGATGAAGGAGCAGTCCAATTTCATCTCTATAGCATTTAAGTGTGCTGTTTAGTGTTATTGAAAGGAGAAAGTTTTAGAATGTGGATTAACTTACAGCAAACATCAAATAAATGTATTGTTTATTGAACAGAAAATAGCAGTTGTATTTCCCTTCCCCAAAGAGTGTTTTGGTGTTAACTTGACAAGCCAACATGATCCATTAAATCGTGGCTACCAATTGTTAATAATTGAGATTGTAGCAAAATCTCCATCTAACCTCTTTTCGTAAAGTATTTAAATCTTATCTTTGTTCCTTATTTTGAGGTGCTAAATTGTACAACAGTATAGGTTAAGAGATAACTCAAAAGTAAAGTATGCAAAAACAGAGAATCCATTGGTGCTTTTTATAGATGTATTTTATTAATTAAATACAACTTTGTAACCGTCGGAAAGTTCATGTCTCTTTCTCACTTTGTGGTGCTGATACTGATCCAAAGATCATTTTTCTACATGAGGCCACATATTGTTGCTATTAACACTTGTTGCTTTTACATAAATAGGGTACATGAAGGATATCTGTATAAGGTAAATATGGCTTTCCATTGTACAAAACCAGAATTATTGTGTAGAAGATCAAACGAATTATTTTCATTATGAGCATAGCCCCATTCGAGAGACAACATATATCTTTTGCATGTCTCCTTGTATTGAGTGCTATCAAACTAGTTTTTTCCTTGGTTTCGTCGATCCATGTTCGCTTTAGTCTCCTTCCAGGTCTCCTTTTCTGTGTGCCCATGCATGATCGAGTTGGATATTGTCATTTTATTCCAGCTTACATGTTCAAACCACTTGTACTTTCGGCTGTTTACTAAAGCATGAAAAACTTCCAATGTGGTCATGTCGTGTCTTGATTTCGTTCTTTACGTAATCATTCGTTTTTCAGCACCCCTATTAAATATCAAGAATTCGATGTAATCATTTTATATAAGAAGCTCGCCTTTTTTTAACTAAAATATTTTTAGTAAAGGAAAATAGAAATATCAATTTTTATTATCATTTTTTTTTTCTTGTTTTTTTTTGCTGTAAAATCTTTGGACATCCGTTTCCTCGGGTTCGTCACTCTAATATCTATATCTATGTATCTATCTCATCATTTCGAAATCCTTGATATTTTTGCTCCATTGATTCAGTCTACTTCAGCGACAATGGACGGCCCTTTGTACCACGAGTCCTTAAGCTTCATTAAAGACCTGTCAGAAAATTTACGCAGGCTGTCATAACGGTCTCGGCCTGTAGTGTGAAGAACTCAGTTGCCTTCCATGAGCTGTTTTACATGCAAAGCTGCGAATGCTCCTTCCTTCGCAACACATTTTTCCAGTGGTAGTTTATTAACTAATGCTATCGATGCACACCTTTATGTGTACTGAATAGTCTGTTGAGGGATAAATAGACTCTTATTGGTGATGTGTAGTAGCACTCTTGATAATTTCTCAAGTCACAATAAATAAGCGCCATTAAAACAAAAGATGTTCTTGAAACAAAGTGGACTACGCACAGAGAAGTTACGAGAAGATCCATATTCTTCTTTCTAAAACGAATAATGAGAATAGTCGGCGTGAGTTCTTCTGACAAACACTTCAAAAAAGTGCAAATGCCACAACATAAAAAGTGTTGCTATTATTGTTGTATAGTGAGTAGAACAAACAGCCCCTTTAAACCAGAAATCTTGAAACAATTTGCTAAAAATTTAGCTTTGCACTTCAACAGTGCCAAGTCACTCACAATACCATTTAACTACCCTTGAATAAAAGTGTAATTTGTATACGTTTCAAGGTGTTATCATTCGTACCAATATCTTCCTCATCGGTGCTAGTTTTCTTCCAAAATATCTGTTCTTCAAAGAATCGAAGGCCATACTTTGGTGTTTTTAGAATGAAAAGTTTGAGATTAGAAACCGTAGGCTTGCTTATAGCATTATACCCACATTAAACATGCTGAGAACAGTCTCTTTGAATCAGCTCATTTTTCTCCCCATATTTTACATATCTACTGCAACTAGGATTGCTCTCTTGCTGTTATTAAAGGGACCCCTTGATCCATTTATCATTTGCATTACTTTTACCTTGATTCCTGAGAGAGTACCAAAAGGACAGTTGGTAAATGATGTTGCTTTTAACTGTGGTAACTTTGAGGTTTTGGTGGTAATTGAATCACAGACAAAAGGGAGAATGAAGACTGGTCATACAGTGCGTTGAAATCTGCAATAGAGTTTGTTGATGTTGTTGTTGATGATGCTGATGCTGATACTGATGCTGATACGATGGTGATTATGATGAGACACCAGAAAGAAGAGTTGAAATTTTTAAAGATACAAAAGATACTTGATAAGATTGTGGAGTAAATGCATGGGAAAAACAAAAGAATGGAAGAGAGAACTATGTGACAATCGCAATCCAGCTATAACATTTTTATCAGTAGTTACCTGCATAATATTTTATGGGTTGCGATCGTGGCGGTTTTATTTCCATCTTATCCCATCAGGAAAACTGTGGCTGATAGATAAAAACTTATTGTAAGTTAAAATCATCAGGCAATTTTGTGTGTAATGAATCTCTGGTGCGTCAGAAGCCAACCGTTCTGAAGGGGGGAGGGCTCTTGAAATGCATTGGTCTTAAACAAGCCGCTTCAATCGGACGGAAGATTGCAAATGTTACTCAATAAGCAGTTCAGGTTTTGTAGGTAGACCGTTGCAGTCAGCAGTGATATACTTTGCATCTGTAACGGTGGGAGGGTATGGTGTCGAATACTTGGCCATATACAGAGATATAACATGGCAGTCCTTTGTACTGTTGTTCATACAGGAAATGGTAGACCCCACTATGGAAAGTTAAATCAGAACATCCGGTGTTTGCTTAAGAAAGACATTTTTACATATCTTCTTAAGGTTATCAATTTTAGTCGAAAATGGTGAAAGCCTATTATCTTGGGGGAAAGTGAGCTTGCATAATCAGAGCTAATTGCATAGTGCAACATACGTAATTTTCTTTTACCTAATAAGATGAGCTTATTTTTATGAGTTTTTTAGCTTCTAAAAGTCAAGGCAATAACTATTGTTTATTCTGGCTGTACGAATCTCTCATATGCAACTGAGGTGAGGGCGGCGGCTATTGGAGCTAACCTATAACGCCCGTGTTATAGGATTTGCCTAAGTTTTGTTCACTGACTAAAAAGTATTTTTTTTTAAATGTTTTCTTTTACGGTAGAAAAGGCTGTTTTAATTATATGTCGGTTTTAAAGTATATAATTTGCATTAGCCCTGGTTCTATCACATCATTCCTTTGCCGCAACGGTTTTATATAAGGAAAGATTTATTCTAAATGAAAGAAAATAAAACAGTTTTTAGAGATGCGGTTTGGGTCAAATTAAGTAGAAAGTGCTCTTTCTTCTAAGGAGGGAATGTTATCCCCTCAGACAAGAATTAATTTGGCACTGTATTGCAAGAGGGCATGTCAAGCTTTACTAGATACCAATGTGAAATATAGTATTAGATCCTTTTTTTTTTTCTCTGTGAGGATCTTGCAAGACCAGTTGGATTTCACCCATAAAGTTGTGCTAGGTAATAGTTTTTGTACCAAAATGTTTCCTGTTATATTTGAAGTGAATTTCTACATTTCAGTTTTATTATACAGTACTATGTTTGTAATTCAGAAGTATATAAATTAATTCCTACTTGTAAATATTTCTGTAGCATGTGAAACAATTAATTTTATATCTGTTCATGTTGTAGTAAGCGTATTGTGAAATAAAGAGAGCTGTGCTTTAATGGTACCATTTCACTCAGGTAATATCTGCCGCTGAGAACTTTTGTTTACTTAATTGGTCTTGTAATAGTAGTATATATTACTTGCAGTTACTATGAAAGGCCGTTGTAATAGAAGGCTCTGCGAGGAATATGCACACAATTTATATGTTAATATTGTTTCAGTTGAATTAACTTCCCCTTATCATCCAAGTAGCTGCCGCTGTCTTTATTAATTTCGTTCCCCCTTCTTCATTCTCGCCCCGCTTTGCTTTTGTCCTTTCTCATTCATCGCATCTTACCACTTATTGCAGTTTTTTCTTCGTTTCGAAACCATGCGCATTTTCTTTTCTGTTGTCTTAGTGTTTCTTCTTTTTTTTGGTTAGTGCTTTCTAAGGTTGTTCGTCCTTTTCACATTACTTTTTTATTGTCATATTTTATAGCTTCATAGAATATTTTTCTTGGGGCACATCGGTTATTTTTTCTTATCCTTGACTGATTTATTATCTAATTCTCAGGTACTTATCTCCGATCAGTCTATACTTAAACATTTGCTTTCTATTTCTTGCCATGTTAGATTGTCAAGCAAACAATAGTCATTCCACATTTCAGGAATTCAATCAGCCCAGTATCGGAATATAAGCTCTGTTACCTACCTCCTTTTTTTTATGATGTACTCGTTTTAACACTGCCCAATTGTATGGCTGCAATCAAAAGAGAACCTTTTACCCTCACCAATCCAGTGCAATCTATCTTAAATATATCTCTTTCCTCGATCTACAAGATCCAATGCCCCCAGCCACATTCATGGCGTAAACATGTTTTTGACTTGAAAGGTTAATAACGAAAGCTTTTTGCTTTCATTGTTAACCTTTTGTCGTTGCCCAGCTTTTGCTTTGGGGCACATTTTTCTTCCTCCTGTCTTCATCAGTTACACAGCTGTAGATAGCGGTAGACAGATTTGATTCATGGTCTACGGATTTTAAGCTTTTCGGCGTGCTTTGCCCTGATTTTTCGGCCCATAGCGGTGTCTCTAGTTCCACTTTCTTATGGCTTTTACGAAGCTGTGGTCGCTGGCTGCTGTGTCTCAGAAGGCATTATTGGCTGTTACTTGGGAGAAATTTGTCAATGAGCATGTAAAAATCGATTTATATATACATTTCTAAATAGTTTTTGAGGACAGATCAGTACCATAAAAAGTCCTCACTGAAGTTGAATCCAGAGCTAGATGTAATAAAACTGAAATAAACAAAACAGTTATTTTCGGACTTTAGTTTACTGTTCTTAAACTCATCAGCTAAATACAATGAAAAAAACACTGCAAAAACAATACAAATATCAAACTGACAAAATCCCCAGAGGCAAAAACGTCCTTACGAACCTGATGGGAAAATGTTTTTTAATTCTGGATTTTTTGGAATCAGTGGAAGCCATTGATGTTAGACCAGTTGGCATGTCTGACTCTGGTACTCGGCAAGCAATGGAGAAGTAAGACCACTCCTCCCCTCCACTAGTCTAGGGTAGCACCTTGAGCAAGTGTTGTGGCCTCAACGTCGGGGTACTGCAAGCCAGCATTATCTCGAACCAGTCCCTTAGCCTGGAAATGAGAGGTGGGTTGCGACAGCCAGAGCATGTGGCGTAGAACTTTTGCCAAATCAGTATGCGGACAGAATGGTAAATATGCTACTAAGGGTCCACGGAGGAGACGAGGAGGTAGGCAAGTTCGAGAAAATAATGAGAAAAGGAAACGCAAGAGGAGGGACATAAGGATAGGAACACTGAATGTGGGGACGATGACGGGCAAAAGCATGGAGATTGTAGATATGAAAACTAGACGGGTGGGTGTAATTTGCGTGCAGGAAATTAGATGGAAAGGGAGTATGGCGGAAAATATCGGAGGTTTCAAGCTCTTCTACCATGGGAAGAAAACAAGCAAGAATGGAGTGGGAGTGATAATGAAACTGGACTATGTCAGTTTTGTGCTGGGAGTGGAGAGGGTGTCAGACAGACTGATCGCGCAGAAGATGGAATTAGAGCAGGAAGTCGTGATATCATCAGCGCGTATGCACCACAGGTGGGTTGTGATGCAGTGGAAAAGAATGCATTTTGGGTTGAACTGGTTGAGTTGGTGACGGATATATCTGGATCAAACATATTTTTATAGGGGCAGATCTAAATGGGCACGTTGGGATGAGGAACACTGGAGACGAACACATGATCGGCAGGCATGGCTTTAGGCAACGAAGTGAGGAAGGGCAGCCAATCATTGACTTTGGACACGGCGCAGGAATGGCAGTGCTGAATACTTACTTTAAGAAACAAGATTGGCCCAACAACGTATGAAAGTGGAGGCAGAAAAACCCAGATAGATTACATTTTGGGCAGAAGAAATTGCATACGGAATATAAATGATTCTAAAGTAATACAGGAAAGGCTGTAGCCAAGCAACATCATCTGGTGGTTGCAGACCAAGTACTGAAAAGCAAGCAGAAAGGGAATGAGAAGTACGAGCCCAAGATAAGATGATGGAAGCTGTGTGTGCTGAGTACCGGGAGGCTGTCCACCGGCAGTTGCCGGGTAATATCATCCAGTAGACTTGGAATCAGGTGACCACGGTAATGAGACAAGTTGCAAAAGAGGTGATGGGTATATCATCAGAGCGGAGAAAACCAAACAAGGAAACCTGGTAGTGGAATGACGAAGTCCAGCGCGCTATCCAGGAAAAGAAGGAAGCAAAGAAGCAATGGTTTATCAGCAGCAAACTAAACGAAGACGTGACCAGTGGAACAAGGGAACCAAGAAGGCGGTGATACGAGGCAAAGGCAAACATTTGTACAAGAAGCTGGAGGAAAAGGATTCAGAAAATGAGGTTTGTCGACCAGCGAAGCAGAGAAATGAGGAAAGTAAAGACATACAGCATGTGAAAATGATAAAAGGAGAGGATGGTGCAATTTTAATGGACAAAGATGACATCTTAACAAGGTGGAGGGACTACTTTAAGTCACTAATGAATGTCGAGAACCCAAGGGAAAGAAGAGAAGATAGGGCACGCAAGATCGAACAAGAGGCCATGGACATTAGCAGAGGAAGTGAGTATAGCTATGAAAAGAATGAAGAAAGGAAAAGGGGTAGGTCCGGATAGTATACCTAGAGACATGGGTCAGTATGGAGTATGCTAGAGTGGAGTTCATTACGGGACTGTTCAACAAAATACGAAAAGGTGAACAAAAGATACCAGAAGAGTGGCGGCAAAGCATTCTCTTACCCATGTACAAGAACAAAGGGGACGCACAAAGTTCTGGAAACTACCGTAGCTTTTGAGCTTATGAGCCACATGATGAAACTATGGGAACGATTGGTGGAGTCAAGACTACGCAAGATGGTAACAATCAGTGGGGAGCAGTTTAGGTTCATGCCTGGCAGGAGCACAACTGACGCAATATTTGCGTTGAGGATGCTGATGGAAGGTATCGGGAAAGATAGAAACAGTTGGTCTGTGTTTTTGTAGACTTAAAAAAGGCATATGACCACGTAACTAGGGAAGACGTGTGAGACTGTATGATAGAGGATGGAATACCGGAGCACTGTGTGAGGGTAGTGAGTGACATGCATAAGAACTGTACGACAGCTGTACGATGTCTGGTCGGGACAAATAGCTCGTTCCAGGTAGATGTGGGTTCACACCAGGGTTCGGCCTTGAGTCCATTCCTTTTTGCTATGATCATAGACAACAGCTGGGGTTGGGAGAGAGGCGGCATGGACAATGATGTTTGCGGACGACATTGTACCATGCTGCGAGGCCAAAAAGGAAGCACAACTAGAGCTCGAAAAATGGAGAATTGGAGAGTGCATTGGAGAATAAAGGTCTACGAGTGAGCAGGTCAAAGACGGAATATCTGTGTCTAAATGACAATGATTGAAATGTTAAGATCATGATGGAAGATGCAGAGGTAAACAGAGTGGATGAGTTCAAGTACCTGGGCTCAACGATTGAGAGTACTGGTGGCTGTGACGGAGAAAGAAATAAAAGAGTGCAGGAGGGATGGCATAGCTGGAAGAAAGTCAGTGGGGTCCTGTGCGATAGAAGTATGCCAATGAAAGTCAAGGGGAAGGTGCATCGAACAGTTGTTAGACCCGGGATGCTATACAGCCTGGAAAAAATACCAATGACCAAACAACAAGAAAAAAAGATAGATGTGAATGAAATGAAAATGTTGAGGTTTGCCATGGGAAAGACCAGACGGGACAGGATCCGAAATGAGACAGTAAGAGGTCAGCTGGAATTGAATGCTAGGTTGGAAAAAGAAAAAGCGAGAGAAGCAAGACTGAGATGGTTTAGACATGTCATGAGGTGGAAAGAGGAGTACGTTGAAAATAGGGTGATAAAAATGCAACCTCGGGGAAGAAGAAAGCGAGGACGCCAAAAATAAGATTCTTCGATTCCATCAAGGAGGATATGGAAATATTTGGCCTGTCAGTGGTAGACACTGCTGACACAGGGAAATGGCGAAAGAAAGTCCGCTTTGGCGACCCGATTCAAATGAGAAAAGCCGAAAGGAAGAAAAAGAAGAAGAAATGGGTGCCATTGATGTGGGATATTTATGTTGTGAGCCGTAAGGTTTTTTTGAGCTACGTTTCGAGAGGTTCTTCTCCCGTTGACAGGCTTACTTGTGAAAATCACATTAGTTGTACAGTGCACATGATAATAAGTTTTTGACTTGGCCATTTGCTCTTGTAGTTTACTTAGATTATCCAATCTGGCTGATAATCGATTTCACCAAGCTATACTAACTTATTTCATTTTGCTGGTGCCAGGCGAGTTTTAGTCCTTTTGCTAAGGGCAGGGAACCATTAAGCGAAATATTTACTCCCATTACATTTGTAACCTAACCAATTCGATGTGCAGGGTAATTTCTTTTTATCAACAATAAATAGGGGTGCATGGTGTAAAAAAACACCACGTTTTCGGCGCAGACTTGACCATGTTAAGATAGCAGACGGAGTAGAGTTATTTGCTGCTTTTGATTGATATAAAAAGCCAATAACAAGAAAACAAAGACCAGAGCAATGAAATCGCAGTTTCCCATACCTTGTGCATGGCTTTGTTGTCTGTGAGCCTCTTCAGCTAGTCGTTTTCAGAAGCTACACGCAGATTCTTACAAAGTGTACACTGTGACATAGTGCATATGTCAATGTCCCCACCATCTGAACTTAACGTTGCTTCGATTTTATTGTGTGAAAACACAAATTTGCTGATATGCTTTTTCCATGTTATTGAAGGCTGCATCATTCTTAATGAGATAAAGCGAAGTCCGATATGCTATGAGTGTTACTTAGTAGGTGATAGCTAAGGTACCTACCACTTACCACCTATCATCACAACAGTACGGTTAAGGGGCGCTACACTTGCAGGAATCCTGTGAAGGCTTCGATTTGGTTGGAAATTTTTTAACAGGGAAAGATTACCATGCAAAGTAGGCCTTCGTTTTAGATCAATGTTGGCGGAGTCAACTCGCCTTAACGAAAAATAGTGTCCGAGGTTGATCCACTCATAAAGCCACTCTTACCAAGGCCACTGGTGCAGTAGATTCCCTAGAAATGGTGCAAGATAATCGCAGACAAATTTTGAGTAAAACAAAAGACCTGTTGTTAGCTTGTTTAACCGATAGTAAACCTAGGAGTTGTGGTTCGAGAGCATGCAAATGAAAAGTTATCATAGACTAAAAAGGAATTGGTTTGCATGTTTAATTACATAATTGCGTTTCTGATGGCATGTATTCCAACAAGCGAACATTGGTTGTCGATGGTAAAACTGGCGAAAATAGTAACATACTTTCTGCTGGTTTTATTTTTAAGCAAATAGTTTCTACTCAAAAATATTGTTGTTTTCAAGATTTGTTTCTCACAAATTGCACCATGGAAGAAGCCGAAA
This sequence comes from Morbakka virulenta, assembly GCA_003991215.1. Taxonomy (NCBI): domain Eukaryota; kingdom Metazoa; phylum Cnidaria; class Cubozoa; order Carybdeida; family Carukiidae; genus Morbakka; species Morbakka virulenta. The sequence continues at coordinate 1,819,140 of RDPX01000246.1, forward strand.
GAAAGAAAAAGAAGAAGTGGATGCTTTTTATGTGGGATACTTATGTCGTGAACCGGAAGTGTTTTTTGAGCTACGTTTCGAGAGGTTCTTCTCCCGTTGACAGGCTTACTTGTGAAAATCACATTAGTTGTACAGTGCACATGATAGAAAGTTTTTGACTTGGCCATTTGCCCTTGTAGTTTACTTAGATTATCCAATCTGGCTGATAATCGATTTCACCAAGCTTTACCATGTCAACAACCGCTTTTTACGTTTTGAAGAAAGGGCTAGTCCTGTTTTGTAGGAAAGCTCTGTCAACAAATATATTTTGGTGACTTTTGAACCATTACTCTTCTCAGTCGTAAAGTTCTTTATGCAAAGTTAGTTCAGGAGACGACTACTACACTGAATATTTCTAAAACTTCACTAAATACTTGTAATATTTCTATCCAATCTACCATACTGAGTGCGGTTCATGATGTACTATTCCATGGAAAAAATGAACCAAAATATTAGCAGAGACTAATTTATAGTCAAACAAACAAACATTCCGTTTTGTATTGAAATATTGCCAACCATGTCAAGTAGCATATTTGCTGGTAGTTTGCAATGAGTGGTTGCAAAAAGTTGGGATTACTTGTAAAAAAACATTTCTAACGGTTACATGGCTCAACTAATAGTGTTAGAAGATAATTTTCAAATGCCTAATTTTATTTTACACTGCAGAGTTACATACAACGTCAAAACTCTCAGTGATTATAAATCAACAATGGGTGTCTGATTACAAAAAAGAAAAAGAAATTCACATTGAAAGAAGGGCCTTTAATGAACCGACATATTAAGGGGATCAATACCCTTCCTTTCTGTGCACTCTCTCTGTCTGTCTCTCTGTCTCTGTCTCTGTCTATCTGTGTCTCTCTCTCTCTCTCTCTCTCTCTCTCTCTCTCTCTCTCTCTGCCCTCTGTGTGTGTCTCTCTCTCTTTCTCTCTGTCTCTGTGTGTCTCTCTCTCTTTCTCTCTCTCTCTCTCTCTCTCTCTCTCTCTCTCTCTCTTTGTCTCTTTCTCTGTGTGTCTCTCTGTGTCTCTGGTTGTCCACCTGTCTGTCTTTCTCAGATATTTATCTCATTAAACATGGTCTTTCACCTAATTTTTTTCTTGCATGACCTCGACCTGTAGATTTGAATCTATCAATTTAATCTCTGCATGCAAGTTATTTTTTAAGCTATTGATTAAACAGTTTTGGTGTGTAGAACCCTGAGCAAATGAACCTGAGAGTACTGATAGCTTTTTTATTGGAAAACGAACAAACAGACATGCATCTATTTATATTAGACACCTATTACTTCAAAGTACATATTGATGACCAATTTACAATTTTTTCTCCAACGTACATAGTTATTTTAGCGTATTTGTACAACTGAAGTAGTTTTTACCTTACATTTTGAGTTGAATAATAGAAAAAGTTTATCCAGCTAATAAGATGTACACAGCATAAGTCAATAGAGTTACATTAACACGTTAGCAAAATTAATTAAACTTATAAGAGTATGACACTAAGATGTTCTGATTAATGAACTAATCATTCATAAATCCAAAGATTACAGAAACAGAGTAATTTTTTCTTCTCAGTTAATTCAAACATGCTACAATCTAAAGACGTGCATGACAAATATTTTGTTTTTGCACTTCACAAGCGCTGTTAGTTTTGTTGTGTTTTGTTTCTTGTTTGCACTAATAAATGTAGCATAGGTTTCTTTGCGGTGCCTGTGGAACAACCCTAACCAAGGCTTGCATTGTAGAGGAAAATTCTTCCAGTGTTTTTTCTTTAACATGCCAAGCAAGAAAGTGTGGTCAAATACTCACATTAGTGTTTGAAATACGAATGAAAACAGCAAGATTACTGGAAACAAGCATCTTAGGGAGGGGCCATCCATTTGTTACGTTCGCAAGAAATTGGCAATTTTTCGACATCCTTCCTCCCCCCTTGTTCACACCTGTTCGCAGGCAAGTACACCCCCCCTTGTGAACGTATGTAAAAACAAATAAGAATAATTACACCTGCACATTTGTCTTTCTCTGTCACCACTTTGTGAAAACTGTAAGCAAAAAACGTTCTCACCTTGTGAACATCACTCTCCCTTGCTCGCTTTTGCTCCCTTTTTAAGATATCCCTCCCCCCTCAGTGTGAACGTAATAAATAGATGGCCCCCGAATTTTTGCCGTTCTCTTTTTTGTGATGGAAGAACATCTGGCACTTTCAAAAAATATCTAAACATTAAATAGAAAAGAGAGGGGTCTTCCTTGAATTGCTGGAATCAATATCTATATTTCCGTTGGTTGCTTCGGGCTCAGATAAAGTAGCATCATAATAAAGGATCCTGTCCAGCATCCCACTTGTTCAGATGTATTTGTGACGAGGTCATACAATTCATGTCAAATAGAGTTCAAAGTGGAATCCTTAGCAATATAAGACAAGTTTGACATCCAATTGCAATGGATCAATTCAATCTACAATCTTCAGAGTGTTTACTTACTGGTGTTGTTAGATACATGGTTTTCAGGGCAAAATTATCATTTAAATGTTTTCCGAGCTTTTTTGACCTCCTTAAATCACTTTCTTTCACATAAACCCAACCCCGCCTCATAGTCGGTGTGGGAGTGGCAACAGACCAGGATTGCTTCATCAGGCTATACCGCTAAACCGCAACCAAAACTAAGGTGTTTAAGGCAGGTGTAGAGACCATACTGTTGTATGGTTCATATACTTGGACCTTGAACTTCTCAAGAACAGCGACACTGGATGGCACATACACAAAGATGCTACGTGCCATATTTGGGGTCTCCTGGAAGGACCATATTACAAACGCTCAACTGTATGGCTCTCTCCCTCACTAATGTGAGGTTATGCGACAACGGCGTCTGGCATTTGCTGGACATGTGATGCAAAGCGAGGAACCAGCTAATAAGCTCCTCTTGTGGATTCCCGAAGGAAAGAGAAAAATTGAAATTAAACAACTAAACATCTTCCAACGTAAATTTCTGTAAATAATTCTTGCCGTGAAATTGAAGAAAGAATTTTCAACGAAGTAATCTGCAGGAGACCTTAAAATACCAAGATTAATATTAATATTCCAAAGTAGAAAAATGTAAATTCTTGGTCACATACTACAGATCTATGAAAAAATGACTTTCAAAAATGTCAGTAAACTGGAAATAAAGAGTAAAAAGAATTCACGTAGTGTTCCAAAGATGTCTTGGTCTTCCAGCCTTCTCCCAAACTCTATCCATCTCCTATGCGTGGTGAAACTCTGATGCAAGAGAGAAAAACAATGAAAGAACTTAATGTCTAATGCCCAGGTGGTTGAATAAGAAGGCAACAAAGCCAAGTAAAATTAAATATAGCTCTAATTTTATCTCGCGTAGTATAAATGTCAAATTGTGATCCCTTAACTCTAGGGGCTAGTACCAACATAGCATCAGTTATTCTCCAAAAAAGAATCCAGTGACTGGTAATCAATCTGAAATTCTCCAAGCTGCTATTTCGTCTGATTTACAAACCCTTACAGGCACATTTATTACACAACTACAGCCTTATCATATTTAATCAACCAAAGAAAACGTTACAACTATTACACTCAATAAAATCTCTGTTCATTACTTTTGTCTCATTAAAACATGCCATGCAATACAGAAATCCCTTCTTACACATTTTAAGACATAAATGCACCCACATAAATGCGTGTGTTACCTTAAGAAATGATAGTTCTTCAAAATTACCCATAAGTACGTCACAACTTGGAATTTTTTCAACAAAAACAACTTGACTCATGTGGAGTCAAGAATTACTTTGTTTTTACAGCGTGCATTTAAGGCAACAGCCCAAGAGGAGTGAGTCCATCTCTGAAAATCATACTCACTCTTGTCTTTTTTTTTCGTCTCAGATATCATACATTTTTCATTCCTTACCTCTTTACTGCCTACGTCTAGTAGAAAAAAGCCTTCGAAGTGGTCTACCTACGATTTCCAACTTACCTTTGCTTACCCTCCCCCCACCCCTCTATCTGTGCATCTCTTCCTTGAATAAGTTCTTCTTTGACTCCCATTTCCAACAGGACTTTTTCAACAGAATTCTCCTTAATTAAAACTAAATCTCCTTCACTAAAACGTGTTTAACTTGGTATACTATACGGCTCCTCTCACGGGGATATATCAAGTAATCCTTTCTCCATTTGTTCCAAACATGTGTTATGGACACATAGGTTGCCAATTTTTATTTCCCTACTTTCCTGCAGTGACCATGACCTTAGTCTGCGCCCATGCAATAGATGTAAAATACTGAAGACTTCCTACCATTGACTGTCATACTGGTGGGTCAGAGATCATGAGTTTAAGGGTTGTTGCTATCTCTGTCAATACTGGACTGAGTTAATCGAATAACACTTCTGCTTGCCCAAGTTCCTCCCACCATGCGTTCAAAGAACCCTGCCCACCAAGGTGACAGTTCCAAATAAAGTTCCAGGTTATTCTTCTCGACAGCACTTAAACTTTTAAAACTGCAGCAAAATTACCAATATAACTTGCACAAGATTACAATACACAGCGTACAGAGCAAGCCAAATTAATTGTAATCTAAGAGTTCTTTGAGCATTTACCATTCAGTAATTTGCTACATGATCCTTGAGGATCTCGAGACTGTTGCACATCCGATTTTACCTCAAGCTTTATCGTTTCAATCACCGTTGTTTCAGGAGTGGCATGCCTCCTTTGACCTGTCTTCATATTAGGCAAGTTTGCTTCATCTTGATGCAATGATGTGGCATGCACTTTGCCACACCGTTTACACTTGAGTTTACTTTTGCATTGCCTTGAGTGGTGTCCTGGCAATAGACACCCAAAACAAAGCCTGTTTTTCAGTACACACTTATGTCGTACTTTCATGTCCTTAGTACCAAGCAAACAATGTTCACAACCAGTATCTTTGCACGTTAAGCAGTGCACTGTACTATTAGCAAAAACTCTACTCTAATGAGCATAGTCTTACAAGCTAATTACAGCTGTCAGTGTTAAATGTCAACAGTACTTAGCTGCTCTGTAGGTTCTTCACAACTTCACTTTCTCAAAAGATGACATCAGGTTGAATTCTCAGCAACTTCTTATTCACCAACTAACCGTAGACTTCTATTCCAGTCTTTAGTTCTCCAATGACAAAATGGTGTTTTCACTCCGCCAGAGGTACGAAAGAGTTTACACTTCGCCAGCAGTTACTCCGCCAGCGGCAAGAAAGAGTTTTCACTGTAGCGCGCCACAGGATAACACACACGTGTTGAGTACGACGGAACTTTATTTCTTAATCTTCATCATAACGTTTCATACAACATTGTAGAATTCCTTGTAAGTTCCGTGAAAACTACAATTAATAACAAACTTTAAAATACTTTGTGTTCTAACATTAATGGAGAGCATTAATTACATAAAACTGGATACAAGTTTGACTGAATACAGCAAAGGAAAATACATGTAAACAAAGCACTAAACTAAATATAACTTTCACAAGATCACAATGCACAGCGTACAGAGCAAGCCTAATTAATTGTAATCTAAGATACTCTTTTATGAGGTACACAGATACCGATAATAATTAAAATATAGTTGCACATACCTCTTCCCACGTTCGTGTGGGTAGATAAAACGTTCTTATTTTTTAGACATTCTTAGCACCACTTGTTCAGATGGTGACTTTACAAGCGCTGACTTTGGCCCAACTACAAAACTGCTTGTGGGAACAAAAGGGTGAATCACCGATTTCCATGCATCACCAGTTCCACACCCTATCACATGACAGCTAAAACCACCTTACCTCACCTATCCCTTGACCACTGCGATCGTAGGAGCTCGTCGCGCGACACAGCATGCACCAGGGCTCGCCACTTCTTCCGGTCCTTTGCCAGCAGCCGTAGCTCATGTATATTTTTCCCGGTCCATCTTGTTATGTCATCCTTCCACATCGCTCTGGGTCTTGCTCTCGGTTTTATGCCTTCCATCATTCCTTGAAATATGGTGTTCGGCAAGCTATTGCTCCTTGCTATATGCCCAAACCATTGTAATTTGCGCCTTTTTACCATTTCTGTAAAGTGTTCGATTTGGCCTACGTGACATTTGACTTCCTCCATTACCGACTCTTTGTCCTATGCGCTGTATATGGGATTCGGAGTAGGCGTCTGTAACATCGCAGTTCATGGCTTCTTATTTTCTTCTCTATTTGTGGTGTCAAGGTCCAACTTTCGCACCCATATAGAAAACAAGAAAGAACCATGCTTCTCATAAATCGTATCTTTGTCTTTAGGCTAATTGCTTTACTTTTCCATATTGTCTTGTGTTGCGTTAGAGAATCGATAGAACGGGCGATCCTTACTTCGAGCTCCTTGGTGGACTTTCCGTCTGATGTCATCGTGCAGCCCAGGTACTTGAAAGTATTCACAACTTCTAATTTTTCTGAATTCAACTTCACTATCGTTTCATTCTTGTTGTCATTGTCAAATTCCGTTATTTTGCTCTTTTCGGCGCTTATTAATATTACTACCTCTTTTGCAGCTCTATCAACACGGTCTGAGAGTATTTGCAATTCTTCTGCGGTACCTGCCAGTAATGCGATATCGTCCGCGAAGCGCAGATTATCGACGTGCTTTCCTCCGACTTTTATCGTGCCTTCGAAATCTTCCAGTGCTGCTGTCATTATTTGTTCTAGGTGGACATTGAATAGACTGGGTGACAGTAGGCAGCCTTGTCTTACGCCGACGGTTGGTCTGAAAGGCAAGCTGTGTTGACCTTCGANCTCTATCAACACGGTCTGAGAGTATTTGCAATTCTTCTGCGGTACCTGCCAGTAATGCGATATCGTCCGCGAAGCGCAGATTATCGACGTGCTTTCCTCCGACTTTTATCGTGCCTTCGAAATCTTCCAGTGCTGCTGTCATTATTTGTTCTAGGTGGACATTGAATAGACTGGGTGACAGTAGGCAGCCTTGTCTTACGCCGACGGTTGGTCTGAAAGGCAAGCTGTGTTGACCTTCGATTGCAATGACACTTTCAACTTGAGAATATAACTCAGCAACTAGGTGTACTTTGTCTTGGGGGATGCCGTTCTTTGACATTGTGTTCCACAGTGCTTCGTGCCAAACTCTATCGAAAGCTTTCTTAAAGTCGATAAAATTGACAAAAACGGCTAGGCCATGTTCGATATGTTTTTCTATGAGCACTCAAAGATTGAATATCTGCTCTACAGTACTGCGTCCTGGGCGAAAACCAGCCTGCTCATCGCTAAGGATAGACTCAATTCTTGGCTGCAATCTGTTAAGTAGCACTTTCAATAGGACTTTGCTTGGGTGACTAATCAAGCTGATCGTGCGATAATTGGAGCATTCTTTCGCGTTTCCCTTTTTGTGGAGTGGGATCATGATGCTTAAAACCAATCAACAGGTAACCAACCGCTGGCCAACCGGAACAGAGACCGTGACAGAAGCTTCCTCTTTTCCACAATCAACAACAACAAGTGAGCCGGCACAACAAGTCAACCTGCACACATTATGGCCTTGACCATCTCACATGTTCCTGTAGTTACAACCTCGTCAATTTAAATTTCAGACCTTATTGTCTTTAGAACAATGTTCACTAGTATGACTAGTATCCTTGCTGACATTAGCTCTAATCTGGGTATGCTCCGCTTTTTCATTGGTGCCCATCTTGTCCTTTAGTACAATAATGTGCTGTACCATCCCTGGAATCCTATCTGACAGGATTACTTCAACACTCAAGAATATAAGCTTAATATCTCCTATCTAAAGCACATCAAAACGTACTAAGATATCAAATATTAGCGGTGTCGAAGATGAGTCTAGATGCAAATATTCGTTAAGTGTAACACAGTATTTATCGCCTTAAAACGAGGCATCTAAAACTACTTTAACTTTGTTGTTTGGGCAAACTCCGGTATCACAGCTTGATGAAGTTAATAAAGCACGCTGCCAAATATCTTAAACTCTGGTGCTCTTGATACGATACCACATTATTCTTGTTCTTTAACATTTGATTCGTATTGGAAAGAATGTCTGAATCTTTCTTTAACCTTCTGTACAGAATCTTCAGTTTTTGGTGTATTCTCATAAAAATAAAACCAAAGTGACTAAAAAAATTTTAAACCCTTACAAGAACACTAATTTGAAACTTCGTCCAATCCTTTAACCTCACCTTTTCAACTGTCTATAAAATAAGTGTATTTCTCTCTTCATATACTATTTGAGAAGATACTGATATTTTATGTACCAGGAAACATTAAAATTGCATTGTAATTCTTAAAGTATTTTGCCAAAATTGTTACAAAGGCATTGCTTTTTGGTAATAAAGCAAGCTAGGTGCAAGCAAATAATTCTTAACTTCTTAACTTTTGTCTAGTTTTTTCTTATTTTTTCTTTTTGAAAAATCTAAATTATATTTTGCTTGTCGCGCATGTTACCTTGTATTATACAATATTTAAGTACAGTCTTAATTATAACAAGTTTGGTAGGATTTTAAAAAATCAAATTGAACCACCTTAAATTGTTGTATAGAACTTTCGTGTTAATCCTGGCAAGGGTTGCCACACCATAACAATAACAAAATGTCAAGTATCTTACGTGACGTACTCTTCTTTTTTCTATTGCAACTCCTCTATGTGCTTTCGAGTTAACGTAGAAATGTATAAGGAAGAGTGTTAGAATTTTCAGTTGTCATAATCAGAATTGTATATTCTTATAGTGGTGAGTCAAGATATTATGAAATGAAAAGTTCCCCTTTTTCGTAAGATATATGGGATCTCTAAGTTTCGTGAATTTTGTTACGAGTATCATCTTATTTGTGACAAACCTTTACTTACTTACTTACTTACTTACTTACTTACTTACTTACTTACTTACTAGGAAGAGTGAAGAAAATCTGGAATTCTGAACTTTCTGACTACAACAAAGTGACTGCACATAACACTTTTGCAGTACCAGTTATCACACCAACTATTGGAATAATAGACTGGACAATAGCAGAAATTGAACAGTTGGACGTAAAAACCAGAAAAATGCTATCGATGACTGGAAACTTCCACCCGAACTCAGATGTTGACAGGCTATATATTAACAGAAACAAAGGGGGGAGAGGTCTTAGAAACGTTAGAACGTTGTTCGAAAGCAGAATAATAGCGGTACATCAACATCTGAAATTAAACTTTGCACGTAACGAAATCCTTAAATATATTAACGAATGCGAAATTGACTCGATTAAAAGAATCGCTGACGAGCTGCTGCAACAAACCAATATTATCCAAGAACAAAATGAAAAACCCAAAAATCTTAGCCGAAAATTCACTCTCCAGAAAACTGAACAACGAATTGAGAGATATACCAACAAAAAAGTACATGGCTATTTTCAACGAAAACTTAAAGATGACAACAAGATAGACCACAAAACGAGCCTACAACGAACGAAAAATCGCAGTACAACATCACACTTTAACAGCTACCTAGACAGTATCATTGACCAGGAGCTCCCAACAAGATACCTCCAGCATAAACGCCAACAAATCAATGACAACAAATGTAGATTGTGCCATATCAGCATAGAGGACGTAACCCATATAACCAATGGTTGCCCGAAAATGTCAGCAAGATACTATCTACCCCTCCGACATGATGCTCTTGCAAAGTACGTGCTGAAGGCAGTCATAAGAATCAACCACCCTGAACACAACTACTTTGAGAAACGAGATCCCGAGTATGTGTTAAAAATAGACAATGTCGAGTACTGGTGGAACCTACCAATCAAAACCATTACGAAAACACCACACAACAAACCTGACATGATCATATGGGACAAATCTACGAAAGTTTGCTCTATTGTCGAATTCAGCTGCCCAACTGACATCAATATCGGAAACAAGATCGACGAAAAGATGAACAACTACGCACCACTACTGAGAAACATGCAGATAATGTATCCCGACTATCGGTTTAAAATGATACCAATCATCATCGGGGCACTTGGATATGTCCCAACATGTCTGCAAAAAGTAATGGAAGAACTTGGTTTCGAGAAGAAAGAAACGGCGAAACATATAAATAAAATGCAAAATATAGTTACGAGTGGAACTGTTAAGATTTGCAAAACCTTCCTTAAGTTCTAATTAAAATATTTTTTGTATCTTGAAGTCAGATATAACCTGAAATGCATCCTGCTGTAGACCAGTTAGTATTTACTCGTAATTCGTGAATCGTGAATTTGTAACTTGTAACTCTCAAAGCATAGGAAGTCTTTGAGCCCAATGTAATTTGAATCGGTAATCAGTTTTCTTCTAATATGATACTTTTTATGTAGGAGTAATCTTGTCTCAGTGTTTGAAACCGATTACTTTTTTGAACTGTATAAATGCTACAGTAAAATGAAATATATATATGAAGCTTACTTACTTACTTACTTAAGCCCATAGCCCACGGATGAGCATAGGCCATCGACGAAAGTTCGCCACCGCACTCTGCTTTGGGCTTCTCTTGCTACTTCAGTCCAGTTTGTTCTCTGCCGTCTCAGTTCTGCCTCCGTATCTCACCTCCAGCTGTTATGCAGTCGCCCTCTCTTCCTTTTCCCTGTTGGTTCCAGGTTAAGACCTGTCGTGTGATGCTGGATGATGGTTTTCTAAAGGTGTGCCCTATCCAGCACCACTTTCTTTTAAGGATTTGCCTGACTACTGTTTCTGTGACAAACCTTTACCAATCAAATAATCTTGGTAGAGAAAACCCCCCGAAGCCCTACGATCTACATCAGAGTTTTCAAGACATTGTTTGAGATAAACAATTACATTGGGACAGAAACGAATGAACTGAAACAACTATGAAGATGGGCCTATCGTATAGAAAATAACATTCCTGACATGTCGATAAAAGACCTGGGGAAAAAAGTTAGGGAAGTATCATATTTGTTGCCGAGTTCACGTATTACCTTATATTCGCTCACTAATATGTCACTAAGACCGAATAAAGTTAAGTTGACTCAATTAACCCCTATTTGATTCATTCCTCCTGCTCTTCTGTTGTTCTATTTGGTAACATAATGTTGTTGAGAATAAATTTTAATCGTTAATCGACTACACTTCATCATTGTTTGGATAGCTTCTTATATTCCTTTGATCATTTAGCTACCTAAAACAAAACCAGTTTAATTAATATTAGAATTAAAAACCTTGTTGTGATGCATAAAACATAAAAGTACACCCTTTTCAAGCTTTCTTACAAAACAAATACGATTTGTTAGCTAAACTGACTTCTTTCCTCTTGGTCTCTTTGCTTTGGAACTTAGTCATACAATCAATAGCGGATATCAAGCTCAGTTAAGCTAACAATATATAATAACAATAACATAGTTTATGTTTATCAATAACAGATAGATGAATTTTGATAACTAAACACACTGACCTGGCAAAAAGTCCGCTGACAATAAATTAATCATGAATCATAAAAAAAGTCTTTCAACATTTCATACAGTAGATGTCGGTATTCTTCAGTCTTTCAGTCTTAAAGATTTCGCAACACATACATACGCATATAAACACACACATAAACACAAACATACACTGGTACTTATTATGTCCTCGTCACAACCGAGAAACATTTCCCATTGTCCTTCTTGCTACAGACAGAGAAGAAGCAAATTTTTGTAGTAGTGCTAATAAATGTACCCACAATGAAGCAAATAGTGGGGAAATACACATCAGTAAAGGGGTAAATGTCTCCAGCTATACCATTACAACACTGAAAAAGGCTGCTAGCTAAATATACATATACATGTGTTTTCTTTAGTTTTAATGTCAATTTTTCTCCATCAATTGGGGCTCAGTGCTATTCGTATGGACTTTGCTTTAGCAGTGAGAAATTTCTTGACAAGATGCCATTCCTGACGCCAACCAATGGATTTTTCTTTTGTAGAGTTCCAAATTCTCCTCATCTGCTCGGGAAATCGAACCCGGAACCTCTGGATTACTGCGCAAATGTACTGAGCATTTAGCCACGGCTCCTCTTGCAAGCTAAATATATTAGTTCCTTTTAATTGAAGGAATTCAAGGTTACAAATACAAATGTACAGTAATTAATTTTGTGTTATATCTAATTTCATTGTCGATTTATATTTTAAATGAACAATTTTGAACTCTATGATGTAATAAAAATTATAAAAACACCAGTTTATGTTCGTTTTTTTCACTTCACAACCGCTGTTTCCAAAGTTTAACGACCAAGCAAGAAACCTTTTTTGCAATTAGGGTTGCTCAATTTTAGGTTACTTATCATAATTTTGTTTCTCCTCTATCTGTTAGCATTTCTAGATACATTCCATTAAAAAGTAAGGCCTCCTTTTTTAACTGGTGCTGAGCTGTGTACAAAACATATAAAATTTACTGCATTTTAACAATCATCTTATTAAAGGCGCCTATTTTAGAACCTCAGCGAAAGGAGACCAGAGACCCAAAACAAAGGCTTTAGGACATTTACTGACGACTTTTGTACCTGGTTTTACGTCTTTCGCATCCTCGAGGTTCATATACAATATTCATTAGCAGAGTTCTATAGAACTTGTTGTCTCTTAGAGTGTTTCTCACGAAAGCAACCTTTCTTTCACTTAAAACATCGAGCAATCTTTTAGTACACACGAATCTTTTCAGAACTTCTTCATTAGTTATTTCGGTTGTCCAGCTTATCCATAAAGTATGAAGGTAATGTCAATGCTCAAAACAATTCTCTTCCTGTCTAACTTTTTACCCACCCAACTTTGCGAGCCGCAAGTAGCAATCGGGAATTCTATGTCTTTCATGTTCCTGCAAAGAGTATCGTGTACAACTATGTCAAATGATTCAGTAAACTCCATGGAAAACAAGAAAAAATCTTTCCCCTATTTTCTTTTTTTCTCAGTTACCATTTTCAAGGTTTGGATCTGATTTCTCGTTCTAATACCTGGTCTACCACCAGTCTGTTCTTCAGTAATTTCCTGTTTTAGTCTTGGATTAATTCAATTGTTTTGTTGTTGTAATATTATTGAGTATCCCTTTTAATGGAGATTGGGCGGAAACACCTAGTTTATCCAGTCTTTCATCCATACTTTCTCTTGCCAGATATTAGCAATGAGTTTATTGGAAACTTTTTCTGCATTTCCTCCAGGACCCTTTCATCAGTTCCGACGTAATCTCATCAGCTCCAGGATTCTTTCACTTTTTTCAATTCTCTGATCTTTTTGTACTTCACTTAGCAAGGGCGATGGTCCACTTTCACGATACTTCAAGAGTCACGGAGGAAATATCTTTCTTGGCAAAGCTCTTTGCAGTGTTCTTTTCATCTTCCTTTGACTTGGCTACCATCGTATGAGGGAGAGTCATTTGCAAACTTGACAGTGTCCATCGTTGGTTAAAACTTTGTTGTAAGGTTTTTGACTCCTTGGAGATGTTTGGTGCAGTTCGTGGTGTAACTTTTATCAATCTTTTAAAATGGATCTGCTATGAATTTCTTGCAGTCTTCCGCAAGAAATTCATAGCAGAAGAAGAAAAGTTTATTGAGTTATTCACACGGCATATTTTGTTTGCCTAGTCTCGCATAGTTTCTGCTTCTTGTAAGGAAAATTAATTTTATTGCATTGCAAATCTGCATGGACTAATTTGGTTTTTATTCTCTATTCGATGGTAAAATGTGGCTATTGCTTTCTTTGTAGTGCTTGTGCAAAAATTACTTTGTTCCTTATAAGCATAGCAACTAGAAAAAATCATTTTCAGTTCGGTCCTTAAGCAATAGGCAGTCTTTTTTTTCCACTCGCCTGGATTTCCTTTCCTACGTTTTTCAATTAAAAAAGCATGGAAATCAAACAGATCACGTGTAGTAGAAATTAAGGTACAGCGTCAGAAATTAACTTTTACAACATGTGACACCTTTGAGGCTTGACAGCTGAAAATATTTAACAAGATAAGACCTTAATTCTTCCTATTAAGAAATATGATGGGTTTACCCCCTGGTTAAATTTCGGGTAGTAATTTCAGTGTTTAATTTGTGCTGAATTGTGTCTAAGTAGTTCATTTTGTTACATATAATCGTTTGAAGGGTGTGAATAACAATTACTGCTTTTTCAAAGAAAACCATCAGGGCTGTAATTAAAATAAGAAGCTTAAAACCAAATAAACTGTTCTAAACTAAAATGGATTTATTTCTTTTAATAGGAAATGGTTTGATTGACAGAAATGACACATGATATTGCAGGTGGTTCTATTTTTATTTAAGATAGTAACATGTTTTTTGCACGAGATAGCATTGAACCAGGGCTATCTGAGGAAGCTATGTAGGAAACAAAGGTGATCAGTAAACCATAAAATTTGCAGATAGTGTAGAAATTTGTAATTGTTTCATAAGTAACCAAGCCTTCTATACTGGAAAATCTTTTCCTTGCATGAAATTCTTTAGTCAGACAAAATTTGTTCAAGTGAAGGGTGGCAAAGATATTAATTTTGGTAAGTAAGTTTTTTGCTATTGATAGTTCTTGTGAAAAATATTTAAAGAATAGTTTTGTTAAAAAGAAAGAACCGTTTTTGTAAAACACAATGCTTACCTGTTTGTTTTACAAGAATATGAAATCTACTGAATTCTATACTTAATTAAATGATTGTATATAGAGACTGTACAAACAACCATTCTGTCCAAGTAACATAAAGACACTAATTGCTTTGTGAATGATATTGCTAACTTCTAAAATAAGTAACGACTTGACTTCTGTGTTATGTAAGTCATTCATCTGAGTAAGTATTATATGATATATGTTACAACTTAGCTAGCTTCCGTTACACAATATGTCGTTATTAACAGAAAATGACCTAGTTAAATACGCAGTCGAAGTCTATGAGATGCTTATACCAACTCATCACTCCGTTATTTTATTCAACAAATATCTCTGTCTGTCTCAAGTAGTCATTTTTACATAAAAAAGGACTCCCATAACTTACTTTGGACTGATCCATCTCAGTTTTTCTTTCCAAATGAGATGAAATAAAGAAGAGAAATGAAGTAACGCACAAGAGCAACGTCTCCCTTCAAACAATTTTTTGTGTTGAGGACTACAACAAGACGTTCGACAATGTTTCAAGAATTCAACGCTTCAAATGTAGCTGTACTAACATTTTATGATTACGTTTAAGCATGTGTGAATTAGATATCTGTTGAAAAGATTTCCTAACATTCTATGGCGAAAATACGGCTAATTTTATCTAAGCCATGCTTCAGTTCATATTGAAAAATTACAACCCACTTATTCTACCAACAAAATTGAAAATTTGATTTCAAACCACAAGGTACAAGGGAAAAAAATGAAATATAAAAATTATGACTTTATTTGCAGGAAAGACCTAATCCTATATCATTTTACATTTACTTATCAGTTGCAAGTGATATAAACATCGTTTATAACCAATGCATCAATATTCTTAAAGGAATGATTAATTAGACTTCTGCCAGATGCCATTGTAGCTGATAGCTAAAGCATTTTTCGTAAGCTGTTTTTTCTCTCTTTGTTGCTAATACATAAAACCTGGAATTATTTCGAAGTTATGCGATACCAAGAAGGAATCAGGAAAAAAAGGTTTTCTTTAAAACTCCTACCAAATTTAATTGGAAATTCCAAAGCATAGTTGTTATCGTTGCCTTGCAAAATTATTACACAATTTGCCAAACGTAAAGAAAAGCTTCTTATGACGTCACTTAATATATTCAGAGTCGTCTCATCATTTTATGTCTCCAATATGCAGCTGGTAAGTTCTGGGTACTTTGAATTGTGTGTTTTCACATTCTTTTCTCAACTTCTAAACTTTACGTCCTTTGTTTACTGGTACATAGAGAACAAACATTGAAAACAGTTTTATATATGTATATACATTGTATATAATAATATAATATATATATAATAGTATTAGTATTATATAATATATAATAATAGTATTTCATGTACATCTATGTTTATACCCAATAAAACTATATGATAACAAATATGCAATCTGTCTAAATAAATGATCCAGTATTATCTACTCTTGACATTCTACTTTTTCTCCTTTATCGCACTAAAATTAACACTGTACTGATAAAAAGATAAGTTGTCAAGCATGAAACTAAGAATTCTGTGTAATTTCTTCTAATTTACTTAAAGATCACAGTTGAATTAAATTTGTTGTCAATAATAGCAAAGAAATCGTTCTTGTTTTCTCTTTCTTATTCCTTTATCAATGCTATCGAGACGACCTTCAGCTATAGCATTATTACCACCACTAATTCATGTAATTCAAAGTACCCAACACTGAGGTTTTACATAGAGCTAATGTGAAAACAAAGTTGGTGAAGGACCTCATGAAAAGGAAAATGAGATAGGCTGGCCATTTACTCCGTGGCAGGAGGTAAACTACCCAATGTCATCTTAGAGGGTGCAATAGAAGGAAAAAGATCAAGAGGACGACAACGTAGGAAGTGGAATGGTGACATCAAAGGGTGGAGTGCAACAAGGACGTACGAAGCGAAGAGAGCAGCAGAGAATCGAATAAGATGGAGAACTATGGTGGCCAACCTTCGATACGAAGATGGCACATGATGATGATGATGATAAATTCATGTGTTGTACATAGTTCATTTAATAATTCTCAATAAAGGTTTTAAAAAATTAATAATTTTTAAAATTATATTTTTAAGGGAGACCCTAAACTCATTTATCAAGAAATTCGTAAACAATTTAATAAGTATTTTTAAGATTTCATGAGATCTTCAGTTTTCACATTCACATTTTTTATACAACAAGTATCAGTCAACATTTTGAAAATTTCAATATTTTTGCTCTTATTTCTGCAAAGGCATTCATCATGTGACGCTGTCTCCAGTGAAGCCAAATTGCGCACTAACATGTGAATGTATTTTCCATTGATTCCGGTCTTTCTTTACAATATTATATTGGTCTAAAGCTAAGTGTGACCAAACCTAACCGTTGTCACGCCAGCGTTTGCACGGCCGTCCTCGTTTTCTCCTTCCTTCTACCATCCATTCCAGACATATCTTAGATAATCCTGTTTCAGACCTTTTGATGCGCCCAAAGAGTTTTAGTACCTTGCTCTTGATTACTGGAGTGATTGGTGTCAGTGTTGTGATCCTGACGTTTCTTAATTGAAATAGAAACATTTCAAAATCATATAATGAGATTCATGACTGGCAGCAGACTAACAGATCACACCCCAATTAAGTAACTCATCGGAAAGACATTAGATCTACCTCAAGTCGCTGGCCATTTTAAAAGTATATTCGCTTTCTAAAAAAATTGAACATAAGAAATAAAAAAATAAATGAATTTATACAAAATAGCCTATTTACACAAAATGCTACAAGTAGTATTTTCAAGTTTCTAATTTGATCGTGGCAGGATGCGAAACTAAATCAAACTCCTCAGCTTTTTGTTGAAAGTAACTAACTGTAGCCATGAAGTTTAGACTTGTCATTTCAACTGAAAGTTATATTGTTAATGCATTACAAGCAACACCATATGCAGGCATAAATTAATTTTGTGTATTATTTCACGCATTTTAGCTATTCATCGTAAATATGCTTAAAATGTTTATTCTTCCAACCATCATAAAAATCAATACTCTCTTGCCTACATCTATTATGCTCATAATCGTTATATCTATAAACATTATCATTATTATGATAATTTTACAAAACTCATTCTCATAATCATCAACCTTCAATAATTTCAAGTGTGACCTTCACAGTCTTAGGGTAATTTATTCAATAACGTTTATGAGCAAAATAGACATGGAACAAATCCAGCGCAAGGGGGTGCAAAGTGTCCGGCAATACTGTGAGAAGTCCCCATGAGAATAAAGAAAGGCAAATAAACGGTTTATAGATCCAAAATAAACAAGATTACAGACAATAAGGTGTAGAAAAGGGGCGTTGAGCAGGTCGAAAGAGAAAAATAAATCAGTGAAGTCAACGAAAAGGTCATATGATACATGACAGTTCTGACTAAAAAATCCTAGTGAGAGGAGCAGCAGTGAAAATGGACTACAATTAGAAAAAAAGTGGTAACTTAAAAGGCAAAACTAAACGGAGTGGAACAAAACGTAGAAGGCGTAAAAGTAGCATATCTTGTATAGTATAAAAAGATTCATTTTTCCAATATCGTATGAAAAAGTATATCTTTTAATTAAACCTCTGGTCGACGTAGAAAAGAAAGCCGTATTTTACACAGAGCGAGGAAAGAGGTATGGAGCAAGTTACTAATTTTTTGTTTACAGTAATCTACAAAACCGCATAAGAACTAAATGAAGAATCTCCTTTTTAAAATATTAATTATTATAGGTTGTAAATATTGCATTAGAGAAAGTGCTGATATTGCACTTCGCAATTAATTAATCGTTATTTTATATCCAATAGCTAGCTACAATTCTGAATGTTGGGTAATGAAAAGTATTGACGTCAACAGATTTAAGGCTTTTGAAATATGGAGCGACCGACGGCTACTGATAAGGTGGACTGAAAAGTGCTCCAATCTTTAATTCACTAAAAAAATTGATGGCGTATTCTTGTTTGAGAGTAAAAGAAAGCGAAAACTTCCTTTTATCGGAAATGTTGCACTGCGAAAGGACTTGGAGAACGATTTCATGTTTACAGTTGTTTGTGGCAAGAGGAAGAAGTAGACCTGAAGTCCATTATCCTGACAATGTACAGAATATAACAAAGCTGAGCATGGTGATCATGACACGACTAATAAAGGACAGGGAAATATAGATGAATCTCTGTAAAGGTGCTATGACTGCTCTTTGACGAGTTTGTTGCAAAGTGATAAAAAAGACTTTTTCGCCCGATTTGTTTGAACTCACCTTACCAACCCGGTCCCATTTTTAGTTGGATTCCAGTGTCTTACCGACCGGCTTAAGCTCCTATTCCTGAGGTATAATACAAGCCCATGTAACGAACAAATAAACAGATAATTCCTTTACCTGCTATGTTTAAAATTCTTTTCAACATCTAAGCGCTAATTGGGGTTTAAGTTAGAAAGAGTTTAAGTTAGAGACGGATTAAGTTAGAAATAGAGCTTTTTTTTCTTACGCAACAGGATCATCAAACCTGGTTTTATTTTTTTGAAATCTATATTTGAGCAAAAATGCTAGGAGTTAATAGTGCAATTATTTTGATTCAGAAAAGCTACATAAAACCAACCGTCGTCACTGCGTAAAAGATATGCTTCAAATTAATTTTCTTTCCTATTTGTTCAGCTGCCAAGCTGTTGAACAAAAAACTTCAGAATGAACTATTTCAAAGGAAAGATCAATAATAAGTACTATGCTGTACAATAATGTATTTTTATATTAGTCTTTCTAAGTGACACCAGAGCACAGGGACCTAATATTGACACAAACTTTATTATGGTTTAATTGCAAGGGCGTTAAAAGGTTTTTTAGTGATATACAATTCTTTTTTTTACGGCCATTTTCAATAGTTGCCCTGAGAAATAGTTTAGAATTTTTCATTTTTCTATATCCGATATTTGCCCTGAAGAATCTTTTAGAATTTTTCATTTTTCTATGTCCGGTTTCGTAAGGGGTGCCTTTAAAATAATTTTAAAGGTAAAACAAGCTTAATTTTTAGAAAATAGCATTTTTTGTGTGTTTTAACTACAAAAGTTATTTATCATCAAATGTATTTTAAATGCTTTAGATATTACTGAAATGACGTGGTATAAAAAACCCAACCAAACGCAAGTTACATGTTCTAAAGTGTAGATCTTGTCAAAAATCTTCCCCATGTCAACACAGGTCAAGACCTTTTAATAGAAAGCTCCTGTATCGTTGTTGGGAATCAAGTCACAATTCACATCATTTTGAAAAAGAACAGTTTTATTTCCGGATGCATTCAGTTGCTATTTCCTACATCAATAAGCTACAATATTACATAATTTATCTTATCCAACGTTCGTTTTTTTTATTACAAGAAAAAGAAGGTACAAAATTTCAAAGGACTTTTAGCTATTAATTAATCTAAAAGGAGATGCTGCGCCAAAATTGCTAAACAATATAATTGGAGAAAAAAGTAAAAAGTCCTTTCTTCAACACTAATTCAAAGACGTGCTTTAGCCACAGGTAAGAATGAATGACAAATATTTTCTGCTCTTTTGTACAAAATTATTAAAAATCTTGTGCTCAATGAAATCATACTTTCGTTGTAATGAAAACCCAACTTTCACTTCAGAGAAACCCCTCTAGTCTCTGTCGAGAGCCATTTTCTGACAACTTTCCTATGCCAAGAATTTATTGCCGATGCAAACAGGTTTCCTGAAGTAATAATTACCATTATTATTATTATTATTATTATTATATTATTGAGTGGTGGAGCAATACGAGCCCATGGGGGACTCAGGGGTAGAAACCCCAGCAAACCCATCAGACTACCAGCCCGATAAGGGTAAACTGGGTGCATGCATCACATCCAAGTGTGTGCGATATTGATGTAAGTAAAAATAGCACATGACCTTGCAGCTGGGACCTGTTTAGGTTTCCCAGTTTAGGTGACCCATTCTGCTTAAAACGGTCTCCGTAGCGAGGCTTCACCCAAGACCTTAGGACTAAGTAACAAAGTAAGAACTCGGTACTCAGCCCTTCAGAACAAGAGATCCACGCTCACGACACCTAGATATGATGCTCCCCCACTACTCCCGTCCGTTAAACAGAAATGTGTGATATGTCAGCCCTGTCGAGACATGCACAACCGGTTAAAGTCAGTCAACTGACTGGCAAGTCTGTGGTTTGAGCGGGAATGTTTGATCTAGCCCATTCATAATTACCAGGCAAAACTAGTTCGTGTACCCCACCAATCAATTAAGATCAGAGGTCATACGTCTTACGACGCTACGCCACTTGCTGACAGCAATAGTCAGTGCCTGGTGTAATTATCAGGGCAATTTGACTACACAGAGCAGGGGGGGTGTCAATGCCCTTTTCCTTTTTTCTATTATTTTATTATTATTATTATTATTATTATTATTATTATTATTATTATTATTATTATTATTATTATTATTATTATTATTATTATTATTGAGTGGTGGAGCAATACGAGCCCATGGGGGACTCAGGGGTAGAAACCCCAGCAAACCCATCCGACTACCAGCCCGATAAGGGTAAACTGGGTGCATGCATCACACCCAAGTGTGTGCGATATTGATGTACATAAAAAAAAAACAGCACATGACCTTGCAGTTGGGACCTGTTTAGGTTTCCCAGTTTAGGTGACCCATTCTGCTTAAAACGGTCTCCGTAGCGAGGCTTCACCCAAGACCTTAGGACTAAGTAACAAAGTAAGAACTCGGTACTCAGCCCTTCAGAACAAGAGATCCACGCTCACGACACCTAGATATGATGCTCCCCCACTACTCCCGTCCGTTAAACAGAAATGTGTGATATGTCAGCCCTGTCGAGACATGCACAACCGGTTAAAGTCAGTCAACTGACTGGCAAGTCTGTGGTTTGAGCGGGAATGTTTGATCTAGCCCATTCATAATTACCAGGCAAAACTAGTTATTATTATTATTATTATTATTATTATTATTATATGTTCTCATTAAAGTGAGACACATATGTCAGAGGTCAGAGAAAAATACATCAAAATAACAGTCCAGGCAATATGTAACTTGTATTTGGCAGTCACAAAAGACTTATACGTGATAACCGGCTGACTTTGCTCCCGACTGTTTACTGTACCTACTCAGAGAAAAGCAGCATTTTGTATAACACACGTCTAAGGTTACTTTGACCAAAGTTGAAAAAAAGTTGATAGAACCCCCCTCCTCTCCCCCCCCCCATACACATACTTTTTGTGAACTGGACATGGAACCAAACAGATTGGGAGTGATTGAGGTCAGATGGTAGGAAGAAGGAAACATAAAATCTGCAGTTGCCCAAGGGCAGCATACACCTTTTAGTACCAGGTGGTACTGAAACGTTGAGTAAGTATCCCGATTTCAAGTTGCAATTGAAATATAAACTAGCACTATTTCTTCATTGGTCATCTTTAAGGTGATCCAACTGTAACAGAATCTTGAAGAGCATCTTCCATAAAACTAAGTTCAAGGTACTAAGTTCAGTTTTTGTCCTTTTGAGTCATAGATGATAAACAGTAAATCGGTACCACTTGTAGTCTGAAAATCCCACTTGTTATTGAAGCTAACATTTAATCTTCATACGTAAATTTGAATTTCATAGTGTAACAATGAACGATAAATCCTGCATTTCTCTTTCTTTTCTTGTCCTCTAGGCATGGCGATTAAATTTTGGTGACAATCATTACTTATTAACAGGACAAGTGTACCAACCAATTTCGATAAAATTTTGGATCTTTACTATAGCATCTGCTATCTTTATCTATACTAACCACAAAATGAATGTATCTAATGTCACAAATTCAAGCCAGTGTGGGGTACACTGTTATCTTCAACAGCTTCAGATTCCATTTGAACTTCGTGTGAGCCTCACTATTGTTTTAATTGTCACCCAGGCTCTGGCTATTTTCTGGAACATTTTATTGCTCTACATCATTCTACGGAAGCAAGATAACCGTTCCCTTTCAAATGTTTTTGTTGTCAACATGATCGTCAGTGACTTCATGGTAATTTTGTTCATTCCAAGTGAAATAGATGGGTTGTTGTATAACAGACATCGATGGGGATTTTTCTATTGCAAGATGAAACATTTCCTCTTCTTTGCTTCTTTTCCAGCTTCTTCGTTTGGGCTGGTACTGTTGACTGCCGAGCGTTGCATCAGAATCAAATGGCCACTTCGATATTTTTTCATAGTTACTAAATACCGTGTCATAACGGTGCTTGTTATTTGCTGGATGCATACGTTAGCAAATGGAGTTGCAGCAACGTCAGACTGGGCTGGAAATATTGTGCTTTATTCTGGAAATAAATGTTCAATGTTCTTTGCAGACTGGTACAAAATTGAAGTGTTGGTTATCAATTTAATTATACCTGTTTTAGCACTGATTATCATGAATGTGCATTTGATTATTACAGCAAATCATACATTAAGCAGGATTGGCTGTACCAAACCATACCACGATCAGTTAAGAAACAAACGCCCTTGGATAGTCAACAGAAAAGGAACAAAGACTATTATGCTACTTTTTGCAGCCTTTCTTATTTGTTGGATACCTTACATAACAGTCGTTGTCATAAACGGATTTTGCGGAAAAGGGTGTTACATTAAATTGAGACCAATTCTCAAGACATTTAACGTATTAAATTATTCTAATACTCTCTGGAACCCATTTCTTTATGGATTCCTAAATGCTGATTTTAAGAGGGAAATGAAATCGATCATCAAGAATTTTTTTTGCTGCCGGACAAAACAACATGGAGCAAACTTCCGTGAAAACACCAATACCAAAAAAGAAAATGCAACTACAACTGCAACTCCGTTTTAAGATATTTATTTCTGAAATCTAATCTCTAAGTAAATTTGAGGTACAGTTTACCCTAACAAGATATATAGGCCTTGTTAATGACGTCTTGTTAATGACGTCTTGTTAATGACGTCAGCAGAATTTATCATTTGAGAGAATACAGTACGTCATGTTATCTTCAAGGACAATTAATACTTCGTGATGACGATGTAATAACGACACAGAATTCAACCAGATAACTTGAAGTTCTATAACAAACTATCTACTATTTATTACAAGTGTATTCTTATTTTACTTTAATATTATATACCGTAGGAACACGACACAGGAATTGCTTGTAATACTTTAATTGTAAATAGCGGTATCATAAAGCTGACGAACAGTGCAGTNTTGTTAATGACGTCTTGTTAATGACGTCTTGTTAATGACGTCTTGTTAATGACGTCTTGTTAATGACGTCTTGTTAATGACGTCTTGTTAATGACGTCAGCAGAATTTATCATTTGAGAGAATACAGTACGTCATGTTATCTTCAAGGACAATTAATACTTCGTGATGACGATGTAATAACGACACAGAATTCAACCAGATAACTTGAAGTTCTATAACAAACTATCTACTATTTATTACAAGTGTATTCTTATTTTACTTTAATATTATATACCGTAGGAACACGACACAGGAATTGCTTGTAATACTTTAATTGTAAATAGCGGTATCATAAAGCTGACGAACAGTGCAGTTATTTAAAAGGAAACTCCACTCAGAACCAGCTGTCAAATTTGCTTAAAATGTCTGAGATTTCAGCGCTAAGAGATGGTTATGAGTTGCTTAACTCACGCGGAAAAGACAGATATCAGCACTCCTTAATGAAAACCCTTAGGTTGATAAGTTAACTTGGCTCAAATCTAGCCTCTTTAACACTCAATTTTTAAACGATCTTTTCAGAGTGCAAGCGATTAAAGTCAGTAATTTGAACCAAAACAAAGTCTAAATTTTCTAGGCTTTGTATTTTTGTGCAGTTGCTTACAATTTCTTCAACGAGTTCTCAGGCTGCATAAAATTTTCTGACCCCCACCCTGGCTTCCAATTAATGGGTTGTTTATTTTGCTAAAAAGTGTACATAAAGTTAATGTTAATTACTATAGTTTCTGTATAATTATACACCATGTTAGGTATGTTGGGATGTTACATTTAAAATGAAGTACCAAAGGCAAGTGCAGGAATATGACAAATATTCCCTTGTGTTCTATTAATATTTCATTTTCCCTTGTTTTCGCTTGTCTTCCCACCCCTTTTTTCCTTTGGCTATCCAATTTTATCTATTTTTCTTTTTTCAGGACATTACTTCCTTATGGACTTTTTTTAACTCTATTTGAAAGTTTTTTTACAATAATAAAAACATGAAAGTCTGAGTACTGTAAAGTTAGAGCTTTTCTTACTCATACATCTGATTATATTACAATAATAGAATATAACTTTTTAGAAAGTAGACCTGCATATAAAAATAAAGTACCTATCCGTAGTTCATACCTCATGGCTTATTTTCCGGCTTTACGTTGATAAGTGTTCACATGAAGTCACTAAAAATTGCTTCCCAAGTCTTGATCCTATGTACTAGATTACTAGTGAGAATGGTTTGACTCAACCTTTTCACCCAACCGAGAGAAGGTATTAGCTATAGGGTCTGTACATCGAATAATAAATTGTAATATCAAATATCAACAGATGATGACTTTTGAGTACAAAATACACGCCTCCACCCATCATATTAATTTTAAGAATTTTTTTTTGCTTTTATTCCATCCCTTTGTTTATTGTATGCTGTCTTCCCTCAGCAATAAATATCATAAACCTAACAATAGCTTTACAGAGAAAATCTTAAACAACAAAATGTGATGATAGGTATGTTAAAATTAAAAAGGCTCCAACACATTCACTGATTAAACCAACAGTTTTATCACGATAGATAGGAAATCGATGCTATTTATATCAACGAATAACTGATTGAAACACAAACTTTGTAAACTTAACTTCACTAGATATGTAAAAAAAATTGTTCAGATTTCTTCAGGACTTCACTACGTGATCTTGGTGAATTTATGAATGGATTTAATTAAAACGCCTAGCTTAGCTTACCTTCTTGTATATTCCATACTCAATAGTGCGGCTCTAAATGCTTTTTTTCTTTATGTTGAGATGTCTTATCATAACAATACTGGGAGATAGACTCTTTTTGTTTCACTTTTCAAAAATGTGCTTTCTGTGCCATTTTATGCATTTGGTCTTCAGTGAAATGCAGTGGCTAACCATCAGGATTAACGACGATATAACGATTACCAACATCTACAAACCACCGAATTCTCCATTTGTACCGCTCCCTCTTTATGACCACCCAGTCATTTATTCAGGGGACTTCAACTGCCACCACACCTCTTGGGGCTATCGAAAGAATGACCACGATGGTGAAGCTCTCTGCGAGTGGGCAAGTACAATGGACCTCAAGTTACTATACGATCCTAAACAGCCCAAATCATTCGACTCAGCTGCCTGGGGTACTTCAACCAACCCAGACCTTTCGTTCTACTCATCGGATGCAAGCAGTTCATCGCCACACCCAGTCCACAAAATCGGTGGAAGCTTTCCCAAGTCACAACATCGTCCGACCATCATAAACCACCCTGAGTTGATCGAGTACACACCATCTTCTCCACTTCCTCGGTGGAATTTCAACAAGGCTGACTGGAGTCGTTTCAAAAACGAATCTGCTAGCATGTGCGACGATCTTCCTTCTATGTATACC
>RDPX01000246.1:1913101-1980536 GCA_003991215.1 Morbakka virulenta
TAATCGTCCGGATGTTGTTGTTGTTGACCGCACTAAGAAGAGATGGCTGGTTGTAGATTTTGCTGTGCCTTCCGATCGAAATGTGACAGCTAAAGAAGAAGAAAAGGTCACTAAGTATTCTCCCTTGGCCCAACAAATCCGAAAGTTACATAGTGTATGTACCAGCGTTGTCCCAATCGTCGTGGGAAGCTTAGGAGTGGTGACGAAGCGCTTGGAGCGCAGTTTGAAAGAGTTGGGCATCCCTGATGTCTTGGGTGGACTCCAAACATCTACCATCATTGGAACTACCAACATATTGAGGAAGGTGCTTAACCTCTAAAGCTACTGGTCGGTAGCCGGGGTTAAGTTTTCTCGTCTGGCAGATGAATACCATCTCCCTGTGCGGGCTGTCATGCTGGACATGAACTTTGTTTATTATTATTATTAAAATTATAAAAAACTTCTCTTGATATGCTTTTGTAAAATCAAACACAGAGTAACTACCAGTTACCTAGGGTGAATGATGTGAATGATGTGTGTGTAAAAGGGTAAGAAAAAAAATCAATACATATAGCGAGATTAAATTCGAACATCAAAGGGGACAAAAGTAATACGAATACACAATTTTAAAAAAATAAATTCAGTTATATAAAAATCCATACATAGAACAATTCATAACATGAACATCAATTTTAACAAAATACATAACACTTCAGAACAGGAAAAAAGTTTTGTTTAGATGCTCAGGGCTCTTCTTAAGATGTGAGCTGTGCTATTCAACACACTCTTTTGGATTTCTTGAAGAGATGGTTTGCCTGGGATTTGGTCTAAAAAGTTTTGGATACTCTTTTTTTATAAGTCCTAGAGCTCCCACTTCTACAGTTAGGGTTTTTGTTTTCAAGTGCCACATTTTCTCAACTTCAATTTCAAGATCTATATTCTTGCTAAGCTTTTCAAAAACCTTTGCTGAATTGTTTCTATCAGATGGCACACTCATATCAATAAAGAAGCAGGCCTTATTTTTCTTATCTTTGATCACAATGCCAGGGCGATTTTCCTGAATTGTTCGATCTGTGTGGATGGGAAAATCCCAGAGGATAGTAACATCATTGCCTTCGGTCACTGGTTCAGGGTGATGTTCGTACCAGTTTGTGTTGGTTTTTATTGAGTAGTTCTTGCATATTTTCCAATGCAAGTATTGACCGACCCAGTCATGTCTATTCTTATACTCATTTGGTGTTAATATTGCGCATCCAGAGACAAGATGGATAATTGATTCAACTTTTTGTTCGCAAAACCTCCATTATTATTATTATGAAAAAGGTTTCTCTTTGAATTGTTGTGTAAGATCAAACACCGGGTCACTACCAGTGACCTAGGTTGAATGAAATTTTTTTATTTTTTGTAAAAAGAGAGAATAATGATAAAATATTCAGTTTAAAAAATCTATAAATTTCATTCATGGCAATTCACGAACATCAACTCCACAATGAATTACAAGACACAAATATATACAAAAAAGGTGAGGTGGTAAAGACGTCAATTTCTAGATAGTGAGCGCCCTTCGTAGTACATGGGCTGTGCTATTTAATACTATTTTTTAAATTTCATGAAGAGAAGGGTTCCCTGGAATTTTCTCAAGGTATTCACTAGTTCCTTTCTTTATCAGGCCCAAAGCACCTATTACTACAGGGGCAGTTCTAGTTTTTAGATGCCACATCTTTTCAATTTCAGTTTCAAGACCCTTGTATTTTGCAAGTTTTTCAAACACTTTGGCGGAGACATTTCTATCTGGTGGTATGCTCATGTCTACGAGGTGGCAGGCGTTGTTTTTCCTATCCTTAATGGCAATATCAGGGCGGTTGGCATGTATCGTGCGGTCAGTATGGATTGGAAAGTCCCAGAGAATTGTTAAATCTTGTCCTTCTGTAACAGGTGCGGGATGGTGTTCGTACCAGTTGGTGTTAGTGTTTATAGAAAAGTGGTTGCAGATTTTCCAATGCAGGTATTGTCCAACTCTGTCGTGTCCGTTTTTATACTCCCTTGGAGTTAAAATAGAGCAACCAGAGACAAGGTGGTCAATTGTTTCCACTTTTTCTTCGCAAAATCTACACTTTGGGTCTGCACCATTGTGAAAGACATTTGCCTGATAATTTTGTGTTAATAAGCTTTGATCCTGAGCGGCAAGGATAAAGCCTTCCGTTTCCGCTTTCAGTCAAGATGTTTTAACCCTAAATTTTTAGCGTTAGTTATAACATTATTATTATTATTATTATTATTATTATTATTATTATTATTATTATGATGATGATTGATGATGATGATGATGATAATGATGATGATAATGATGATGATGATGATGATGATGATGATGATGATGATGATGATGATGATGATGGTGATGATGATGATGATGATGAACGTTTCCAAAAATTTCTTGAGAAAATACTTTCAACTTTCTGGTGGACGATAACATCAGATTCTTTAACTTGTGAATAACAATTTCTAAGCGAATGCATTCAATATATTCCTTTTTTCCAGTCTTCTCACACTTTACATAAGCAGTAACTCATCTCCTTTTCCTACACTCCGGTTGCAGTTTTAAAAATCGTAACCAGAGGATTCGGTATGTATGATTTCAAATTATACAGTATTTCATGCAAGTAGGCGTTGTAATGAAAGGAAAATAAAACTGTAAATTCGACTGACAATTTCTACTTATAATACTTTGGTTTTAAGAACAATAAAAACATAGACAAAATTAGAGCTCTTAAAATTCTTGGTCACTGCTTTCCAAATCTGATAGAATTGCTGCAGTGATGTTCATTATAACATTAGCATTTGCTGACGAGGGAGCTACACTTCGGCGTTTTCATAGATAATTTCGAGGTTCAGCTTCATTGTGACCTCAAACTTTGTATTCAAACCAGTGTTTCAAGTATGGTCCAGTACTTTTGATTCGCTACAAATGGGATTCGCTTCGCAACCTGTGAAGTGCGGCGCTATCATTCAAACTCTGGATATTGGGAAAACACTGCCTAAAAATATTTAACTCTTCAAAATTGATAAATAGTCTTACATAATACTCTCCATGATGCAACGAGAAAACTGTCTTGACCAATTTTTGCTTGCATCTTTGCTAAATAACTGAATTGGTCTTGTGTATAGATACTGGAAATTAAATAATCAATGCCAATAATTTCAAAGAAATTCAAAGTGTACCTGTATCTATCCTGTGAACCTTGACCTACAAGTTTTTTGGTGTTCTGCAAGAAAATATAGACAGCGTGGTTGAAAAATGTCTTTGTGTTTTTTGGGGGTTACTAAGTACACAAGATCAAGGCTATAAAATTACTTACTATTAAGCAAAACAACAGAATATTTTATTATGATTAAAGCAATGGATACACAGGAAAACAAGCCTGGATCTTTGCTCTCTGATCCAGGCAATTATCTAGTTGATACGCTAAAATCATTCAATGGGTTCACTGACATGTTTGAACTATGTAACAATGCACAATTTCCAGATCCCTTAACTTCCTAGGGAGGCAGCTATCCAAAGGTGGAAGATTGCCAATGCAACAGCAGAACAATGAGATTCAAGGCCAAACATCAACCAGTACAACCAGAGAAGTGCAAAATGGCGATCTAAAGAAAAATTTGTTAAGTTTCTGGGTATGCTTTGTTTCAGCATGGTCATATACCAACTGGCAAGCTGCTTTACTGAACCAATGTGAAAGAGAAAACCCAAGATTGCTACAGTTCCTTGCACCAATCCATTTATACCATAAACCAACAGAAAACATGACACTTGGGCCTACTAACTTTTTGCAATAGAGTAGTGAAAGAAGGTAAACATTGTCATTGCAGCCATAAGGATTGTATTGCTGCAACTCATAGCCTATTTATTATCAGTACAACTGAAGCAAACACAAGAGAGAAAGCTCAGAAGCTCCAAAAATTATGTCAATGAGGAATAAAAATGGTAGGTCTTACAGAACTGGTCCAGAAATTACTGGAAAGATTATTTGTAAAGTCAGGAAATATGCATATGCTAATATCAAATGCAGTAATCTCAACTCACTACCTTCCGATAAGAAAATAGCAACAAAACAATGCCAAGTGAACTGTTTTTATTTGTGGGTATTAAAAAACATCATCCACCAAGAACCACTGTACAGAATATTCAGCTAGAAGCATAAAATGCCATAATTGTAAAATGATGAGGCATTTTGCTAAATATTGCCAAAGCGAAAGAGAGAGATGTATGACAAAATGCTGTTGAAACTGAAACTGATAACAATGGTATTGAACACGGCACATACAATATAAGCATTTTTTGCACCAAAAAGTCTGTTAGTCCACCAAGACAGAAACTTGTTTGTCAAATAGAAAACAATAACTTTGAAGTGCAAGTCATTTTTAACAGTCATGTCAGCACAGTAACCGCCGATATAGGAGTGAGTCAGTGTGTGTGGAGCAAAACCAGCTAAAGCATGGGGCTTGCTGGATGAAATGATTCCAACAAAAACCAAAATCAAGCCATAGAACATTCATGGAACTCCAAGGTGTGCAGTCACACTGCAAACAATGCTGATACCAATTGGGCATATATGGCTCATGTGACACTATCTTCTCTGGAGCCACATCTTCCTTCCCAGCTTGGTATCATCCAATAATAAAAACTATCCATCTGCCACTTGTTAAACATGATTGATATATAGTTATGCCAGAAGAAAAGCAAAACCTCCAGTTTATTCTAAAACAATTTCCCAAAACTTCTTTTGTCTTGGGAGACTACATAGCTACCAAGAAAACTTGCATGTCACTAATCAGTGAAACCTGCTGCTGCCCCAATTAGATAGGTACAGTATCATTTAATGGTCAAAGTTAATAAAGCCATGACTGAAATGATTGAGCTGGATGTCATTGAAGAGCATCTGTCCAATGAACCACCACCTTGAGTTTCATACATATAAATTGCTCCAAAGCTGAATGGTACCATTGGAGTTACATTTAGTGCCCATAATGTAAATAAAGCCACACTATCAACAAAATACTGATTTCATGTCAAGTGGGCTTTAAAGCTGAATGGTTTGGTACTAAAATGTTTTCAAAATTGCATTTCAACTTGGTTTTTTGGCAAATCAAGTTCGAACCAGAATAGTGGTACCTGGAAGTGTTCCAAGCTAATGGTAAAATGTACAGATACAAACATTTACCTAATTGACTGAAACCATCACAAGGAGAGCTAACCATTGCCATAAAACAATTGTTAGCACACAGGCCCCAAGCTCATTTCATACAAGATGATTTGATCATCACTACAGCCATGTTAAAGCATAACATGGCTGTTCTTTGGGTAATGAAAACAATTAAGAATGCTAACCTTACAATGAACACTAAGAAATGTTACTTTGGGGAAACCAATATCAAATTCTGGGGACTTCATATTGGATCAAATGGAATCAAGCCAGACCCAGCAAAAGTTAAAGCTCTGGAACATATCACTCCACCCACCAGCAAGTAGGAACTTATAAGTTTCCTATCATGATGCAATCAAATGCCAGTTTTTTCAAAAGCATCATCTAAACTAGGCAAGCTTACCAGGTCCAACACTAGTTTCAAATGGACCAAGTAACATAAACTTGACTATGAATGACTTATCTACTTGTTCCATAAGGTCACTTTATGGAGATACTTTGATCTTGATAAACAAATATTTCTATACATTGCTGTATATATTAGTGGTTTGGGAGCAATTCTCATCCATGGGATACATACAAAAAGTGCTAAACCTCTCACTTTTAATTCATGAACCACAAGCCAAGCTGAGAAAAGTTATCAGCAATCAATTTTGCCTTGAGATAATTTCATAATTATTTAGTTAGTGGATGAGAAACAGTCCAAATTGTAACCAACCATAAACCCCTCTGTGCAATTGTACATGGTAACAATGTTGAATCAATAAGGTCAGTGTGTACAAAGTTAATACAGCTGGATATTCACTTTATAGTAATGTGCAAACCAGGAAAGCCAAATCAAGCCAATTTTCTGTCAAGATATACCAAACCACTCAGCAAACAAAGCACAGAGCTACAAAATGAAACACAGGAGCTCAACAACTCGCTTTATCTTCATGCCATCTCCATTATGTTCCAAATTGATATTTCTACAATTCCTAAAGGAACAACATAGGATTCCATACTGAAAAAGTTAAGAACATTGATCAAATGGTGACAAATCTGAATAGCAAAACAAGACAAAGAGCTCTGTAAATTCTCCAGTGTTTAACCTGAATCAACAATGACAGCCAAAGGCTTTTATTAAAAGTTACCCAAGTCACTTCACCACACTATTATCAAATTGGCACACCAAGGAAGCTGTCAAGGTAATGTACCATCTTAATCAATGATTCAGCACAGAAAATTCTAGTACCATGGGTTTTTAACAGATCTCCAAATTTACATGGTGTAATGATGGTGCATTGATGTTACAATACTGTCTAAAATATATGACTGTAAACTATTACAAGTTAGTTGGAATAAAAATGAGTTGTAAATACATCTACTTAACTGTATAGTTATTGACCTGAGTCTTCCCTGGATGTTTTTGCAACTGAACTAGTGTTTTATCAAGTATATAAAAGGTCAGACCGATATACTTTGATGTCTATGAAATCACATCTTCTTTCACAACATGTATGATAAAGTCAAAGGCTGTTTTAAAATGCCTTGTATGCCAATCCTTCTCAGAAAGAAAACACATGAGCCAATCCCACCATATATTTGTTGCACCAAAATGCTATGAACAAGTTCCCATATTGTCATCATCCCAACATGTTGTCCCACTTCTGACACCATGTAAAATTATCAAAATAGACGAGTTTTGTAGGTAAAACTCACCGATAAATATTCAACATCAACATGTGGTTTCAACAAGTCATTTTTAATATCTATCACGTGACTCTTACATCAAATTTACATTATCATAATTTGCATAATACAACAATTGTGTTGAAAAATAAATGTATTATATATAAATATATTATTTCTAAAAATCAGTAGAATTGGGATCTTCCTTTATGAAGTAAAGACTAAATAAAAAGTCACCTACTTGTGTTGTCTGTGTCTGCGTTTCCCACATTCCATATTTCCATCAGACTTACATATATTTCAAGATGAAATGTGTTATGACTAGGGGAACTACATCTTTTGAGCTATCCCTGTGTTTTATGGTTGATTTAAGTTGAGTCTCACATGCAGCTTTGCTTGTCATTCTCAATAAATTTCCCCCAAGATAGTACTTTTTTTATCTGTACTAGCTTTCAGGCAACATATCTTAATATGCACTTATCTTCTTAATGACAAAATGCTATCATATTACTATATCCATACACAAAAAAACATAAATACAACAGCATAAAAAAACTCACCAAAATCTGCAAAACTGGTTCAGGTGGTAGATCTTCATTATTTGAAGAATTTATAATAGTCTACAAATGTGAAACAGACAACCATAGGAATAAGAAATGTGAGGATATTATTCAAATTTGTTAAAAACATGTGTAAGAACTAGGGAAATATTAGAGAAATCACAAAAAGTCAAAATATTTAAACACAAAACAAATGGTTCTTAGTTACTTTTCTTGTTAATCAAAAAAAGTAGAATACACTAACCAAAAAGCAAATTCAAAACATTAAATGAAGAATTACTGGCATTTTGGTTATTTCTTTTTGATCAATGAAAATAGGAGTAAAATTAAAAAGGGCACCATCTGAGCCCCAGTACTGGGGGGAAATGACATTAGAACCAAAAAAAATGCTGTTCTGTTCAACACCAGGAACTATGGTCTTCTTTGCTTCTTTTGATTTCAACACTTTGCTCAAAAGTTGGAATCTAGTTTGGTATGAGACACAAATAAATGAACTTTTGTGGGTGCTAACAAACTCAACTTATTTGATTCAAATCAAATAATACATTCAGTACACTAAAATATACTCACTGCACATTTGGTGTAAATTTATTTAGATGCATGAGTTACAAGTCAAACGAAGTGAACACAAAACGTAGACGCCATTTTGATTAACAACTGAAACATATAACTTGTTATTGAAATGCTGTGACTGGTGATAATGTAAACATGATGTAACAAAGATGGCAGGCGAAGTAGTGTATGCAACACATGTAAAATATACTCTTGTCAATGTTAGAAACTAACCTGGTATATTTATTACACTAGTTTAAAATTATTCTCAACTAAATCTTACACAAAACCAGATTATTTCCTACAAAATGTTTAGCTACAAATGATATATGATGGCTTTCCACACTTCCAACTACATTTAGCAAAAATAATTAAATTGTTATTCTTATTTAAGCACCCTATGTCATAATAGATGATCTTTACTTCAATTGACATTTAATAGGACATTATATAGATTTCGGGTTCCCTGTGGACTATGAACCAGTTATTGTCAGTGGTCATTTGTATTGTTAGCCACCATATTGTACACTGAACTGTTTTATTGTTGATCAAAGCCCAATGTGAGATCAACTCATAATTAATCATTCACTACACCCAATGCCATGAAACTTGGGTATGCAGGATGCACCAGGATAAAATAAACTTTTAGATCCTATTGACAGTCTACAAAGCCAAGTTAATATTACCTGTTAATAAATTATTCTTATTGGTTTGTAAATAATTATGACCATTACCTTTAAATATATAAGGTCTCATAGGGGGAACAGTAATTCAAATTTACTGATTACAATTTACCTGTACAAAAATTATGAAATAATAATTTTTTTTCAAACTTCAAGCATATATGTTTTCCATGTTATCACTTAATACAAATGTATGCCGTGTATACATTAATTTATTTTTTTTTAACTTCAAGCGTATATTTTTCCATGTTATCACTTAATACAATTGTATGCCGTGTATACCTTACATCATTACCCTAAGAAATACCACTCACTATCAAGGCATGGTATCAAGGATGCACAGAGTTACGTAGTCACCAATAAAGGAAAGGAGGCTGATCCCATGTCTTACTACATTGACAGAATATGTAATATGTGGTTCGAATTACCACACATATGATCTTCTTTATGATATATGAGATTTTGCTTTTATCGTAACTTATTTCTGCTAACATCTTTGCTACCGAATATGTACTCTTTCCGATTGCTCCTATTGCGCCAATGCTTAAATTGACAAATATAACTTTTTGATAATTTTTGCTTAGAAATCTTAACAGAAATTCATATTTTTGTGATTTATGTTTTGAATTCACTTCAATAATAATAATAATAATAATAATAATAATAATAAGGAATGGGGGAGACCCGAAGTGTAGAATATGTGGGAAAAGTACTGAGACAATTGATCACCTTATAACTTGTTGCCATATTTTGGCCCGTAACGAGTACACAAATAGACAAAACCGGGTTGGTCAATATATTCATTGGAAAGTTTGTAAATTCTATGAAATAGAAATTGTTGACACATGGTCCAAACACAAACCACTCCCAGTAATCGAATCGTCAAAGGTGACCATTCTTTGGGATTTCTCAATAAGGACAGACCGAACAATTCAAGCCAACAGACCAGATATTGTCGTAAAGGATAAGTTGAGTAAACAATGCCGGCTGATTGATGTGAGTGTCCCGTCCGATAGTAACATTTTGGCTTAAGAGTTTGAAAAGCTCACTAAATACAAAGACTTAGAGATCGAAGTTGGCTGAATGTGGAACATGAGAGCGAAAAGACAATCCCAGTTATTATAGGCGCTCTAGGTATGGTGAAGAAAGGAACAGATAAGTATATCAAACAGATACCAGGAACATACAGCTGCCAGAAATTCAGAAGATAGTTTTAAATAGTACGGCGCATATCCTTAGAAAAACACTCTCCCTTTAGAACTTAATAGAAAGAAATGTATGTTATAAAATAAAAATTAAAAAAAAGAAGAAAAAAGCATACACGAACGACCAAATACCTTAGGCTATGAGTAATAGCCCGGTGATTAGTAGTTCTAAAACTCTGCACAATATAAAGAAAAGAAATCAAAACATAATAATAATATTGTTTTATCTTTTGGAAGTTAATGTTTTCATATAAAAACTTGGAAGTCAGGAGCTTGTGTAGTTTATCCCCGACTAGAGGCATATTCACCTTAATCTCAATACATTTAAACTTTCCCATCAATAAAGTGGGAGAAATAGCATTGTATCCAATAAAGAGTACATTCTACAAAAAGAGAAATAAGTACAGAGGTCTGGTACTTGTCTATTCTGTATATGTCCATTTCCTGTTTATCTTGGCCTTTGGAAAGTCTCTGATGACAAACTCTCCTAGTTACACATAATATACACCTCTATTGTTGTTTTCTTCCCTAGTGTTCCTTATGTTGTGACCAATGGGTAGCTGCATTGATGCTTCAAAAGGGAAAGCTTTGAGATTGTTCCTTCATCTTGACTATTTCTTGGCATCATACTGAATCAAAACACTGCTACAATTGGGCTTACTCCTCCTCTTTCTGCTGTTGGTTAAAAAATTCAATGATTTCTTTCTTTGATACCATTTTTTGATGGTCAGTAAGCTGCTCAGACATACCTACAGATATTCCAACTGTGCTACCAATTTTTCATTTTCTTTGATGAAAACACTATGCTGTTGTCCATCAAAACCTCCTCTACCAGTAAAAAATACCAGTAACCTCCTCAGCTGCTCCACTGCATATTTTTCTCCATGTCACTAGTTACCCCAGCCCACAATCAATCATGGCTAGATACATCTGCTGGTAAAAGTGGTTCACATCAATTGCTAACTGAGTCCAGTTTGTAGTAACATGAACCTGACCAGGGCCATGCGTTGGTGGTACAGGACCAATGGAGTGACACTCTCACATTGTTGGACAACCTGCTTTACCTTCTCTTATGTCATACTTGGATCTAGACTTGTTGCTACATATTGGGCTCTGCCAATCCCCATAGGGTGTTGTTTGGATCTATTATACTATATCTTTACATAAGGGTGCAATATCATTCATTTTTCCCTGTATGTTCAACCAGGCCTTGCTTACTCTGGTCAGTTGATCAGCTTTATTCATTTTTAATGGCACAAATACAAGACAGTATCAGCCCAAATTCCTCTATTAGCTCTCCTAATATGCCAACAGTCTTTTAATCACCAATTCTGCAGCACCCTTAGTTTTTACCCTTTAATCTTTTTTAATTATTGATTTAATTCATCCCACAACTGTTACAGAGCTACTTCTTAGTTCATTTTTATTAAGCACCCACTGCAGTGCCAACTTTATGTCTTTTATTGCAGCCTTCAGCTCTGCAACATTTGTGCCCAAAATCAACTACTAAATCAACACTCTACTTAAGTATTTCATGCAGAATTCCTTGTGCATCCCTTCCTATTTTGTCTTCTCATCTAGTTTTGGTTGCATGCCATTTCACAAAACTGCATGGTGTTTGCAGCATCCCACAACTGGATAATGCCCAATCAATCTCCCACAAAGAGAGAAAGCCTCTCAGCTGCCTAACTCTGCATGACCTGTGGTACCCCATTTTCCCTATGAAACAGCATAGCATTTTGATCCCTTTCTGGCCCAAGTCCCAATGCAGCACCAAACTCCAGTAGCTCTAGTGGTTTTGTCTGCACACCATACTCCTTTAGATGATTGCCCACCTTTTCTGCCATAGCTAGAGACTCATCAACTAGAATATTGTCAACAAAAGAGCTTGAAACTTGTTTCACACTCCAGGCCCTTTGCACACACCTCTTTCAGCACCCATCCCATTATCTTGGGTGCCACATTTAGCCCAAACCACAACCTTGACAGACAATGTCTGTCTCTTGTGTTTTTTAGCGAGGTCATTGGAAGATGGGTAGTACAGAGGGCAAAAAACATGTTTGACTCCACTGGTGCTAAAAAATTAAATTTATTAGATTTGACCTGGGATCCATCATCAATGATAAGGACCTGAGGAAGACCATATCAAGCAAAAAGTGACTTCGGAAAATCAATGATTGATGTTTATGACGTAGAATCATAGGGCAAACCTCTAACCACTTTTACAAAAGGTAACCCATATGTACCAGGTACCAAGCCTTAGTAGACAAGGCCAATGCAACCATACATGAAAGTTCAATTCTTATTTTGACTCACCCTTTAGACATATATGTACTAAAAGTAAAAAGTAAGTTTCTTGCTAGCAAAACGTTTAACAGTTTTAATAGCTATTAAAATTCTTCCTGATAAATACAACTCATGGGGTATCAATTTTTAGGGAGGTTTATACTACAACATTTTGGAAGAAACATTCTTTGGGATACGATATTTTAGGTGACTCTTAATACCGAGAAGAAAGAACACTAAATAAGCCATCAAAAACATTTTAGGTTCTTTAGCCTTTGAGCAATTCAAAAATTAAAATGTGTACAACATTCAAAAATAGCTCACTAAATAAGAAAAAATTATAGAGCAAATTCATTTATGTATAAAAATCGCGACAGTACAAAAAATTAACCAAACATGTGGTGGTTCTAGTGCAACTGTTGGCGTTTGTTACAGGTGAAATCTTTTTACTAGACAACACGAGAAAAAGAAATTTTATTCAAATTTCATTTTGCAGTTTACATACTCAAAGTAAAAAGGCTCATACGCAATCTGAAAGAATAACTGGCAGTTTGAGATAAACATTAAATAGGCATAGCCAATGCTCGATAAGAAGCATAAAAACCAGAATATACTTCACAGAGACTTCGACATACTATTGGTAAGGCCTGATAATAGTCCTTCATGGTACATGTGATTTTCCCAGTACACTACGAGAATAAACTAGTGTGCAGTTGTCCTGAAGAAAAAGAAATTAGCAAGTAATTTTTTCATCGGAATGCTAGAAATTGTGACCACCACTGCAAAAACAATCCGACAGTACCAGAAGAACAGGGCTGATCAACATGTTAAAAGTATCTTTCACATGGTCAACTGTTTGGTACAAGCGGATCTCATTGGAAGGCCTTGCCTCACAGGCGCATCTTTGACAAAAAAAGGATTCAAACATTAGATCCAATTAACCTACGTTAAATTGGTAGTCTTTTTTAGCAAAAATATGTTAAAATATAGTACAAAATGTGATTTACCTGCAAAACTCCAGAACTAAGCTGAGGAGCCATGTTTACGTCTCAAATTACTTCAGTCGTGAAGCGATTCGCGCCAAATTTCATCCACACTTAAGAATTGGTTCTGCGCACGCGTTGAATAATCGAGAAGTACGAATGACCTGTTACAACCGGCCAAGAGTACTCAGTTTTACCAACCCCAGGCTTGGCCTTAACAAAACTGTACAACTGTACAAGTTTTTTGTTTCTGGTTTCTTTCCAAACCGATCTGCCTTGCTGGTGGGTTGCTGTTGTTTTTCAGTGTCGTCCTTGCTGGTGTGTACAGGTGGCACCCAGGAGAAATCCTGGGAATAACTCGTGTGGTGGGATAACAACTGTTGGCTCTATCTTATCAATGAAAAACCAACTGGGAAATGTGCGTCTTCGACGCCCCTGTAGTTGGGAGAGATATTCCCGGTGCAGCCTACTCACTTGGTCACAGCTATATACTGGGGGGCGTTGCTGTGGGCTATAGATATTCACTTGTTTTTGGCGGTGAGGGAAGGTTTGTTTCCCGTTTCATTAGACCGGATCGAGCTCACCGAGGTGGTCTTCCAATCTGCTTCCAGCAGCTTACACAACAACAACAGCTGTACATTTATTTTGAAAAAATAGAAGTGTTGAAAGAGACCTCTGTAGAGAAGAAAACAAAACAAGGGAGAAATTTCACTTACCCCGCCCTTAACTTTCGCCACAAACGCCACAACTTTAGTCAAACCTTATTACTACATTTTGCAAACTTTTCAGATCATTCCGAGAGATTGATCCATCGAAGTAAAGCAAAGCTTCGACATACAAAGCGATAAAGAAACAGCCATTATATTTGCAAGAAAACCTAAGTCTCGGATTTGAAAAATTATCATCATTTGATGAGAGGGTCGTTGTCCAACCTCCCGTTGTACTCCCATCTATCCATCTGTCATGATCTGAAACTTTCTCCACTACATAAAAAATGCTCGTTTTCTTAGTGTAATTTTTTTCCCTTTAACGCAGGGTTGTAAAAATACTATTTATTGTCAAGTAGTCAAGCTAGTTGTCATATTAGCTGACGTACTAATAATACAATAATCATACAGTAATCATTCAGCAAAAGGAGATCCTTAGAGGAGGCAAGAGTCTAACGGCCTAAGGACAAAGCTACTGAGTCCAGTAGTCAAATTTTACTTGAATTGTTTAAAATAATATGCCATACAAAGCGACCCTGCCAGATAATGGTTACATTTTCAGAACTGCAGCATAATTTTATCCCTTTAGTGATTGACGACTTCTTAAACTGTGATAGAACATTCTCTGCTGGACCAGTGACTAATACCCGTTCCATTAAATGGTTGGGAGAACCAACACACTGAGTAAAGTGTCTATGTCTTCAGTACATTAGCTGATTATTCTCTTTGATTTCACCTTAGAAATAGCGTTGGTGAAAGGCTTGTTATGATTGCGATGAAAATTTAAAAATTGGAACTTATCCATCAGAAAAGGTCTCGATTATATTGGGATTTTTATCGTAGTGTTCACTTCTTTGTTGATAAATACTTGTTAGTTGGACTAAGTTTCAATTCTTGTTGTGTCCCTTTATCTTGGGATTTCTTTTGTTTCAGCTTTGTTATTTCAGATTTTATCAGTCTACCTAGATGTTTCAGAATGATATTCAGATGGGATTTTGTTTTTGTCTTCTTGTCATGTTTTAGTTGTCTTGATAGCCAACGGTCTTCTTCATCTTCTACTGCTACTACTACTGCTACTACCACTACTACTACTACCACTTCTACTATTACCACTAGTACCACACACGAACAAGCGTCTTTGTCTGTTTGTTTTTTTGACCTGGGTATTGACATTAAACTGCATCCAGTTGTGGAGTTTCGACATGAGCGAATGAGATTACCCATTGCCACAACTACCTCCAGGTCACCCTTAAGCGACGTGTAGTACCTTTCAGCTCTCCCCGAGAGTTTAAAACACCAGTTTGGCGTCTGGAAAGGGATAGTTTGCCTCATGGGTAGGAGGTGACTCTTTAGCCTTGGCTGCCAATCCTCCTTCACTGCGAGGTTGTGAAAGTACCAGGCTGGGAAACTGGCGCGGATTAGCTTTCTCTCCATGAGGATGGATGGGTCTATCTAAGCCGTGGTAGGCAAACCATCTATTGATGGTGTCATGATAGAAACACCCTTGATAGCCACAGCAAGGCAAAAAGTCTTTAGCTACTGACAAGATTACGAATTACAGTACTAACTGTACCAGGATTCCAAAAACTCAGGATATTAATTATCCTGGTCCACCTGTAGATATTGGCCCAGCCCCTGCTATTCTCGGTCAACTTCCTGAATCGGTTTCATCCATTGGAACCAATGACGGTACAACTCTAAACCCGTCTGGCGGGCTGTACCTGATGATGAAGAAATGAGATCAAAACTTGTTTCATGTAGAAACCGTATTTTCATCAGCACATTCAACACTAGAACACTAAATCCACCATCTCGTCTAAATGAACTTATCAAAAGTGTTAAGGATCAGAAAATTGATATCATTGGTATTCAAGAGCATCGCTCCCTTCATCCTGACACTGACATTGTGTACCACAAAATCGAAGACTATCATCTTGGTAATACCTCTTGTTTCAAAAATTCTTCAACTCTTTAGTAGGCTGTGTAGGCCTCCTACTGTCACCAAAAGCCATGGAAAATTTATCAAACATAGAAATGTTATCACCAAGAGTCATCATTGCTGATTTTGAGAGGAATCCCAAAACAACCATAATATCATGCTATAGTCCACACAACGATAGTAGCGACACAGATATCGATCAGTTTTATAACACTCTACGATCTTCTCTTGAAAATGTTCCAGCTCACAATTTTCTTTTAATCCCCGGGACTTCAATGCCAATATTGGATCTGACGATGGTAAATTCACCTTTCATACCAACACCGATCGTAATGGTGAACACTTTGTTCACCTCATGGAGAAATTCAATCTTTGTCCAGGAAACACCAAGTTTATGAAATCCAAACACCAGCTGTGGACATTTGAATATCCTTATGGCAACAGAGCTCAACTAGATTACATTTTGGTCCGTACGAAATGGCAGAACAGCATCAAAGATTCTAGAGCATATTTATCTTTCTTCTCTGTCGGATCCGATCATCGTATCGTCTCTGCTAAGGTGAAACTAAGCTTGACAGTTTCGAAAACGTCACCTGCATGTAACAAAATGGATAAGATCTGGAAATCCCAGTTGAACCGTAAGATTAAAACCAGAATTTTTCGGTAATATTTGCTTTCCTATCTTTTTCTCCGGATACAAAGTCCACCACGTGACCACGGCCTTCCACTTCTTTCAGTGTCTCTTTACCAACTGCGCTTATTAGTGGATTGCTGGGCATTAAATTAAAGCGCCACAATAGACCATGCTCTTGTTATGCTAATTCTGTCAAGCCATTTCATCTTAATCTAGACGTGGGTGATTTGATTGTCAATTTGAATCCAGCCCCAAACAATTGTAGTATAACTTTAGCTGTTTCAGTGCAACCTGAAAACCGTCTTTAACAGCGCAAAGTGCCAACACGCAACAACCTAACAATAGTGAGTAATTATGGCCCTCTTAATTCAAACTGGCGTAAACAACAACAAATGGTACTCGGTAACATGAATACTCACTCTACGAGAAATAAGACTACTTATATTTTTGACTTTATTTGTGAAACAAAGATGGATCTGATTGATGTTACTGAGCATTAGCTTATGGATAAAGACTCTGCACATAGAATTGTTTTCGTCAACTAGATATAAATTAATTGATCGCGTGAGATCTGATCGTCGTGGAGGCGGAACTGGACTGATTTATTACGAGTCACACCGTTAAGAAATGCTGAGGCCGTTGTAAGTAAACGTGAATCCTATGAATGTTCTGAAAAAATCATTTGGATGGTACAGAGTACCACCGTACTCAGAAACACATTCCCTGTTAACAACGTGTATTCCTATCTATATAGAAACTTGACTACTATGTAAGAAGGAACTGATCATACAGGTGACTTTAACATCCATGTTAACGATATCCAAATCTCAGACGCTCAACACTTCCTGGTTTCTGTTGGAGTCTTTCGGACTTGAAGAACATGTTCATCAGCCAACGCATAGTGAAGGCCGTACCCTATGTTTGACTATCACACGCATGTGTCAGTCTGTTATTGGTGGAACACCAGTGATCAGTCGGTATATACCAGATCATGCTGCGTTGCTTTTTGACATCACCAAGGCCATAACGTTCTGTAAAAATCAGGAAGTATAGAAAGCTGAAGTCTACAAACATCGAGTGTTTCAAATGAAACCTACATGTAAGCGCGTTATGAAATGCGGAAAAGCAACTTACATCTACACAAGATCTAGATAGATAGATATATATATATACATATATAAGATATGATAAGTATGAAAGAATCAAAAAACTACACAGTCCATTTCGACAAGCCTGTTTCGTGATTTTATTCACTCTTCAGGAAATGAAGAAATATAAAAAATCATATATATATATATACATATATATATATATATATGTAAAAGACTACAATTCAACCCTCTCTGCTGCTCTTGACCAGTATGCACTGCAAAAGACAGGAGAGCGCGTGTACCTAGATCCGCTGTACCATGGTATAATGAGACGATCGATACTGCAAAACAACTACGTAGGAAAGCAGAACCCAAATAGCGAAGATTTAAATTGGACTCCCATCTACGTGATCATAAGAAAGAGAAAAATCATGTAACTTACCTGATGAGCGTAGCTAGACCAGAATTCTACTCAAAATGTATGGAGGAAAAAGGTGA
The DNA here is from genome assembly GCA_003991215.1 of Morbakka virulenta. Lineage (NCBI taxonomy): Eukaryota > Metazoa > Cnidaria > Cubozoa > Carybdeida > Carukiidae > Morbakka > Morbakka virulenta. The sequence continues at coordinate 1,931,094 of RDPX01000246.1, forward strand.
TGACCAAAAAACGATTTCATCTTTCCTTATCATCTTAACAAGACTCTGTTGGCTGATCATATTAATAGCTTTCTTGTGCGCAAGATACAAAACCTTCGCGAGGAAATTGGTTCTACTTATATCAGTCTATCTAGTCATGATCTTGTTCCTACGGATAAATTACTACTCAGTTATGATAAAAAGCTACATTCCTTCAAAATTAAGCGATGATATAATCCATAAAATTCTAGAGTGCGAACAAAAAGTCATGTGAACTGGACCCTTTTCCAAAATCTTTGCTCCATGATACTATCGATATTCTTCTCCCAGTGATTATAAAAATAGCCATCATACTTTCCTCACGAATGAAAGGAAGCGTTAGTCATTGTTAAAGAAAGGCTCAAATACATTGCCCCATAAAAATCTACGTCCTCTTAGTAATCAACAAATTTTATCAAAAATCACAGAAAAGCAGTATTTGAATACGAATCAAGTCACATTACTAACAATGACCTGTTTCCTGCACTTCAAGTTGCCTACAGGAAGTTTCATAAACAGAAACTGCATTCCTGAGTTACCAAAGATCTTCTTATTGACATAAACAATTAGCACGTGTCATTGCTAGTAATACTGGATTTAAATAAGGCATTTGATACCTTGGACCACTCTGTTTTATTTCATCATCTGGAAACTACACATGGAGTCAGAGGATCTGTTCTGAAAAGGGCTTCATCCTACTTGCGTGATTGCTATCCACGCATAGCGGTCAATCCTGACGGTCTATCGGAAAGATGTCGCATGTCCTTTGGAGTCCCTCAGGGTTCTGTCCAGGATTACTTCTTTTCAGTAAGCTATTTAAAGTCATCCGGAATCATTTACCCAATATCCTTACCTTTGCTGATGATACACAGTTACATATGTCATTTAAATCAGATGGGAAAAATACTGAAACAGGAATGTTATGGAACTCTGTGCTAGAGCTGTCTGTTTTTGGATTATCACAGACAAATTTAAACTTATGGAATCAAAGACTGAATTTCTTATAAAAGAGACAAGACAATTGAACAAGGTTAATTGCAGTAAATTATCAAAAGCAAATGATTTTGTCAAATAGTTTTACGAAAGTAGAAATGTAGGATTCTAGATTGACTCTTATCATAATTTTACAAAACGTTCAGCTAAAACTTGAAACCTCCATTCGCATTTTATTCGCCAGAGCATATTAGACGTAGAAGAAAATAATCTACCCCTTGAAGCAACAAAAGCACTTGCTAGGGCCTTAGTTATTGGCAGAAAAGACTACTGTAATAGTTAATATTACGTCCCACCAAAATTCACGTAAATAAATTTCAGTGTGTTCAAAATGCAGCTGCTAGGTTGATTTCACACATTTCACGTTTTTCACATAGTTCACCTGCTGTGTATCAGCTGCTCTGGCTGCCTGTCAAGTACAGTTTGTTCAATTCAGCTATCAAACTGTTTCGTCACACTTTCAAGATCACCTACAACCACAAGAACAACCTACACCTTCCTCTCTTGTCACAGTTTTCAATTTCCCTCTACAAGTCCTGGTATTTTCCCACTTTTTCTCTTTCCTTTTCTTGTACTCTCCCATCAGTAGGCACTGCAATATCAACGATTATACACCCGTTTTCCTTCTTATCAGTAATGACAAAGTCTGGCCTCCTTGCTTGCATCACATTGTATATTTGTATATTTATATCCTACAACAATTTTGCTTCTTCATTCTTTTTCATTTTCTCTGGGTTATATTCATATCACTTTTCCTTTTTTCTAGTGGATTTTTCTTACACAGTTCACAGTTAATTCTTTCCTATACTATCATGTCCTCTCTTGTATTTTTTCTGAGCTAATTTCTCACATTCACTTACTATACACTGTACACTTCTCCCTCATATTCTACAGAGGGGATTGTTAACATGCTACCTCCATTCATTTCCCTTTTTTATATATTTTGGATTATTTTCATTCTCAGTCATTCTGTATTGCTTTAATTTTCTATTTTTGATCTTTGTTATTTTTTTTCATGACAGTATCTCTTCTGACATTTATTTTTGCAATCACTTTTGAGAGATTGATTTAGCGAGTAAAAACACAACAACTCGATAACATTCCAGTAACGTTTGTTGGATATAATATAGTAAATCTGCTTTCCCATTTTCCCGTCAATGCTCCTCAATGTCATAGTCATCTTGACTGTTGGTGATCCCATTTGTTCGTAATGAATTTGGTTGCTTTCTTTGTAGCATTGCACCTATCTTTCTCCTCTTTCATTTCTATTTACTGGGGCGTGCTTTCCTATTCCACTATGCTCTGGTCTTTTATCTTGCTCCACTATATTTACGAACTTTGGCACTTAGATCCCTCATTATGACCATTAAGCCTTGTTTCTTGCGCTGTGCTTTTTCTTTTCTAAGACTTCCATAAAATTTATCTAAGTCCTTTTCTTGTGCTTTCTCCAGTTGATGCATGGACCGTAAAAATCGATTTATTGAAAGGAACTTGAAAAGAGTGATTCTATCTGATATTTGTTAATACCTATATACACACTTTCTTCTCTCTTTGTTTAGCTTGTTTCTTATTCTTCTTTCGTGTCATTCTCAACTCGAGCAAACCATGCTGTAGTTTGCACTGTTGAAGTTTCCCTATCCTTTCCATTTCCCTTCACACAGTCCAAGAAAATCCAACTTAAAACGCTTTATTTTCAAACTAACACCATGAAGCTTACCACATTGATACATGTTTTTTATATTCCAATATGCAAATTTGTATGATTTTTGTTGTTGTGAGCCGTCGCTTGACGATAGTCGAGTATAACCTTTAGTACATAGTCTTCCTAACCGAAAGAGATTTAGCCCTTTCATGTTAGGCCTTCCTTTACACCGTTTTTCTAAATCTGCGAGGACTGGTTTGCTGGGAATAAAATTCTGAAGTAGTTTGAATTTCCTTTCTTAAGGAGCAGTATACTGTTCAGGATGAATATGTAATAGCCTTCATGCTAATTCTTCTCCTTAGGTGCGTACCTCTGTCACTATAACCAGAAATAAGTAAAACAAATCAACAATCAAGGAACACCTGCCAAACCTGAACACCCGAGATGAATACAGAAGCAGAACCCTCGCTCTGAGGATGTTCTGAATTTTTGTTATTGATTTAACAGTTCAACCATTAACTTGATTTATAAACACAATCTATTTTCTCTTGTAGATATAAAAAATGTTACGATCATGAATAAAAACGAAAGTATACTCAACAACAAATAATGACGTTCTCTATTATGTCCAAAAACAAATCAACTTCATGTCTTTAAAATACATCTATTTTCCTTTCAACACGCTTTACGTTTTGTTAAGAATTAACTATTCTCAAGAGAGCTTACATTTTCCGGTGGGTACACTCCTATATAATTAAGTGGTACCATTCTAATTCAGAGTATTTGATATAATTAAATTTCCTCTGACATTGCACTTTAATGTTCACCCCTTTTGACTGACATCCCACCTTAACTGCAACCCTTTTCACTGACATTCATAACGTTATTTAATGATCTGCAATGACGTTTCAATCAGTTTTATTGTTTGCAATTATGGACATTATCTACACAATTCATGCACAAAACAAATAAATATATTATTGTTTAAGAAAGAGAACATAAATTTATAACATTTTAGAGAGAGCGACAGAGACAGACTGACAGAGAGAAACAGAGAGAGAGAGAGACAGAGAGAGAGAGACAGAGAGAGAGAGAGACAGAGAGACAGAGAGAGAGACAGAGACAGAGACAGAGAGACAGAGACAGACAGAGACAGAGACAGACAGAGACAGAGAGAGAGAGAGAAAGAAATAGATGTTTTGGGGTTTTTTAATGGTTGCTCAATTACTGTAAATGCACATTTTATTATTACATTCAAAATATTACAAATTGGGTTGGAACAGAATGATGAGCAACACTGAACTTTGAAAAATGTACCATAAAATATAAATATAAATGTTTCCCAATGAATGAACAAAAAATAAGCTGATTGATTTCAACAAGACAAAGCAACATTACATACTCATATAGTAATAGTCTAAGATTTATAATGGCATTCATCATAGGGCTGGTCTTGTTAATTACTAACAAATTAATTAGCTACAATATATGCTTCCNTGTTTTGGGGTTTTTAATGGTTGCTCAATTACTGTAAATGCACATTTTATTATTACATTCAAAATATTACAAATTGGGTTGGAACAGAACATCTTGAGCCAATCCTCACACTGCTCATGTGTTACTTTGTTTCTTGTGAAATAAAATGAGTGTGATGAGCAACACTGAACTTTGAAAAATGTACCATAAAATATAAATATAAATGTTTCCCAATGAATGAACAAAAAATAAGCTGATTGATCTCAACAAGACAAAGCAACATTACATACTCATATAGTAATAGTCTAAGATTTATAATGGCATTCATCATAGGGCTGGTCTTGTTAATTACTAACAAATTAATTAGCTACAATATATGCTTCCATGTTACTAAGGTAAGCCTGGGAGCTGCTGGTTATAATATGCAGCCTGCAGCACCTAATGTTGATGATGATAGGACTTCGAACTTTCAAGACTTTGCCACCTCAGATCTATGCAAAAAGTGTCCTATTTTCCAGTCTGGGGTGGGATTTTTTGCAAAAAGGCCTCGGGTCAAGTAAAGTTTTAGACAATAATTTTTGTTGGTCTGGAACTTGCCTTAACTTTTAATGGTAACTCTTTTCAAGTGCAATGGTCTTCTACAAGTTACATTCCGTTTGCTAGCTAAGTTTCTTCGGACATGCTTCCTTTAAAGGACTTTTTTTTCCTAAAATCTCTGACGATGTGTAACTCACCTCCCCCTCTTTTAAAATCCTACGCCCTTGGATTCACACGCCTGTCTTAGTGAATTTGGGAAAAAGGATGGGTACTACATTTCATTAAGTGATGCATCCGAAAGGAAACCTTCTTTTATCTAAGGGAAGCTAATTCGTACTGGAAATGAATAGAAATAAGGTGTCCACGGCCATGCGCCCATGAGCTGTTATTTGAATAACAGTGCCCTTTTGTCCTCATTCCGTGACGCATTATCAAGACCCTCTTGAGACCTTTCTGAAACCAGTTGTTGTGCAACAGAAATATCCAGAAAACTAGTGCCCAGGTGTTTTTCTGATGCAACAGAGTTGAATTTGTGCAACTTCAGCAACTCCTGATGATTCAAACGTTCACGTTTTCTCCACCGGTGTTATTCATACTAACAGTTGGTGAAAATTAAACACGTAGGTGGGAGAACGACATTTTAGTTTGCTGCATTTCATTAAAAGAATAAACAACGAAGATGCCACGAGGTAGATCAGGTGGAAGAAGCGGTGGTTTTGGAGCTGCAAACCGCACACCAACCAGGCCACCACCACGACCAGCATCATCAGTTCCTGCACAGAGACCGGCTTCAACTGTGGCACAGCCCGCCCAACAAAGCCAGAGTCCAGGTTTGTTTGGACAGTTTGCTTCAACCGCAGCAGGAGTAGCAGTTGGCTCCACGGTGGTATGTAGTTTTAGTCTTTACTTACCTTAAATAGATTACTATTGTACCTTGAGGCAACATCTTATTTTTGAGACTATGCCCTCTCTCTTAAATGATATTCGGTTGCACAGTATTGACAAGCAATAAAGCTCAATCTGAGGTATATATTTTTATTAATTTCACGAAATAAATTTTTAATAACTGTTGTTTCTTTACTCGCAAAGCTAGATTGTAGAAATCTTTGGCAGCTAGTGCTTTCCTTCACCATATGATTTAAGTGTGTTAAAATCCAAGGTAAACACTTTTAGCCTAACCCTTTTTCAGGCTTTCTTCCTCTTCTCCATTTCCTGCTGAAATTCCAAAGACCAGCCCTCATTTACTAGGTGGTTAAAGGAATGATGCCAGGTATACCAGCACCCTGACATCATAGAAGGCTGTTCCAGCAAGATTGACAAGAGAATTCATTTCCAACCACCATACAACATTTATACCAGTACCACAGTAACATTGAACCATTTAAACAACACCATGTTAATGGTGCTGTAGCAGAAAAAGTACAGTAACAACTTGCTCTGCTCCCCCATATTTGTTGTGTAGATTTTACTGGATAGAAGCAACATATTTGACAGATACAGATACATTTGGTGTGGGTTTCTTCTTATGTAGTATTCATCTTCTCATAATTATGCCATATATGACAATATAGCCCATACTGATTCCACTCTTCCATGTTTATTTTTCAGGAGTTGTTATTTTTGTTTTTAATAATGGCAACGTATACTCTGTAGATTTATTTACTCAAAAGGAACAAATCTGCCTGGTTGTAGCTGCCATACTTTTTCTTTTTCAAGAACTTGCTCAAATATTGACTTTTCAAACCCATATTTTGGGCATACTGATCAAAACTCTTTCATTTCACTACTTTTTTATTAATGTCATTAAATACATTCAGCCATTTTCTATTTGAAAGAGCCATGGCTTATTAATCATGAAGTATGTTCTTTGTGCTCCTCTGGGCATGCTCTTTTAAGTTCATGTATCAGTATTGATACCAAAACACCCTTCCAGAAAATGTTCATTTCCATCATAAGATTTAAGTCTGAAATGAAAGGGTTATAAGAATTATTTCCATGTCTGCATAAAGAATGTACCGTGGTTTATCCTTACAAGCTTCAGTAATTTCCAAGAAGAGGGGCAAACTCCTTAGGTCCATCACAGTTTTGTCATTGGCTCATCCAGCTTAATGCCATTTTCCATCAGTTTGCTTTTGTGGAAGACACCTGTATTTGATTCTTCTGGGGATACTGCTAATTGTTGTAACTGGTAGCATGTGTAGAAGTCTAGATATGTCTGGTTCATCCATGAACTTGATGTTTAGTATTTTCAAGGATTTTGATAAAGTTTGCCATGGTGGGCAGCTGTAAAAGCTCAAATCTTATAGCGTGGTTGAGGTGGCCATAATATAATATCACCTTTCTTGGGTGATGGCAGATATAATGTATTTACAAATATTGACCCTTCTGAACCCATTGCTGTCAACTTTGTAATGTCACATTGTTACATTCTGAAGCTTGGTTATTTTTCCTTCTTGCCATCAATGATCTTACTGACTGTGTATTGTGCACATTTTCTTTGTACTGAACATTACCTAACACCACTATTCCAAGTTGTGACAAAGCTTCACATTAGCGTTAACAGGAGACAATGACATGATTTTGAGATGGATCTAAAAATATTTTTTCGATGAAATGAGATATAAACTCCTTTATAAACATTGATGACATGCAATTTGGTTTTATGCCTGGACAAGGAACTATTGATGCCATTTTTATCCTTCGACAAATCCAAGAGAAGTACCTTGGGAAGAACAAGAAGCTGTACTTTGCCTTTGTGGATTTGGAAAAATCCTTTGACAGAGTGCCAAAAGAAGTTGTTTGGTGGGCTTTACGGAAACTAGGAGTAAGTGAATGGCTGATTAAGGTTGTTCAGGCAATGTACAGAAATGCTAAAAGTTGGGTAAGGGTCAACAGTTCCTATACTAATAGTTTTGGTGTGGGAGTTGGAGTTCATCAGGGATCTGTACTAAGTCCATTGCCTTTTATTTGTGTTGTGGAAGCACTGTCAAGAGAGTTTCAAAAGGGTTGCCCAGAGGAATTGCTGTATGCAGATGACCTGGTTCTCTCCTGTGAGACATTGGATGGTCTACTTGCTAAGTTAGAGACTTGGAAGAAGGGTTTGGAAGGTAAAGGTTTGAGAGTGAACATGGGCAAGACAAAAGTGATGGTCAGTGGTTGCAATTTAGGAAAGCCATTGGAGAAAGGAAAGTTTCCCTGTTCAGTCTGTGGGAAGGGAGTTGGGAGCAACTCAATCTATTGTGGTACTTGCAAGCACTGGGTACATAAACGGTGCAGTGGAATAAAGGGCAAACTGACAGAAACTAACCGTTTTAGCTGCAAGAGGTGCAAAGAAGGAGAGGCAACCTGTGACTTAGACCTACATAAAGTGCATTTGGAGGATGAGGATATTGAGGTTGTCCAGAAGTTTTGCTACCTTGGTGACACCCTTGGAGCTGAGGGGGGAGCTGGTGCAAGTGTTACAGCAAGGGTTAACAGTGGATGGAGTAAGTTCAGGGAGCTGATGCCATTGTTAACCAGCAGAGCTCTGGCATTACCTACCAAAGGTAGAGTCTACCAGGCATGTGTACGTAGCACAATGATGTATGGCAGTGAAAGTTGGCCAGTTAAAGCTGAAGATGTCAGCCACATGGACCGGAATGACATGAGAATGATAAGATGGATGTGCAACGTAAGTGGAGAGAATGGACAAGAATGCTTGGGCAAGTAGATGCAGAACAATCAAGGTGACAGAAACCACTGGCAGAGGAAGACCAAAGAAAACATGGGAGGAAGTGATAAGGCTGGATCTTAAACAAAAAGGTGTCAGCAGAGACCTGGTGAAGGATAGGATAACTTGGAAGTCAATTTCAAGAAAGCGTCCAACACATGCTAGCATGTAAAATGAACGTTAAACCAAATATGATGATGATGATGATGATGATGCATACATTCCCTGAGGGTCAGTTTCCTTAGCAAGACATGGGCAGAGAAACCTAGTGGTAAAAATATTGCATTTTTTTATTCTTTTTGAATACATTTCATCATTATTAGCCCTTCCAGTCAATGATAAATGAGGAAGCCAATATCCACTTTGCACAGTGCTCTTTGCAGAAAATGATAGAAATTTGTTGCCATAGAACCCTGCTTTTGGCAACTGACTTTCAGGTGTTTTCATCTGAGACATTAGCTTCCTATGAATGTGTTAAGGTGTCAAATGCAATCAGATTCTATTTGAAGATGCCCTTGAAATGCATCTTTGGTTCACCCTGCAACCCAGGAGCTTCTGCTGATTCACTGCACAAAATTTATTTGAGTGGGCAATCAGAAACACATTTAACCACATAATTAACAAAAGTGAGCCATCAAGAGATGCAAGTGGCTGAGAATGTTTGAATGGACTTTGCTATTATAGATACAGAGGTAAAGAAATTTTTTGGTTTCTTGGTTGTAGCTTTTAGTTTTCCTCCATTGTACAAAATGCAGAGTATTCAGTCTGAGTATATATGAAATAAACAGGTAGCTAAAGTAATGGGGTTTTTTTTGTTAATATCTCAATTCCTTTTTTTATGCTGGGTTTTTTTCCAGGGACATGTGGTAGGTGGAGCTATCACAGGGGCCTTTTCTGGTGGTAATAACTCAGATCCTCAAGTAGCCCAGCAACAACCAGCACCAGCACAGCACAGTATGAGACCTATGGTCAACCGCTGCAGCAACAACAACAACAAAATCCATGTGAATATGAAATGCGACAATTTTTAGAATGTGCACAGGGACAGAGGGATATCACCTTATGTGAAGGCTTTAATGAAGCCCTGAAGCAGTGCAGACTTTCCCGTGGTATGTTGATGACATCATTTACTTGTTTAATTTAATTGTCTTCCATTTCTGTATTTCTGTTAAGTACTCATTTTTCTTTTCTAATATAAAGTCAAATTTACACACTAGATAAAACAAATTCAAATCTTTAGATGAACCTCAAATATATTCCTGATGAAACACGATACCACAAAACTTGAAGTCAGTACCAATTAAAGTAGATGTTTGTTGAATTCCTGAAGCTTGCAAGTAAATTAGTTGAGTTTACATTTCAGAACACTGTGCCAACAAATTAATGCTAGAGTGATGGTTTCTGTCCTTGATCTGGCTGTGTTAATAGTTTTTTAGAGTATTATGTAAAACAATTAAGTCAATACACAATGTAGGCATTAATGTCCATTACAGATGTTCCTTTTGACACTTTTGCCATATTTGAAAACAACAAGACAACATTAGTTTTTATTACTCAAACAGAACAGGATGTATATTTGCTGTATTTTGATGTTTTTAGTAGAAAACCTCTGCCCATTTCATAACCTTTGTGTCGAGGATGCAAACAATAACTGGACAATATGTTCATTGAGATTCATTCAATGTAACACAGTTGGAACTTGGCCATGAAAAGAGTCAAGTTTATCTTGTCTAGATTATTTGCACTCCTATTAAATTATCAAGAATATTGGATGAAAAAAGAGTAATAGGTGTAAATATAATGATGTTTTGAATAAACTTTTGCAGTATATATTGTCTGCCATACTTTTTAAAATCCTGTCAAGAAGGCCCTAAATAGTGCCCTGTGTACCACTAAGTACTCTGGGTTGACTTTACTTACAGATTTAGGCTGTGTAAAAATACTTCGATAGGTACCTCACTCAAGGGAGCTAAATGTAGCTAGACAAGAAAAGAGCACTTACATTTACTAATGTATTTTAGTTTTCTATAGCTTCAATTGATTGAGGTGTTAGAGATAAAAGCATAGTGTATGGATGAAATACTAAATAGAGATGTGTAACTAATGGAAATCATATATGAATCAACTAAAATTTGAAATTGAAACCACATATAACAACCATCAGTACTGACAACAGAAAGCATCACAAAGAACAAAAACGAGCTTGCCATTACAAATTGTAAATCTCCCTCTCTTTCACCCTCTCTTTCATCCTCTCATTCTCCCTCTCCCTCCCTCCCTCCTTTCTCCCTCTCTCCCTCCCTCTCCCTCTCTCCCTCCCTTCCTCCCTTCCTCCTCTCTCCCTCCCTTCCTCCTCTCTCCCTCCCTTCCTCCTCTCATCATTTATTAAGAGTCAAGGAACTAAAAGAAAAGATTATCATTTGTTGTGTTTTGGGACAAAAGAAACTATCTATTCTCCTAAAGTCAAGAGAAAATCTTCTATGGCTTACTAGGAGGAGGTCAATGATTTAGTTAATGTCTTGACCCTAGACTTATTATGAATATTTCTTGTTAAGTGATACTATCATTTTGGTTGATGGTTTAAATGCCAAATTTAACGTTATGTTTTAGGCTAGTGTTAATACTTCTTGCTTACGTCAGCACATTTTCTTGATGCTGGCACTTTCCCCCTAATTACGTCTGTAGATAGTTCTAAATTTTTTATCTACCTCTTGTTGTCAATTCTTTTACTGTGTAGTCCCATATTTTATTTTCACATTTATCCTACACATGCACAAACAGCTAATGTCGGTATTTTTATTGCTATCTTCTTTATTTTTTGCCTTAGGACTATGAAAAACATAGAAGAAGATGGCATGTTTGTGCTTGCCCTTGATCTACAACATGAAACATTTATAACCACTGGTACCTTTTTAAAATAATTATTTATGGCATTATTTTGAGAAAATACTGCACGAAACATGTATGCATGGATCCGAATGGTATCTTTACCTAGTTTTGTGTGAAAATCCTCAGTGTAATAAAGTTGATTGTCTTGTTTTCAAAATGAATTTGAATTTTTAATCAATGTGACTGGAGGCAACGTCATTTATTCTTGCTTGTTATATCCACTGGTTGAGTATACTGTATTTTGTTCTTCTTGACTGCTCTTTCTTCCTCTTAAAACTAGCCCATTTTTTTATTTTGGCAAATTTTATTAGAATTCTCCCGTTTTTTAGTAGGGCGCGTACGTTCACTGTTAACCCAAGGCGTATAAGTAACGGCAACAAGAGTGCTAAAAGTGCTAATAGAAGTGTCAATTTTTCATTCACCCGGATATCGAAAAGAAATATCACCGTGAGACTTCACTGCTTGCTTGCGTTTATTTTTAAAAGAAAAAGTTGATATAGTTAATGTACTCAGCAGGTATGTGACAAAATTAATCTGGTTTTGATTCTGCATGAAAAGGTTTTTTTATTCATTGTTCACATATCAGGCGTGTAAAGTTATCTACTTTGATATCATCAACTTTGACAATCTTCATTCATCCTTAGTGTTTACTGTCGAAAAAGGACCAGGATAATTGTTTACCGTTTTAAGATGTTTTAGGAAAAAATGCCCCCACCTGTTTCAAAACCAATGTCTTTCGAAAGCCAACCTTCATTATACAATACTTGCGGTGAGACTCGTTTAATTCCACACAGTTTGAAAAAGGACTTATAATAGAAACGAGTTCATCTTGCTGTCGTTATCTGCTATCCTGACAATTTGTCAGGATAATTGGACAAATTAACCAAATGCTGTTTAGTAATGGTTACTCTATATATCAGACAAAGGTATTCTTTATAAATTATACAGCTTTTAAAATTCTGTAAAACAAGGGCGCTCTACAGTTCCCAAAATACCTCAAACTACCCATGATGAGCCTGGTTTCCACTAAATTCGAAAATCAAATTACCAGGGCAGTTTGTGAATGCTACCCGTGCATCTTCACACCAAGTAATTATCACAACCATAATTCTTCCACACAAAGTATGCCTTTCCTGACACAAATTGTAGGTATGGTTTACGAGTTGAAGACCTAATATGACAAGCGCAGAAGAGGAAAATTCACTGGACTCATTTCATCGACAACGGTTGAGAACATGCAAGTATGCCGTGGGCTATGAGGAACTATATAGAATAAGTAATTCTGGTCCATTAAGTAGAGAAATTTGAAAGTCGAGGTGGGAAACACCAGAACAGATGCTCACACAGAAAAAAGCATCATCTGCACAGAAAAGCATGGTATGTCATAAAGAAAATCACAATAAAAGGAGCAAATGTCCAGGAAGACAAAGAACTACAGTAGTGGCTGCTACAGAAAAGAACATTAAACTGCAAGTGAAAAGATTTTTGAGTTATTGATTGTTCATTGCTTGATCCAATATGAAGACCTAATTCAGTTGAAAAATGTTGCACTATTTCGACCTGTGGAAAGTAAAAAGGTGTACATCCATTGGATGTAAAACATATTCTCCCACAAATATTGTTGGACTGATGGATTTAACCTGCTCCAAGCTCGTTGACCTTAAATATATATATACCTTAGACCGCCATGCTTGACGATGTAAGCATCTCCCACAACAAACTGGAGAAGACCAACCGGAAAGCATGGCAGTTATTAACAATACTAACAACGTTAATCCTGTCAACACAAATGATCTAATATTTCTGTGGCACACCGTGTAAAAGTGAAAAGGGCTTGAAATCGCACCAGAGAGTAACTAAAACTTTGAATGGAGATTTTCACAGAAAACTTTAGAGTTTAACTACTGTTCAAAACAAAACTGATTAGGCTGAAAAATAGTTGCAATCGACTGAATAAGAAGTTTACCTTAAAATAATGGAAGTACGCTTCACCCTTTTTGTAATGGACGGAAAGTTGATTTTCTTGAGTTTTTTCTATGAGTAGAATGCTGGGAAGTGTTGAGATGAGCTTTCCTCGCTGGTACCAGCTCAGTTTGTTGCATCTCATGTGATTCGTTTCTTTCAACATCCTCGTACAGTTGTTGTCCCTCAAAATAGATCTTTCTATAATTGTAGGGTTTTTTTCCTCGGACTGCAAGATTGTGGAACTCCGAGATTTGAGTGCCTTCCTACATCGTATAACTTGAATGGTTTTAAGACCAAGGTTAACCCTTATCTCTTGGGTAAACCTTTTCCTTTTTTTGCTTCTTTTTTCTTCTTTTTTTCCCCTTTCATATCTTCGCAGTTCCATACACCCAGTGGCATTATACCTGGTATGGTTCTTAACGATTGAAGGAAAAAAGCAAGTATTAGAGTACCCATCTTCTTTTCGGTTATTTTTAATCTGCTTTCTTCAACTAACGCCCATTGATCTCGAATCTGTTAATATTACCATAAAGCAGGTATCACTTTTTATCTATGACTACTAACGATTATGGAATGATTCAAAATGTAAATGACAGTAAAATTTAGAATATGTAAGGAAAAAACCGTTAAGGGACATAAAATGAGGCGATGAGATGATGAAATAAGAAAGGAGGTCATTAAAATCACACAAGCATTCTTGTTTATGAAATTAAATTTGTGTCTGAGCTGATAAAGGAAAAAAATTCAAGAGACCAGCTTCGCAGCTTGCGACACAACTAAGCGCTACGGACGCCTTGACAAAACTGTTTGGGGCTATCCTCAAGACTATTCTCAATAAGTTCTTCCTACCTTCATAAAAGATCGATGCTTATAACATTTTCTAAAGGAATTTTCTGCCATTTGGTCCTCCAGGCACTTTTCTATTCCAAATTGAATTTCATCTATAAAAGAACCAACCTTTCAAATCAATTTACTCCCTCTGTCCTATCAACAGATTAATAACTTCGTACAAAGAATTAAATCTTCTATTTCACGGTATCCTGGCGATCAGATATCTATAATTTGTTTCAAACTTTGTCCTTGTATAGGATCGCAACCAAAATTTAATGTCATTTGGGTTTTCGGTTCTCTCAAAATGAAAATACATTTCTTCAGTAAATTAAGGCCAACAAATTAAGGAAGATATAGATTTTCTTCTTATATTGTAAATGACCAGTTATTTAATACTTTCCATCGGCCTTAATTCACCGACAATGCTGTCTTTACTGCCTACGGAGAATGAGATACCCGGTTCTTGCATTGTTTTACCAGATAATGCCAGTGGACTGTGATGATCATTAGAGTGGGAAAAGGTATTACATTTGCAAATACGAAATTTTTTGTATCTTCATAAGTTTAATCCTTAGGTATTTATCAACAGTAAATGTGTTACGGCAGTGAAAATCGGATAGTTTTTAAGTATTTTGTTTGTTATTTCGACTTCCGAAGAGTAACCAAGGCCATTACTCTGACCTAGTAACTGATTCCACATTTCCTATTTGAATTTGATGCACAACCAACTTTTCCAACAAATAACTTGTTATAGATCAAAGAGCTTTATCATGTCTTGAGTTGTTTGCTTTTTCTGAGCTACGTTTCGAGAGATGCTTCTGCCATCCTCAGGCTCAAAGGCTAACTGTCTGGGAAAGGTACGTTGACAATGTCTTTCCAATCATCAAAAAGGACCACCTACAAAGTTTCTTTGAACACATCAACAGCCTACACCCAAACATCATATTCACCATGGAGAAAGAAGAAGAAAGAGAAATACCCTTCCCGGATGTCCTAGTAAAGAGAAGGGTCCTAGAGAGCAGCTGTCTACCAACTCACTTGTCCACGCTCTCCACGTATCAGTCAGCTGATTACACCAAGTCGAAGAGAGCTGGTCTGTTTCATAGTCATGGAATACTTTCGTATTCAGAACTGGAAGCTTCTGATCGTTCTCTCGCTCTGAGGTAAATTTAAGATTTTTGTGAAATTCTTTGAATTTAATTTTTCCTCGCTTTTCCTTCCTTCAAGATTTGGTCCATGTATCCAAGTTACAGTTTCGCTTTTCCCCTGATAAAACCTTATTTTATTTTTTTCACAGTTACACAGTTAGTTACCGGCTTTGTAACCATCAAAAATATGAAGCAATGGCGCCCAATCCACAAACAGTGTCAAAATGGAATCTCCATTTAGGATGATTTGGGGATTTCATTTGACAAAATCTAGTAACAACAATGACTGAATAAAAAATCGTCGCTTTTTGTCGCTGGGATTTTTTACCCAAGTAAAAAAAGGATAATGGGATTTTTAGAGCCTTTCTTGGGATTCTGAGATCTTCAGCCCTGGCAACATTTTCGTTGTGGAGAACTGAAAGATATTGATTGCTTCAAGTTGAATTATAGTTTGTGTTGACTGTAGTGTAGATTTTTATAGGGTACGAGTTTCTAGTTTTATTTTGGTCAACCAGAAGTATTAGGAATGACTTTAGCTCCAGTGATAGAAGAGAAAATAAAAGCATTTTTCGAGCCATCACACTTAGTAAGTAGCGCCCTCTTTCTTCTCTCTTTGCACCAGGTTAACATTTTCAGAGCAGCTGATAATTTTGTAACCTTCATACTTTGTGAAGATGGTTTTGGTTACTCCTGGGCAACGATGACGTATTTTTCCTATTCAGGTTACAAATTAAAACTATTTTTCCAACAGAAAAAGTACCTGGTGTTATCAGGTTGTAAAGAAAACGCATGATTTTCAAGGTGAAGAGATGGTGCTTCCACCTCGCAGAATGTCATTTGTTGTGCAACTGAAGTCAAAACTTCAGAGGAATTTTAGCGTTGCCATTTGGTTTATATAATATTAAATGGGTTATGTTAAAAGACCAGTGTTGTTGTATTTATGATTTTCTTTAGATAGGCCTATCAGGACACATTCTACCTCTTTGCCAATGTTCTTTTAGAAACTGCAGAAGTAAATGTTTGAAATATGGAACCAAGGTGTTTTCCAAAAACATACTTTAATTTCCATTAGACCGTAGCATAAACCGAGTTAACAATTGAAGACTACAGAGGAAAAAAACAGGCACGTGGCAAGATTTGGGATAATTTATTTTGAGAGTTTGAAACCGACTTGGTTCTTCCTGGATCATAATACTTGGGCATAGCTGCCCATGTGATTACCCTAGGTATTGCCCTTTGCAGTGAGAGTTAACTTTTGCTTTTTTTCTTGTATGTTGTAAAATATCATACAATAATTACTTTATACCTTAATCTGAACTTTCCTGTTTTTTTCTCCGGAATTTCAAGTTTCAATAAAATACTCTTTTTTACTAATTTTACTAAATTTAGAACAGATTATAGTTCTTTTGAATAGGAAGACAAGATACATTTTACTTTCCACACTTCTTATTGATAAATTAAACCAAAGAGACAAGAACATAGACAAAATAGAATGCTCTGGACGAGGAGTAATGATGAGTAGGATGTATGACACAGAAGATATCTGTGATGACGTCTCCTAGCCATTTAAATTCTTGAAAGAAAAACATACAGAAATTGCTAGACATGCTAAAATTATTCACAGAAAGCAAGTTATTTCCTGTGTGGAATGGGGACAAGATAAATAAGGTTTTGATAGAGAATATGCCAATAATATGGTGTAGTATTGGTGTGGTAAATCATTGGGTTGCAAAAGGTACCAAAATTCCATCTGGGAATGTTTCCCACTGTACCCAATTTACTGTCAACCTTTTTTCACTGTTTCCAATGAGTCATTTTGACAGCTTTCTTGTCTTCATTCTGCCTGGAAAGGTCTTAAGAATTGCATTGCACTACCACTGTTCCTATGGGGCAAGTTTGAAGGTTCACCATCTCCCTGGACAAAAATAGGGTGCCTGTTTAGCACGTTTTTATTGAACTGCTTAAACATCAGGCAAATTTAAAAATTAAATTAATTATTTTTAATATAAAAGGAGCTGTTCAACAACATACACAGTGAATATATAAAGCATCAAAGCATGAAACCCAAAAGCATTTTAGGATAAGGAAATAAAGGAATGAACAGTGGCATCTTTTAAAAGTAATAATCACTGACCATTATTCAAAATAAGATGATTACTCAAAGTCTTAAAATGCACAAAGTGATATGAATTTCCACAATAAAATTATCTTAGATATTAAGGATTTACAAAAATAACATTGATCAGCCCTGTGGCAAACATTTTTAACACTCATGGGAAGATAGTAGAAGAAAAATAAAAGATGAGATGAAAAAAAGGAATTATTAAAATCACAATTTAAAAAACATAGAAACCCTACATTAAAAACTAAATGGATTGTGTTATAACATAAGCTATACAAGTTAGGACTACTATCTTTTAATTGTATAACAGCAAGACTCCTGCAACAGAGATGTGCCCAAACTGCATACAGTGAAAGTACATTATCATCTGGTTTATCTTCATACCTAAGCCAACCATCTATGGTATATTTAATTGCTCTTTTCTATTTACCATCATCATCAGTGCCATGCCTAGGTCACTCTATCTTAATACTGGATATATATATATATATATTTGTTATATATTTATATATATATATATATATATATTTGACACAGGAAATGACTAAAGAAAGTGTGCCAACATTTACTTGAGTAAATCAAATTTTTATTTATTATTTCAAATTTTTGTTTGTCTACAACAGACTTTATCAAGAAACTGACAAGCAAAAAACATATATGTGATAAGACTGCAAACAAGTTGCTAAGTGACAATTTATTGCCATGCAACAAAAATTTATAAAAGACAATTGTCACTGGGGAACTGTAAAGTGAACAAAAATAATTTTATTTTCAATGACAACACACTTCTCAACAGACACATGGCACGTGAGACAAAAAATGATGTGACAGTGACAGAAAGAAAAACTACCAGTCTCTGAATTTAAATTTCTGTACCCATTTAGTACATCTCCAATCATGATAACCATTAAGTCCCTTGTGGATAGTGCAAATGGAGCCAATCCAGAACTTTTCCTTTTCAAGCATAGTGCTTTCACGTTCTTCAACACTTACGTTTTCAACGTAGTCAACTAACACAAAACGTAAATATTTAGATGGATTATTATCATCACCTGGACAATCGTCAATAAAGTGTCTTACTATTGAACATGAATAAACACGTCGTTTGATATGCGACTTGTAATTACAAAGTCTTGGTTTCCAGTCCTCAGTTGAACCAACTCCTTGTTTTTTGCATTTTGGACAGTAAGCTATGTAAATGACATTAGGTGTAGTGCAAGTGATGGCTTTGTGATTGCAGTGTTGGTTTGGCATATTTCCTGTGTCGAATATAAATATATATATATGGTGAAGTATTGTTATTGTTTTCCATATTGCCTTTATGTTTTAGGAAGTTAAAGATACTTCTGATGGATGTGGTGCAAAATTTGCTGTTGTCATTGTATCAGAGAAATTTGTTGGGAAACAACTGCTACAAAGGCATAGGATGGTAAATGAATTACTTAAAAAGGAAATAGAATCAATACATGCTTTTCAAATGCGGACTTTAACACCAGAGCAGTGGGAAAAACAAATGAATAAATAATTTTTACTTTTAGGAGGAAAACATTACTTTATTCAACATGAAACCATTTTACACATAGTTAATTACCTTGGAATTGTTAATGCCACTCCCACTGAATACCACTTCTAAAAGCATTTTCATGTAGGATTAGTAGGTTGGCTTTTATTATGTGTGGAGACTGGGTATTCTGCAGATTTACATAACTTCCTGATATTTTTATTACCTTGAAATGTAGCATGTAAAGCTATTATTNCACTTACGTTTTCAACGTAGTCAACTAACACAAAACGTAAATATTTAGATGGATTATTATCATCACCTGGACAATCGTCAATAAAGTGTCTTACTATTGAACATGAATAAACACGTCGTTTGATATGCGACTTGTAATTACAAAGTCTTGGTTTCCAGTCCTCAGTTGAACCAACTCCTTGTTTTTTGCATTTTGGACAGTAAGCTATGTAAATGACATTAGGTGTAGTGCAAGTGATGGCTTTGTGATTGCAGTGTTGGTTTGGCATATTTCCTGTGTCGAATATAAATATATGTATATGGTGAAGTATTGTTATTGTTTTCCATATTGCCTTTATGTTTTAGGAAGTTAAAGATACTTCTGATGGATGTGGTGCAAAATTTGCTGTTGTCATTGTATCAGAGAAATTTGTTGGGAAACAACTGCTACAAAGGCATAGGATGGTAAATGAATTACTTAAAAAGGAAATAGAATCAATACATGCTTTTCAAATGCGGACTTTAACACCAGAGCAGTGGGAAAAACAAATGAATAAATAATTTTTACTTTTAGGAGGAAAACATTACTTTATTCAACATGAAACCATTTTACACATAGTTAATTACCTTGGAATTGTTAATGCCACTCCCACTGAATACCACTTCTAAAAGCATTTTCATGTAGGATTAGTAGGTTGGCTTTTATTATGTGTGGAGACTGGGTATTCTGCAGATTTACATAACTTCCTGATATTTTTATTACCTTGAAATGTAGCATGTAAAGCTATTATTAATATTTTTGATGATGTAGCTACTGGGATTCACATTTAATCCTTGGACAGACAATCCACCCATGTAGTTGGGAGCACTACCTGACCACTTGAAAAGGGATCTGACAATATAGAACAAATTTCTTTGAACAGTTTTTCAGATGTGTTACATCAGCTAAATGCCTTCACACATCCACATACATTACTTTGTATCTACCAATTGAAGAGCTTTAGTTAAGAATGTTGGCTATTAAAATTCTTTGTATTGAAATATTAAAGTGGTAGGCAGTACAACCAGGCATTCCAAATACTGGATGCCAAATGTGATTTTTTTTGTATTGGAAACTTTCAGTTGTAAGGCAGAAAGAGGAGCTTGTATTTGTACTTTGTACAAAATCTTCAATAAGAATCTCTAGTGGTGATAAGAACAATGGAGTTATAAGTCAAAACAGCACAAGTGAACATATGATTCTGATAGGCAAGTGATACCTTGAAAAAACATTGACAATATATATCAATGTTTTCTCTTTGTTTACTCTTTTTATTTACTTTTCTACTTCACTAGATTAATGTAATTATTTTTGAAAGAACAATTTTGAATAAGTGCCTTGACTGGATGCATGCTTACTGAGATTTAGAATTAGAAATATCTATTTACATCAATTTGAGAAAGTGCAAAAGAAAAAGAAGCTTCTAAGAACAGCTTCTAAATTAATAATTACACAACTTTTTTTGTTTGAAAAGCTGTGCATACTTTGTTTTTATTTCCTACTTTCTAAGTAATCTTCTCTTTTAGTTCCTTCATTTCATCATAGCAAGGTACCAGTCTCTTTTTTGTTTATGCTGTGACAGTATAGTATATTTTTCAAGTGCCCACATTTGCACAAGAGCACCTCCAGAATAAGTGCCCACCCATTTATCTTGAGAATTAAATTAATGCCTTGGGCACTTGTCCACAACCATATGGAATGGGTCAGAACAAATTTTTGTATTACTTTCAAGTAATTTTAGAGGTCAGAGGTGCCTTTTAGGTCATTTCTTCTAAATTAAGAAACAAAAGACAGTCTCAAAATGTTAGGAAAAATTAATATGTTCAATTGGATCTCACATATTTTTATGAGTGGCTTTTTCTAGAAATTTGCTTTATGGCCTTCATATATTCCAATTTACTCCCATTGTGACACTACATTTATGTGCTTTGTACGTTTTATTACCCTTGTAATGTGCTGGGATTTGTAGTGATATTTTTGTTAGCAATATCACTTTTGGAAGAATGCTAAGATAGCTTGTGTTGCCTAATGATAAAAGCTGCACACTTTTTATCCAAGCAGTCAAAAGATGTGCATCGTTTTTAGAAAGCCATGAATGCTGTGAAGTAATTTGATGGGGGGGTTGCTGGACTTGGGTTGTTTTGGGAACACCCTTATTTTGTAGTCAGTTCATGACTTATGATGATTCCACAGTGCTGGATATTTTGCCTAACCTCCTAACTGCAGAGGTGAGACCTGATGTAGTCTTCAAAGTCTTTTGAGAATTTTGCTTTCAAGAATGCAATAATTTTTTTCATTGGGAGAAAAACTGCATGTGGTAATGATGCCAATGGGACAACAGAATAAGGATAAACAAATGACAGCCATGACAAAACAACACATGCAACACATGCTAGCATGTAAAACGGACATTAAACCGAATATGATGATGATGATGATGATGATGACAGTGATATGCCAAATATAAAGGAAGAATTGAAATGAAAATTGCAGCTTTTATGGGAAGATTTTGTTATGAGATGCAACGTAGCCCAACTCAAGTTTTTACACCTTTCTTTCACCATTGTTTTCTGCACTTTCCACTCCCAGTAGCACCCCAGCAGTTAGTGATCTTGGCGAGTTAAAAAAGAGCAACTGGGACTTGGGGAAAAAGGCATGAAGAACTGCCAGAAAAAAGATTTTGATGTTTTTATTGGATTGTACAGAACTTTCATTATGGCCAATTTGACCCCATTACAAACCAGATTTAATGGTAAGGGCAAGAATTGTGATAAATCTTTATTATGGAAGCTCCATTTGACATCATGGCCATGGTTTTATTGTTGAGAGATGGCCCATACTCCCTGAGTACCTCCCTCATGTCTGCTATCTTATGGTTTGTGAAAAATTGAATAACAATTTAAATCATTCAAAGAAAGCAAACCTTGTTTTTCAGTAAATATTTGGATTTAAGTATTGATGTTTTCCTGCTGATGTTTACTCATCCATGGGAAGAACAAAGTGCCACCCTTCAGGAATCTGGTTTCTCATTTTCACCTTCAGGTGTAGCTTTCTCTTTTTTGGCATACCTGAGCAGCAGTTGGCTGATAACTTCGGAATTTGATAGTATTTTGTAGCAATATTTTTAGAGCGATCGTTAAAGGACTTTGTGCTGAGGGTCGCATTGAGCGGGAGTCCTAAAACAGCCACCCAGACACAAGAGACAAATGTATTCTTGCTTACAAATGACGTAGTTTTCGTCTAAATTTTTGACTTCTTGACTGGTGCCAACATTTTTCAATGAGTATCACCATTTTTAACAAAAACTTCTAGTTTCTCCTGTTTTGTTTGTAAAGGTCGATGAACCTTGTTAACTTATGTAACACCAAAAGTGTGGTAATTTTTCTTTCTACATCTCATTCCACCTAATCATACATAGAAATGATGTAGTGGTTGAAGAATTTCCTGTCTTGTTGTGAACATTGCCCTTCAGGTATCTCATTTTAAGAAAAAATAATAGCTGACAGTCAGTAACATTTTCAGTCTATCACAGATATTATCTTCAAAGAACCTTTATATCCCCCTAAGACTATGCAGCTCTAAGTCCAGAAATGTATATTTCCCTGATAAAATAAACTTCCTTGTTTAGCTGATCAACATCACACCTGATGTTATAAAAGCCACACTACAGGGAGACATAGTTAAGTCACTCTAACAATTTCTTAAATTCCATATAAACAAACAATAAATGTGTAAATACAGATAAGAATAATTACACCCACACACCTGTCTTTTGCTGTCACTACTTTGTGAAAACTGTTAGGCAAAAAATTTTTTTAATGTGAACGTTCTCACCTTGTGGACACCACTCCCCTGTTCGCGTTTGTTCGCTTTTTAGGATACTCCCCCTCTTATCTCAGTGCTAACGTAATAAATAGATGGCCCCTATTGGTTTGGTTTTACAAATGAACCACCAATTTGCAGATCATCTTCAGCATCCCCCAGCTTTTAAAAGCATCAGCCATGACATTCAAAATGAGTTCTTCAATTGCACCCTTGCTGTTTTAAATAGAAGCTACCCATAGATATACAAAAAACTTCATTTATTTTTATTGAAGCCAATGATACAAAATATATTTGCGTGGGCTCCATAATTGCTTTGATTTTAAGGTTTATAGAAAAAGGCAAAATTGTTGAAAGATTCCATGGGTTTCTACTGTTAGATGATACGACTGCTAAAGGGTTAAGCAAAATGATTAATAATAAACTGAACCTTATGATGTAAAATATGAATTAATTACTTAGGTACACCACAATCCTGTTGTCATGAGTGGTAGAATTTAAGGTCGACAACTTGAAATAACACGTGCTCTTTTCGTACACTATTATCCACACCACCTGAATCTTAATAAAAATACATGTCTTCAGTAAAAATATGTTCTCAAATTTACGCCAATTTTCAATATTTTCTGTCACTAAAACAAATGTCTCAAATAAGAAAAAAAAACAATTTCAAGAGTTATGTTTTTCTGCAATCATGAATGTGATTGAGAAAACGATTTAATATTTGAAGCAAGTGGTATGAATGGATGGCCTGATGATTTAAAATTTCTGTTTTTACTTGATAAATTTCGTCAAACAATTTTCCACCTCGAATTTCTTTTCAATATGTCGGTCCTGACGTTTAACATTACACACACACGCGCGCGCGCACACACACACACGCATATATATATATATATAATATATATATTATATATATATATGTGTGTGTGTGTGTGTGTTTGGAGTTTACTCCTAATACTATATATCTAGTACTAAAGGCACAGAAGAAGTGTTTCACAATTGGAAGGAAGAGACAGAGCGAAGAATAGCTATGTTGGTTATACAGAAGTCCCAGGCTTCTGACCGACAGTGGCTGCTTTTCACATGTGTTGCGGTTACCCAACACTCAGCATTCCCTCCGCTACAAAGATCTAACACAAAATTGGTGAAAGAGAAGAATAAAGAAGAATGTAGGAATGTAGAACAAGAGTAAGGTAGAAAACAAAACAAACAAGTATTGTCAAAAAGAGAAACAATGAAATGTAAGTATATTAGAAAGACGGAGAAGTAAAGTCAGAAAGAATGTCGATCTGCCGTCATATATCTATATAGTCAATAACGTACGGAAATTGCTCAGGGAATAAGACATACGAAGCCTGACAATAACATTGAACACAGAATTATGCAAGTAAATTGTCCTTATGATTGTTTAATAGATGAACTGAATCTCTCCACCTGCACACTCGTTTTTGTTCGAGACGACTCAATTTGATCCCCATTACAAACCCCTTCTCGTTATCCTCACAAAGTATGAGTCACATATGGTCTATTTTTTCTACTCATCCAAGGTCTGTTAAATGGGAATTTAATTATTAGTTGTTATTCTAAATTTCTGCTTTTAATGTTATTCCCCCCAGATCCTGAGCTTAGGCGGTGCCCTTTATGGAGACTTTGTTGTAGTATAAAGAAATTCCTAAGCCGGATGCTCTTTCTGATGCATTTTTTATTTTTGTAAAGTTCGAAAAAATTTCCCCATAGGTCTATCCTGAAATATTTTTTTAAAATGTAAGCAAAATTCATAACGTTTCCATAAAATTTGAGAGTAACATATCTTATTTTTTTAAAACCATTGAAAAAAGAGTTTGTAAATTCTTCAGCATTAATAAATTTTTGTCCAAAAGTAGCCTCTAAACTATTGCAATCCAATATTTGTCATTAAAGTATGTAAGTCACTTAACTCCATAAAGGTTAGTCTTGTCAAGGAATTGTAATTAATAATATGGTTCACTGTTATTTTGTTACTGTTATAAACTCTGTACGTCCATATTTGAATTCACATAAATTGAACTTTAACGATCACGACCTACGTGCTAGCCATTAGCATATCCTCTTCAAGCTACATTCCCCAGACCAGAATACAAAAGGCGAGCCAGACACAACACGATAGCATGGCAAGGCGAGACACAGACAAGACATCAAAACAGGTAAAGTTCATGTCCCTGACAAGTACTTTATGACTATGAAAGAAGTTGTCATATCTTGAAATATCGTCTTGTTGGGCTCTCCATCCAAGAAAAACTAGGAATAAGAAGGCTAAGCCTACATGAGCCAAGAGGCATTCCTGTACTACAAAGTTCTGCAGGAGAAATTGAGATCCATTCTTTCGTTACTGCTACATGATCTGATCGAAAGTCACGAACACCCTGGATGGAAAAGTGAATCGACTGAATGCCTTTCAAGAGCGAGAGAAAGCACAAATCATCAGCAGTTCCTATCAACAATTAAACCACAACTCTAAATGTTTTTAGAGTAACTTTTAGTTCTTCATTGAAAGAAGGTTATCGTTTAAATGGTCAAGAAGTAGATAAGAACCAGTATTTTTTAAAAGAAATTGCTAAGTTCTCTTTTCTGGGACTTACAAAACTCCCTACCTTGGCATCAAGACGGGAGAGATACAAGAATGCCAGGTATATTTTGGGGTCTGATAAGATAATTCTTAAGATAACAAAATCGCTGATCAATTTGAGTGTTGATTAGTTTTTAAAGAAATAGCCATATTATTTAATATCAACTTCTCTACTGTATGTTTGAAATGTTGAGGAAAAAGTCGTAATGCAATACAAGAAAAGTCTTGGTTCATTGCGAGCTGGCAACACAGTTGACGTATTCTGGATCATTCAGTCAAATTTATTTCAATGTTGCATTAAAGACGACAAACATAAAAAGATTTCAGGATATTATCCAGTTATCTTAAACAATCGATGTTGGTTTAAGTGAAATAATATTTGCCGAGCTTAGGCAACATGGTGTCAAAAAAAGCTAGTAGCTCAGACTTCTGATGGAGCAACTGTCATAGTTGGAAGAAGGAGACCTGTGCAGATAAGATAAGTTAAGGTGACCTGAAGAAAGTATTTTTTTGTTTTCCTTGGATATTTTTCGTTAGAGTTTTTTTTCATATTATTGATACATTCAACGCTTTGTTTTATTTTTAAATTCCAAGCATTGGCTGCTATTTTTCTGCACTGAAAGGCTGGACCACTGCGTTTTAGTTATTAGAGAGGTATTATAATCTGCTGCTATTGCCAAATCAATCAGAAGACGAGTTTTTTCAAAGTGGTTTTTGATGACAACATCTGGTCTGTTTGCTTGTATCATTCGATCTGTTTGTATGCTAAAGTCCAAAAAATAGTAACATTTTTTATTTTCTAGGCATCCAGTAACTAGATGTTTTATTGTTTCATTTTGTTGGTTACTGATACATGCTAGATTCGCACCATTTTTGAATACAATTGTCTGATAGTTGCAAGGTGGAAGACATTGGTCCTCTGCTGCAATAATGAATCCCTCGTCTCACTTTTGAGACCTGAGGAACCTGACCAAGATGAGTCGAAAATTATTTACATCATTATCATCAGCTCAAGAGAAATATATACCATGCAAGGCCTTGGTCTCCCATTGTTTAGTTACATGTTCAAGGCCACCAGTATTTACAAGATTTTGTACCCTTTTTATCTTTGAAGTAGGATTTTCCCCTACATATTCAGTTGGGAGACTGTCATTAGCAAAAATATTCAAACTTATCTCAACTTTAAAACATTTTGGAAACAGAATAAAAGTTATTTTTTCGCTCGTGTTTAGCAAATAACTTCGTCCATAAGCGTCCAATCTTTGGTGTTTTCAGATCTTTCAAGTCCAATAGTTGATGTTATCATTGGATTTCACGTTGAAACATACATCTACCTCCTTCTTTTCTGGGTGGATACAAATGATCAACATCCACTTTGGGGTGATGCATTCTCTACATAGTTAAAAGTTCGTGGATTTTGACATCAGCTCTCCTGATTTCTGCTATTGATCCATTGATAATATCAAAGCTATGTGGAACTACTGGTAAGGGCAAGGAATTCATTCCATCAATCCCATTCTTTGCATTAAGTTTACTTTTGAAGATTGGTCTGACGCTTCATTCTTTTCCTATCCTCTCCCTCATTTCAGAGTGGTAGATCACTTCACTCTCTGGTATCCCCAAATACTTAAACGTTTCCTCTGGGTCTAACTCTTTAATAGTGTTTTCATGATTTATCGTTATGTTAGACATTTTTAGGAGCTTACCTCGGATTAATGTAGCCTTTAAGGATTTCTCCAGCCCAAAGTCCATACGTATATTATCACTAAATTGCAAAACAATAGAGAGTGGGCCTTCAATTTGTGAATCATTCTTACCAAATAACTTAAATAATTCATTTACAGCAAATGATTGATAGTTTTGTCAAACATCTAGTAGCTGCTTTGAGTATTTTTCAGTAGCTTGCCAAAGGGAAACAATACGATACAGAACAGAATGGATGACAGAGAATCACCCTGAAATACACCAGAATTTATGTTGAGATCATCCGCATTAATGTTATCATTTTCACCATTAAGAATAAATGTTTTTCACTTTTCATGTTGTGTCACAGAATGTTCCGAATGAGATTTGAAAATGTTAAAAATGTTCCGAGTGAGATTTTATAGATTTCAAGGGATCTCTCAATCCAGGTATGTGGAATGCTGATGAAAGCTTTCTTACAGTCAATCCAAGCAATCGACAAACCCTCCAAGGTCATGTTATTAATTAAAAGTTAATCATTACATCCATATGAGCCGTTTTTACAACCCTTTAGCTCATTGAAAACAAATACCATTAGTAGTGGCAAATAAGTAGTGAGCGATGTGTTCAGTCAGAATAGATGTAAGGGTTTTGGACATAGTTGTCAGACACGTAATGGGTCTGTAGTTTTGGGGATTTTCTGCGTAAGTCCTCAAGCGGTAGGTCATCCAATCGCTGCCACTGTACGTTCTGGGCAGCTTTAAGTTCTATTTCTATCCATGGAACATCAAAGTTATGGGTATTTGGGTCCGACCAGATGTTCTCCGAAAACCGTTCTTACTGTTCTTACTGAATGGAAGGCTTGGTTACTGAAATGGTTGTTTTGCCTGTAGAGGGATAGAAATTTGGGGAATTGTTTTGAAAAAATGTGTCCAAGAAATTAGAAGACGAATCGGAATGACAAAAGCGGCATTTGAGAAACTAAACAGCATAATAAATAACAAAATTTCTATGACTACTAAGATCAGAATGCTGAACTGCTATGTATTTTTCACCCTCACATATGGCAGAGAATGCTGGATCCTGTCGCGAAATATGAAAAAAATAGAAGCACAAGAGATATGGTTTCTTAGGAGAATATTTAGAAAATCTTGGGCAGCAAAATCAACAAATCAGGAAGTGTTGAGGAGAGCAGGAACAAAACGTTTTCTTCTAGGAACCATCCGAAAAAGACAGTTGGAATTTGTTGGACATGTAATGCGGAAGGGAGAGCAAGAACAACTTAGTGTGATAGGGAAGATCAACGGAATACGACAAAGACTAACATATATAGCAAGCATAAGCGGAACGACAATCGTAGCGGAGCGAAAATTGTTAACAGCCACAAAGGACCGAAAGATGTGGAAGTCGATGATCGTCAACGTCCCAGCAGGACATGGGACTTGAGAGGGACAAAGACAGAGAGAGACACAGAGAGACAGAGACAGACAGAGACAGAGAGAGAGACACACAGAGAGAGGGGGGTAGGGAGGAGAGAGAGAGGGAGAGGGGAGGGGAGAGAGATTGTCCTTGCAGAATCGATTCCTTTTATCAAAGCCTCTGCTTCTAGCTGCTTTTGCATGAATAATTTGTTTAATTTTTCCATCGTTTCATCCAGATCATTTACTGCAGTGATCCCATATTTTGGTTTTAACTTTCTTGTTTTTGAATGTTTTATTGCTGCCCATTTTTTTAGATAGCTTAGAAAATTTCAGTGTCCGATCTCAAGAGAGTAATTTGCTTTTCTGAATGCTTTTTATATTTATCTCACACAACTGGTAGACCCACAAGCAAAAGAACATTACAGTTCATTTACGAATGTCAGGTCTAATTCATTTTCGCCAACAATCCCTTTGCAGTGCAATCTGTTCCTTCCATAACAATCTGATGTTTTCTAGAATTTTGTATCTTTGAAAATGAGTTTCTCTCAATAATTGGAATCTCTATAACTTTAAGCTACTCAAATATCAACGTATTTCTCAAGGCTGCTTTTTCAGTTTAGTTTACAATTACCTTCTCCGTTTGAGTTACAGTCTCAAAAAGTGGAATAATTTCAATCTCATTTGCAGCCTCAAGTTTATGAGCACATAGTTTAGGGGTTTGTTGGCTCAGAATCAGTAATCTTAGTTGGAAAAGGTTTTTTAAGTATCCTGGTTTAAATTTGATCTATCTAAATGCCAGTAGAACTTAGTAGAAATGACATTTCTGCGTTTACTTGCTAGCTTGTTGCTATCAATGTTTATGTGTACTGTTGGGTTTTCTGCCTCCATATTTCCTATGAATACTCAGTATTGGAAGAGTCTGATGGAAACAGTATTGCAGTTTGGTAAGCTTTGATTTATTCTAATTTGTCTTGCCTTGACAACTTTTGTCTAATGAATTTTTTTCACTAACGCATGGAGGTGGATCCAGAGCTAGGCCACTGTTAGGTACTACCTGATCGTTGGGTGCCTCCTATTCATTGGGAAGCGGTTCCGAGCTGGTACCAGAATTTTCGACCCCAACCTGAGCGGCCACTGGGGAACCCAACGATCAGGTAGTACCTAACGGCGTGTTTTGTTTCGTTTTGACCTTCTTATAATGCTAAGATAAGAGTTATTTACGAGACGCCATCTCAGGAGTTGAACTTAGAGTTTTCCTTCTGCTAGATGGACTGCCAGCCAAGCCCAGTGGTCCCATTCAAACAAGGTTAACCAGTATTAGAACCTTCCCTAAGGCTGGCCTGCAGGTAGGTGTGGTAAAGGATAACCTCGTTCGCCCAAGTCCAAATTCCACGGCCGGATATATCTTAAACGTCATACCGAGGACAATTATTATTATTATTATGATTATTATTATTATTGTCGTTTTATTAATTTTGTTAAATAGGCAAGCCAATGCAAACTACCTTGATTAGTGAGGTTTGTAATTGTATGTGTTCAGATGAAAAAAAAAAGTTTTCCATTATTATAGAGAACTTATATTAAAATTTCCTTGCATTTTTTAGTGGTTGTGGTGTTTTGTGTTTGCATTTTTTAAACATGTAATTACAGTCTTTCTTCTTCTGTAGTACTTTTACGGCTTTGGATTAAGGTTATATCCATCACCTTGTACGTCAACACATAACGTTTTGGATAATCTTTTCCACATTTCTCTATCTAGAGTCACGGAGAGTTTCTAGATCTGCTATGTTCTTGAATCCATTAACATTTCCAGGGAGAGATATATTATTTTTGGTTTGTGTGGAAATGTCTTCATCGATTTTTACAGGAAGTGTCATCCTTTTCCTGCCGGAGAACTGCTTAGCAGCATGTGGAATTTCGAAATAGTAGTTCATGGCCATTTGACATGGAGTTGTGGTTGGTAATCTCAACATGTGTCCGAATGCTCGCCATCTCATTTTCATCATTTCTGTATGCATTGCAGTTTCTCCACTATCGTGATATACTTCTTTGTTTCTTTTAAAACGATCATTCCATATTTCTCTCAATTGTTTTCTGTGTGTTGTATCTAATTTTCTTGTTTCTGCTTTTGTTAGCCCCCATGTAGACATGTTGTATGTGAGAATAGGCTTAATTACAGGCGTAATTACAGTGGCGGTTGAATAAAAAGATAACGTTTAAAAAAATATTATTGCTAGATTTTAGTTGATACTACAATTTATTCATGAAACTTGTTAACTCTATTTGAAACCTTTCAAATGCTACTTGCTATCTGTTTATATTGGATTGCCCTCTTGTTTGACCTTCTTCATGGTTATTTGTTTTCACAAGGTAAGTTTGTTTTAGATTTTCCGTCTTATGTCCACACGGTAGTGTTAAGTTATTTGCTCCCAAGAGTATCGTCTTTTTAGTATTGTAATAAAGTTGGTAGATCTGTTATGGGAAATTTGTTTCATTAATATTTTTTATCGAATACAGTATTCAAAAAATAGTTCTCGTTTCATTTTCTCTGTTTTGATGGCATTGCATCCTTAAAAGTTTTTTTTGCTGAGGGAAATACTATGACTGTGCTTCATTTTGCAAGGATAGTTTACACCTTTTTTCAAAAAACACTTGGGGTAAGGTCAGAAATAGCATTAACATGGTGTTTATGCCAGATCCCATTGTTTAAAAGTATTAGATATAATGTCTGCGAATTCCCTTATCAAGTGATCTTTCATTGTGAAACCTTGTTTTCCAAACACTTGCCCTCTGTGATTAGGTTCCAAACTTCCTATTCAGCGGCAAATTCGCATGCGTAGTAGACCGATTTAGAGGGGAATGTAGCAATGAGGGAAGGTGTCCACTGCTAATTGGCACGGCCGAAGTTGCATGAAGAGGTCCTGAAAGGAAACTGCTACAACATGTCAGGGCCAGAGGCCAAAATCGATACTAGTAGATTGGAACCTAAAAAACAAGCTATTGAGGATGCATATGCTGTACCAGCCAACTTTTTGGAAATCGATGTTTGTAACCCACAAACTCATGGAGTTGGCAAGAAGCGTTACACTGATTACGAGGTTAAAATGTCGGTATGTTTTGTTTGGTTTTCTTTCCCCCAGAGCCTTTAATGGAATGTTCGGTCAGTTTAAATGGAGAACACTTAAGAGTAATTAATCATTAATTATTTTGAGTCTACTCAAAAAAGGTTAGGCCTAAGGTGTTAACTGGTAGTTGCAGTAGTCATTGCATTCTTCCTTGTTTTCATGTGGGTTTTTTAACTTGTTGCCCCATTTTTTCCAGATGTTTGCCGAATTTCAGCGTCAGATGCCCCGAAAAATTATATATGACAAACGAATTAGTAAACTATAATTCATGATCCAGCCATCTTGAAGTTTCTCAGTGACCTATTGAGCAGACTCCACCAGCCAGCGCATCAACTTTCCAGACTTTGAACCCTTCCCATCCCAAGTTATAATGGAATATCCGTAACTCTAGATTTTTACCATATATTTTTTTAAAAGTTCTTTTGAAGTTAAAGGAATATACAAAGCTGATATTCATCTTTGTGGGTTGCAGAACGCTGACTGTTAAGCCTTCGCTGCACCTCTTACTGTTAGTAGAACGGTTGGGCTTAATCTCCTATTAAAACTTGAAAAGCTGTACTTTTGTTTTCCCATCCGTAAACACCAGTAATAGTAGACTAACGCATGCTTTACAAATAATCATGAAACCTCTCCCAGTGTTCTTTTCATAGCTAAAGTCCTTGGAGGAAAAAGAATGTCTATCTGATTAGGTATATTAAGATTATTAGACATACAAAAAGTTCACATGGCCTATTTAGAGGAAAGCAGCACTTCACAGGACAGACTTGAATATTAGTACTAAAAATAATATGAAAGTTTATGAAAGCCACATGTTATTTTTTCCACAAATAGGCTTTTTTAATTTTTTGAAACCAACAAGAAGAAGAACAAAGACAGCAACAGTAGGCTGAAAATTAGTCAGTGTGAAGGTAATGCAGCCAAGGAGCATGAGAGCCACGACCTATGACCTATGCCACCCCTATCCTCTTTGGAATACAGATTTAGAAAGCTAATTTGGTAAGATGATACGAAGAGCAAAGTTATGACAACCCAAACAAGGCAAGTCAGTTTCACTGGAGTAAATCAATCAACTACATGATGAGAATTGAAGTCAGACAAAAAAAGACTTCAAACAGCTGCAGACAACTAGAATCAGTGTGTGAAGATATATTCTCAAGTGCAGAGCATTGAGAGGGGGGTACCAAAAAAGGGGAAAATGAAAGTTAATATGAATGAAAGGAGGATTGTTACGTAGAACTTGTCAGGAAAATTAAAGTCAAAAGCTGTGAAAAAGGACAGAATATCAATACAGATGACAGGAGCATGCAGATTAGATATATATTTAAAACACAAGAAAGATATGTAGTAACAGTATAACTATCATTACCACTTACTTTTAAAGCAGTTACTTAAAAATTGTTTCACTAGAAATAAAACACATGGTTATTAAAAAACTAAGTTTCCTTCCACTAGTGAAGGTAGCATTTTTTTAATGACAAAGTTCAATAAGGTTGTATTGTTTTTCCACAACCAAATGGTGATTATCGCACATAACTGTCAGTAAAGTACATATGAAGAGGGGCTTACCCAGAGCTTTTTGGAGACAAATTTTTAAATTCTCTTGCTATATTGAGGACCATATCTTGACATCTGATTTTAGAGTGCTGTAATGAGTAGACAGTCATGATATAAGGACTGTTAGCTGAATACCACAAAATACTCCTATTTTATGTAGTTACTTTGTAAATTTTGGTATTTTTACATTTTAGTGATAATGGTCTTATTTCATTTTAGACAAACATACCAGTGTTTAAGTTAAAAGAATCAAGTGTAAGACGTAGGTACAGTGATTTTGAATGGCTGAGACAAGAACTGGATCGAGATAGTAAGGTAATTTTGAGATACCCAGTCAAATAGTAAAGTTTTATAATTTTTATGAACACAATAGTTTTGTGAAGGCAAAAAGCACGTAAGTTCATTAGGTGCTTAAGCAACCCCCTGAAATAGGGACCATATTTCTAGTTTTGTATGTTGTTGCTATAACTCTGCTTTATTGTTGTGTATCTTATGCTTTTAGATGGCAAATCACATTGTAGTTTAAGGCAGAAAAATACAGAATCAATGACTTTACCTCATAATCAACTACTGTTGATCTGCCACTTATGTATTTACAAAATCTAAAAATGTATACATGTTTAGCTGTGAAAGATTCCTTTGATTCAAATAAACATTGTTGAGATGCTTTAATTATAAGTGATTTGACCATGTTAAACTATGTGAAAATAATCAAGTGTAATTTTGGTAAATCCTACAATAATTTGAATGAAAGCTGTAAAGTTGGTTTTGTTACTTAATGTTGAAGTCAAGTCAAACTTATATGGTGGAAATGCAGCATTGAAAGACTTGTTTAAAGAGTAGCTTTGAATTAACAAAAGTTGGTACAGTCCAAAACGTTTGATTAATTGGATTTCTTTTGAATTCAAGATTTTGTAGACATTGCAAGAAAAGTAACATGACTATTAATATACTAATGAGAGTTTTCTGTTATAATTTCATAACCTCTCTCAATTTTGAAAACTATTTGGAAACAAATTTAGAAATAGAAATAATTACAAAATGCATCTATCACTGCCATTTGCAACTCAAAATTTTGACCCCATTTGAAATGGGAGAAATTACAAGAAGACATCTTGTGTCTTTAATTTTTATTTTCTTTGAGGTTCACAATATGCCTTAGATGAAGTTCATAGTTGTATATGGTGTATCTCTTGTGGATTTTTTTGGATATTTTTGACCATTCTATCAATAACACAGCTTTTTCTATGACATTAACCACTGGTTTTGAATCCATGTAAGATACAAGGGCCCAGTACTTATTACTAGAAATTTGCCAATGATATGGGATGAACTTACCATCACATTTCAGCCAAATACCTTTATGAACCAGAATAGATGTACCTGTGAGATAGCTTTTCTGAGCAAGTTTTTTAGCTTTATAAACTTATATTAATGTTATGTTTACTTTCATTTATTTAGATTGTTGTTCCACCACTGCCAGGAAAAGCATTGAAAAAGCAGCTTCCATTCAGAGGAGATGATGGTACAAAGATTAATATTATTTTATGTTGTAAAAAATTGGTTTCACTTTTACTTTTCTTTGACCATGGTCTTAAGATGGAGCTCAAGCATGAGAATTTAGGTTATATTTGAAAAGTAGAGAAAGTGTGTAAAAAAGTAGAAATAAAGATTGTGATGGTGACTGTCAGGTAACAGCAACAACAGACTGACAACACACATTGTATTTGTTCTTCTGTTTAAAGGGTTTATGACAAGGATTTGTGCTAATTGTTCCTGTTATAGGAGAATTTAAATTGGTCACTCAAATGATCATTCACAATGTAAACTTGGATCTTTCTGAGGTTTGCATCTTCTTCATTTTTCTTAAACATATTTAATGATAACACCTTTTTACCTACAAGTTATCATCCTTGCATCATACATGGCCAGCCTATGTCAATCTACTTAACCTGGTTACATTTTCTTGATCTTGGACATCTGTAATTTTCTAAATTTGTTGATTTTAGATAACATCTTCCCATTTAGTGTGACACATCCATCTTAGCGTCTTCATTTCAGATCTTTTTAACATCAATTGTTTCACCTTAAGTGGTCAGCTTTTTAAAGGATGTGTTGGTCTTATAATTGATTTGTGTGAAGATACCTGTTTGTATTGGTATTTTCTTTCTCTTGAGTATTGCATTATCTATCTTTCACTTGCACATCATCATCATCATATTCGGTTTAATGTCCATTTTACACACTAGCTTGTGTTGGACACTTTCTTGAAATCAACTTCCAAGTTATCCTATCCTTCACCAGGTCTCTGCTGACACTTTTTTTTTTGAGATCCAACCTTATCACTCTGTCCCNTACACACTAGCTTGTGTTGGACACTTTCTTGAAATCAACTTCCAAGTTATCCTATCCTTCACCAGGTCTCTGCTGACACCTTTTTGTTTGAGATCCAACCTTATCACTCTGTCCCATGTTTTCTTCAGTCTTCCTCTGCCAGTGGTTTCTGTCACCTTGATTGTTCTGTATTTACTTTTGCAAGCATTCTTGTCTATTCTCTCCACATGACCAAACCAACGAAGCCTCCTATTCTGCATACAGCTGCCAATACTGTCCAGATTCAGTCACCTTCTGAGTTCATTAGAACTGAGCCTGCCCTTCAGACTTATGTCGCACATCTATCTTATCATTCTCATGTCATTCCGCTCCATGCAGCTGACATGAGAATTATGTATCCAAAAGCACCAATTTGTATTGTTGACTGACCACCAAATATTAATATGCATCTGGCTGTTGATATTGTTACTATTGCCCATTACAATTCATTCTATGTATCAGCTGCTTGTATGTGTACAATTAAGTTTTTATCTGCATACAGTTATATTTCACATTGATTCTGATTGTTGCATTTCACTGCAGGTATATTTGAAGATGAGTTTATTGAAGATCGTAGGCAAGGGCTTGAAGCATTCATAAACAGGTACAAGTGTGACTATCTCTAATTTGAATGATTTTTGTTAACTTAAATTCAGTCAGGCTGTGAAAGTGCCTATGTGTTTTATGATACAACTTAGAGAATATAAGTAAGAAAGCTAGGTATACATAAGTATTTATTAAATGAACAATTTGTGTTACAGAATTTGAATATGGTTAGTAGCTTTTAGACAGGCACTCTACTGGACCAGGACACCATAAAATAGACAGAAGACTTAAGTTTTCATCAAGATGGGAATCAATAAGAAGATCAAAAGAGCTTTTTACTTTTGTGATTGGCTAAGAAAAACAAATAGGAATGAAGAAAACCCACCACTCTTCATGACTTTCTGCCCAAAATAGTTGGCCACTTAGAAAGTATTTTTGTGTTCAAAGAAAAGGTGATTTAAAATTAAATATGAATTGGCACCATTGGTATTAAATTGTAAGCACACCTAGCGCATATCCAGTTTAATGACAGTGACTGTAAACATTTTGTTAACTGTAACTTTATCATAGAGACCACAAGTGCTTTACTAGCCAAGGCAAGTTTTGCTTTCTTACCTTTAAAACAGGTATGGTAGAGGCAGTGCAAGAAATATTTTAGGGCAGTTTTAGTAGGGTTTGATTGACTTCACCAACATCAAATGATGTCTACAGTACAGGGGAAAATAAACCGTTGGTTGCTTAATGAATTTCATGTCAACTGTGGCTTGGTATTAGTATCCCAATAAGATTCTGTTCTCAGGCAGACAGATTTTTTAGTGTAAAAGTTTATAACTATTTGATGCAGGTGTTTTGTTTACTGCTTATAAAATACTGTAGATAGGTATTGGCATTATATCACTCACTTGTCACATTCACACATATCTTAAAGTTTAATACTTTAAGATATGTATTGCAGTGGGTCACCAGCTCTTCATTTTTGTGTTTGTATTTGTTAAGGAGTGATGTACAAATTAATTTTTAGATCTTATTTCCCATACCTATTAAAGTGACATAAAGATATTGGGTATGACTTAATAAATAATAAAAAGTCTGTAGATAAAGTACTCATCCAATTATTTTGCTTCCATTCATTTTTAGAGTGGCAGGTCACCCCTTGGCACAGAATGAAAGGTGTTTGCATATGTTTCTACAGGAGGCTATTATTGACAAAAGCTATGTACCTGGAAAAGTCCGAAACACTTGACCATAAACAGCATGCAAATAGATCAGCAGAAGCAGTTTCCAGCAACATATGACAGCATCTGGAAAAATTCACCCAAAATGAATTTCACTTAATTCGAGCAAGCTTAAAACGAACAGTTGTAATATATTAGACTGAGAATAACAATCACTGATGGCATCCCAGAACAAACATATTTTGGTATCTGTGATCCAGCCCCAATGGCTGTTACTTATTGAAATGATTGTGAATTAATGCGATTGGTTGCTTATTAAGCATTTTGGGCCAATAGAGAATGACTTAAACAATAATTTGCCAGATAGACAAGTGATGGGACTTAAATGTACCTGGAAGTGTATTTGATGTGACCTTCGACCTACAACTTTTTTCTCCACAGGAGTCTAGGGTTTTTCTTAATTAGTGCGCCAGGGTAGCTTTTACACCTCAAGCTTTACAATTAGCAGTTAAGAAAATAAATTGATTTTATACATGTACCTCACCATAAACAATATTTCTCTTGACCTTTCGATTTTTTGCTGTATACTTGTGTAAGGAATCAATGATAATGTTACAGACTCTTCTTGTCTGAGTTTTATATACATTGAAAGAGTTACTACCAAGAGGTATAGTTAGATCTGTTCTTACTTTTTTGTTTGAGCTACACAAACCCGTCCTGTTATATAAACTTTCATGTGGTTTATAAAATTTGCCTGGCCCCTTTTTGTATGCACTTGTAGGCCAATATTTTATTTCACGAAAATTTTTTGGGTACATTGCGATACTCAAAAAGTTTAATCAATGATCAAAGCATCATCTTCAAATCACCTCACTGAGCTACTTACATTGCATATGGCACCAAATATATTTTTAGGCTGGTATGAGTAGCAGTTGTGAATGGTTTTAGAAAGTCCATTCAATGTTGTATTTGGAACACCGTAATTTACTCCCTGAGTGTTTTTAATCGAATAAAATTTGTCAGTGTCATTAAGGGATTATTGGGACAGGTCTTGGGTATTGTGACAGTTTCCATGTTTGGATGCGAGTCCACTGTAAACTGAGTGTATAGTTTTAGTATAATATTGTTATGGCTATAACTGCCTTGCCTTCGCTGTTTATTTTTAGGATTTCTTTTCTTCGCTCTACCTTCGCTCTAAATTTTGGCAGTTTATACTATCTCATGACGTCATTTTAAGCTGAAAAAGCGTGTTTTTTTACAACTGAGTCGGGGAAATAAGACATGAAAATGACACTTGAAACAACTCCTCTGTAATGCAACCTACCAATACGTGTAAAAATTTAAGTTTTGTGGGAAGTGCTGTACTAGAATAGTAGCATGGTGTCGTAACTAATTAACTATTTTTTGTATTCATTTTCAGTCAGTACACATGACATCTTGGTATTAACAGACTTGACTTGTGTATGTCGTATTAAATGAGCGTTTCATTTGTTACACGGAAGTCGAATAAAAATCGGCAATTTAGTAACATGCAGGTTTTCAAAACCAAATTTATAGTAATCAAGGAAGAATAGATGGCACTTGCGTTCTCAATGACTGCCTACTGTTTTTTGTTATCGGAACCATTAATCTGTTGCTTTAAATTCATGATTAATTATTAATTGTAAGAGACAGTTGGAAAAACCCGAAAGTAAGTAAAAGACCCCCTGACATTGGATTTTTGATTTACCTTCAACTAATTATTGACAGAGTAGCCGCTGCCCTTGGTAAATAGTGGCTGTGTTTGAAGTTTATTAATTTTCAAAACTTGCCATGATTACGACGAGTGATATGTTACCAGTCAGTATAAACAACTTGACAGACACCTTAATCTTTGTCTTAGTTTCGATTCGTTTAGACCTGTACTGTCTTTTTGTTTGAGTTCATCACTAATACTCGATCTAATTGATGTCTGTTTTGCCACAATTGGTGATAAACTTGCTAAAAAATGTGAATGTAATGGTAAGTATATATAAGTTTGCGGTAATGGAAACTTACTGGCGCCTTGTTCTCCATCTCATCAGTTGTCATGAATAGGTTATAGGAGTTGTTTCAGGGATGTCACTGCCCAAACAGCATCAACGTGAAGGACGCACGATTTCTTTACGCTTCAGGTTTCAACACAATGCTTTTTAAAGCCTGCTCCCTATTATCAAATAAAGTCTTGAACATTTTCCATCCTTTTATTCGCCATAAACACTAATAATAATAATAAGATAATAATAATAATAATAAGACTTTAATGATATTTTCATGTCTATAGGCCTATTTTGTTCCGGTTGGGTAAAGTCCTTATTGCATGGCATTTGTCAGTTTCAGACCATCTTTATTCGTTGGTAAGAAGGAACAGCTTTTTTCACCAAAAGTTTACATTGCTAAATGTTTTAAGGGTATTTGGAAAGTTTTGTCAGATTTAATTTACTTTGTGTTCAGCGAGTAGAATTAAAAGCATCAACGAGTAGAATAAAACTACCCTTCAAGTGTTGTGGCAGCTGAAAAAAAATGTTGATATTTAATTTTGAAAAAGTTTTATCACTTTAAATTTCTTATTAAAGAGAAATAATGGACGAATCACATTTTGCTTCATTTCTTTGTGGTTAGTTAAAGGAAGTATTACACTCTGTAGCTAAAACTCTGTTGTGAAATATTTCTTTGGTCTGTTTGAAAAGAACCAAAAGCGTTGATGTTGATTTCTGTAGAAACTTGAAGTACTGTGAAATTATTTTGTTTAATTTAATAATATTACACATAAAAATACAATCATTAAAAAACAACAGCAAAGAACAGGAAGATATTGAGACATTTGATTTCCGGCATTGTGTGCTTGTTAAAAATCAACTTTGCAAAATTTATGCGTCCCTTTGGGTTTCATTTTGTAACGGTTGTTTGGCCTCATTTTGCAAATATGCAAAAAAGAAGACATCTAGAAAACCATTATTTTGTAGGATTAGTTTCAGTTAATTATTTAAGTGGAATTTTAGCTTTGATAATTTATCGTATAATAAATTCAATTTTTTCATCATATTGACCGCTTCTTATTCCTTACAATGTTGATAGTAAAGAGGTTTTAGTGGCCTTCGAACCCCAATAACTATGTCATTGGAGCCTGCGGCGTCTGTCAATTTCAGTTCAACCGGGGTCAACAGTTGTAAGTCGGGCGAAAGAAAAAAACTCGTCTCACAGATTGATGTTTGGTGTTGGGCCAGAGGCCAACGAACGAAAAGTAACCATAATTTCCATTCAATGGGGTGGTCAGAGTTTATGTCGACTGCTCAAATACCTGGGAGGAAAAATGGAGCACGAAGTACGTTGTTTTCACATCAAATAAAGCTTTTGTCAGTTTGTTGCACGCGAGCGCGCACATACACTATATATATGTAGCAAAGCGTTGAGGGAATTGGAAGGTAAAAAAAACCCCAATAAGTTAACCTCTTGGACTCTACAAACAACAATGAATAAGTTAGACAGGAATTTATTACAAAATCAAGGTTTATCAAGTTGATCACAATTAATAGATTGTTTATTTCAATTGTGCGACTTCAATATTCATTTTGTTGGATGGGTTGTCTACAATTATAAATTCCGTCAGTGATTCGGATAAAATATAAAACGAGTCCGAATCCTAAACCAAAATAAATAAAGGTAATTTATAATCTGACATTGAAAATAAACTACGTTGCTCTATGGTTTTGAACTTTACTAAAGAAGAAAAAAGAAAGGTAAA
Organism: Morbakka virulenta; assembly: GCA_003991215.1. Classification (NCBI taxonomy): domain Eukaryota; kingdom Metazoa; phylum Cnidaria; class Cubozoa; order Carybdeida; family Carukiidae; genus Morbakka; species Morbakka virulenta. Next base: position 1,972,269 of record RDPX01000246.1, read on the forward strand.
ATTTGTCAATCGTAATGGATGATTTACTAACTATAGCAACCTGCTTTAAGTTATTAGCTACTAGGTTGCCAACTTAGGATTTGAAAATTAAGCAATACGAGGGTCTTGTGAAGCGACAAAAAATGCCAAAAACGCCAGTCGTAAATGTGTACCATTGTATCTACCACCACCGTGATGTTCATACTTAATGTTATGCCCATGCTTCTTTTCTTTTATTCTATAGAATTTTTGGACAGAGTTGCAGTTGCGATCAGGGAAATAAGGTCTTTGGATAATTATGAGTTGTATTACCTGTCGGGAAGAGCTGGGTAGTAAGAGAAAGTATCGTTAACTTAGCTTAACTCGAGCAACTGATTACCTTTCCGTACAACTTTTCCCACCACATCTTATGTCCAGTACCTAATCGGTGGGGGGACATTCTCATCCACACTATCGTTTATGTTCGCTTCCACCTTGTGTCTTCTTCCGATTTTTCATGCTTTGGCAAAATTCGTCCAAAGAACGAGTTCCCATTTTAATATGATTGCTCAGAGAGGCATTTCCAGTCCTATTTTTTCCATGATGCGTGTAGCAATCGCCTTCACAACGGCACATAAAAGCTTTATATTTTTTTTTTCATCTGACTTTTACACAAACTAACACTAACAAAGCAATACATTGCACGACTAAAAGAACAAGCACCTCGTTCCGTTACTCCAAGAAAACAAACACAGATTCTTGAAAAACCCAAATTACGCACAACAACAAGGATCATTCTAGTTCTACTTACTCCTTCCTTTGTTGACATAATCTCTAGACATAACATCGCCTTTGAAGACATGAACGCTGGAGAATAGGGTAAGATAATACAGTCGCCTTTCATCCCTTAAGGTATTTTTTTGTGAAATGTCTTATGAGCAATGAGCAAGTATGTGAGAAACAATGTGTGTAATGGGTTAAGTGGTTGCGGATAATGCATGTAGCCTGACATTCCAGATTACTGATATCTTGCATGTCTATAACGACAGAAATAATGGTTGGGCTGCAGATGCTCTAGTCTTAATGAAACAAAGAAATATTCAAATAGATCGAAGGCTTTCGTTTATCCAAAATGTTAGTTGGACTTTGTTCGATAGTTCCATTTATTTATGACACATGTAAGTTACCTATAATGCCCTCCAATATATTTCTTATTACAATGATAAATAGTTTATTTAGAACCCCCTGAGTTACATACTTTCCTCTGTTTTTAACCAGTCGTTCAATACGGCTATAAAATAACGACGGTTCAATTTTCGATTTTCCTTTTACAGTTTAGTTACCCACCTAAAGTTACCTAATGGCTAATTGTCTATGACAATGAAAACAGTACAATGGGAATGAATTTTTTTTTTGAGTTTTACTGTCATTTTCTTCCAGTAACTGGGGTTCAGACGGTGCCCTTCGTAAGGACTTGGATTTGGCAGTGAGGAATTACTTGGTCGGATGCCCTTCCTGTCGCCAACTAATGGCCTTTTTTTTTGTGAAGTTCAGAAGTTGCCCGCTCGGGGAATCGAACCCAGAATTCCTTGGGTCNATTGCTTAAGGTAGGAAAACGATTTAGCCCTTAGCTTCAGTACAGTTAGACTCATCGCTATCACCTTGCAAGGTATTTTCATATGTTCAATACGGCTATAAAATAACGACGGTTCAATTTTCGATTTTCCTTTTACAGTTTAGTTACCCACCTAAAGTTACCTAATGGCTAATTGGCTATGACAATGTAAACAGTACAATGGGAATGATTTTTTTTTTTGAGTTTTACTGTCATTTTCTTCCAGTAACTGGGGTTCAGACGGTGCCCTTCGTAAGGACTTGGATTTGGCAGTGAGGAATTTCTTGGTCCGATGCCCTTCCTGTCGCCAACTAATGGCCTTTTCTTTTGTGAAGTTCAGAAGTTGCCCGCTCGGGGAATCGAACCCAGAATTCCTTGGGTCTTCCAGAAGTTAGATGGACAGAGAAAGAAGGCTCATTCAAAATACGGAGTAAAACAATGAAATATATAGGAGGAGAAACCCATGAAAAGGGTGTAAGAATTTTATTTGATGATACCGGAGCAGCAAGCAAAGGATATTGGGGAATTTCAAGGAGAGTCTTTGTAGCCATACTAGAAGGAAAACCTTATGAAATCGTAATAGTTCAGGTTTATCCACCAAGAAGAGATAGAGAAATTCTATGAAGATCTCGACAAGGCAAAGAAACAGCTTAAGTCTAAGATATAAAGATAGGGGAATGTAAATGCCAAAGTGGGGGACACACAAATAGATGACACAGTGGGATTAAGTAACGTAAATGAACGCGGTGTACGTCTCGTAGAATTGTCCAGAGAAAACAATTTCATGATTTCCAATATCTGGTATGAGAACCACTTGAGTAGACGATATACTTGGAAGAGTCCTACAGATAGAACTAGAAATCAGATGGACTTAATACTTGTACATAAGCATTTCAGAAACGCTGTAAAATCATCCAAGTCAATAGCGATCTTTTAACAGTCGTGTTTTTTAGATGCTGGAAAGGTTGAAAACATACCAAAGTCAAAAACAACAAATTGAAAAACAAACCAAGAACTGAAAGAAAGTTTCTCTCTTAAAGTAAAAAATAAATTTCAAACTCAAGAGAAAATCACCGAAGCAAAAGTACTATGAGAAAAGACGACCTTTCCTTAACCTTAATCCCCTCCATGCCAGGAGGCACATAAGGCTCCGACATCACTCCTCCACTTGGATCAGTCTGCAGCTGCACGGCGTGTTGCGTTCCATGTTCTTCAGCCTGTTTTGTTGCGCTTCATCTCGACCATTCTGCGCCATGTTGTTTTCGGGCTCTTTTCCTTCTGGTGTCCATACGAGGGCAACAGCACAGTCGTCTGACGGGTCCTTCCTTAACACATGACCTATCCAATTCCACCGACGCCTCCTAATCCCTGTACTAATCTTTTCCGTTGATGCCATCTGCCACTCTTGCTGTTCATTTTCATGACTTGGTATTTCTTTTCATTCAGCATGAGTCCAATTTTCGTTGCATTGTCTTCCAGTTTGCCAGTTTTGTGCTGTAGCTGTTGCATTGTTGATGATAGTAGGGCGATGTCATCCGCCAAGTCGGTATAAAAATATCAAAAGGGAAGTGAGACAGGGCTGTTTATGTCTCAAGATCTCTTTAACTCATATAGTGAAATAATCTTTAAAAATACAGAAGAGAGCCCTTAAAGTAAATGGAGAAAACATAAATAATATCAGATACCCCGATGACACAGTCTTATAGGCAGATCCAGAAAAGCCTCTCCATGACTGCTGAATCCGGTTGTGACTGAAAGCGAAAGTAAAGGATTATCTCTAAAATGTCAAGAAAACAGAATCTATGGTAATATCGGTGAATGCAATAAACTCTATTTGCAATCTTATGGCTGAAAATGAGAGGAATAAAAAAGTACAAAAACGTAAATATTTTGGATACGAAATTATACGCAATTATGACAGATTCCTTTCCACTCTCCATAGCCATTGGTCCGCAGGTGCACTTTTCTGGTTTTAACAATGGATCTTTAGCTTTTCGATTACCTGCTCTCCTTGTAGCCTCTTCCATTGACAGTTGTATCCATTCATGAATGTTATACAGCCATGTTTTTCTTGGTCTTCCTTGGCCTCTCTTTTCGGGTACCCTGCCATGCATTGTGGTATTCGCTAGGTTTAGGGAGCTGTTCTGACGAATGGCGTGTCCAAACCACTGTATTTTTCTTCTCTTTATAATTGAAAGCAAAGCTTCCTCGTTACCAAATTTCTGACAGATTTCATACTTTACACTCTCGTTTGTTCTATGTGCAGTGTATGGAATGCATAAAATCTTTCGATAGCATTTCATTTCAAAAGCATGGATTCTTTTCTCTGACTCTGTATTCAGTGTCCATGATTCACAGCCGTAGGTCATTGTGGCTTATATAATTGCCTACAAGAAGCTGATTTTTGTTTTGGTTGTGATGCCACTATTCTTTCATATGGTGTCTAGCATGACTAACACAGCAGTTGGTATTGCAATGCGACTTTTGATATCAGTTAATGATTGCAGATTGCAACTAATTTGGCTCACCAAGTACTTAAAACAGTTTACTTGTTCAGGTTCCTGGTTTGAAACTGATATTGGTTTTTATGGCATATGTAAAACAGAAAAAACGTAGAATCGCAATGACAAAAGGTATTTTCTACTAAATCAGTCCAACCTAAAAGTATAAAAACATCACAATGACAACAGAAATAAGAGTTATTGAAAGCTATGTCTGGTCAATATTTTTGTATGGCTGAAAATGCTGGATGCTAACTAAAGATACAGAAAATAAACTGGAGAGATCTAAAAGATGGTTAATGAGAAGACTTTTAAGAATCTCATGGAAAGAGAAGAAATCAAATGAAACAGGAATGAAGGAAGGTAATATAGAACGATCTTTGATAAAAACAATTAGAAGAAGACAAGTGCAGTTTGTGGGAAACCTAAACAGACATAGAGATCTTGAATATCTAGCTTTGACTGGAAAAACAGAAGGCAAAAGAAAGTTTGAACAGGATGGATGACAGGAAACACCCATCGGAACCAAGACAATGAATTTCTTAAGAACGTTCAAATGGAAAAATAAGTGGCTAGCCATGATTGCCGATGCCTGTTCCGAATCTGGCACCTGCAGAAAACCATTACCTGTCGATTTCCAACCAGTGGACCATACGGAATGAGTATTCGGTATTTCTGTTGTCCAATATGAGAATTTGTTTGTTGTTGTTTTAATGACAGGGTTCCATCAGTACTCCCTATCATCAACGTATCAGGGCTATTTCTGTTATCGTGTCTCTCATGTGGGTGACTTTTGTTGATGATAGCTTTTAGTAGGTACTTGGCTACGGCATCAGGTCGGTGTGGTAAATGGTAATGAGGGGGCAAGAGTAGATGATATTGCTTACGTCCTCTTGGTCTTAGACACTCGATATTTTCTGTTTACCGTTTGTCTTATTCTTGCTTCTATTTGTCTCTTGCGTTAACTATTTCGTAGGCAATGCGTGGCCACGAATAGCCATTAAATACCTTTCAAGTTGTGAACTTACTGAATTCCCTTTTCACCAGAAATGAGGCGGACGAAGAAATAATGAAATGGAAACATGCCCTGGAAAAAAGAGGGAATGAAATTAAGTAGGTCAAAAACAGAAAATCTGGTCTTGAATGGAAGAGAGGATGACAACAAAAGCATGCAAGCATCAGGTGCAGCGATGCCAGAAGACTTTGAGTATCTGGGAGCAACAGTGCAGTGTGACTGGGGATGCGATAGAGAAGTGAAGAATACAGGCAGGATGGAATGGATTGAAGAAAGTTACGGGCGTACTCTGACAAAAAGGTATCATCAAAAGTGAAACTAAAACTATACAAAGCGGTAGTACGGCCAGCTTTGTTGTATGGACTTGAGACAGTAGGGGCAACAAAGAAGCATGAAGCTGAGTTGGAGGTGGCAAAATTGAGAATGCTGAGGTAGTCACTTGGGGTTACACGTCTGGGTGAAATAAAAAAATGGAAACATCAAAAGTACTGTTGGGAGATTGGGGGAGAAGCAAAGGGAGGAAAAACTGAGATGGTTTGGATATGTGATCGGAAGGGGAGATAATTAACATCGGGAGGAGAATGTTGGGGATGCATCTGCCAAGGAGGAGGAAGAGGAGAAGAGAGGAAGACCAAGGAGACGTCACATGGGTGCAATTGAAGATGACCTGAGGGCGATAGGAGTGAGAAGTGAGGACGATGCTGAACGCATCAAATGATGAGATGTCGACGCAAAGAAATTATTCTACTTTTATACAAGGTACTTTTTTTAAAATCTTCTGCCATCTGTTATTCTGTTTATATATATAGACTGTCTACATCACTGTTGGAATGAAATTGTCACAGAGCAAGACGTCCTGGTATTGATATCATGTCGATCCATCTCTTGAATGGCCCAGTCAATTATACTTATGGTTGGCGTAACAACAGGTACTGCGAAACTCTTGTGTGTAATTACTTCGTTTTAATCAAATAGTTCATATAACCTTATTTTCCTCACTCTTTTAAGGTATTCTTTAGTCATTTTTTGGTTTGTTTATCTGGCCATACTTGTAGCAGTCTCCATCAGGTGTACACTGGATAGTTAGATGATTTATAAAATGTGGCTTTGATGTTGCAATCTTTCCTTTGCCGATTTTAGAATTTGCACATTTGCCTTCAATAAATTTCACGGAATTTTTTAAAAAGTTGTAATGATGTCAAATTATTTTTAATTGTTGTAATGATTGTAGAACACAGATTTAAATGATAAACAAAGAAGTTGAACATGTTGAAACTTCTTATTTTTCCCAAAAGCATGTCCTTTGGTTGTCTTCAATAGAAGTGACAAGTAATTTAAGGCCAAACTAAGCAGTACGACTGACAGACTTTCTCCTTGATGAACTCCTGTCTAGGTCTTGATTACTTGTGACATTATCGAATCGTTTTGTCCATTAAGATGTAGTAGTGTGTATCATGATTCCTTCAGATTATTAATTGCAATAGGTAGGTGATGTACCTTGGCTAGTTTCAACGATCCTAAAAGCCACGCATGTGGAACAAAAGCAAAAGCCTTGTGGTAACCTAATCACAAAATTAGATTTCAGTTTATTAATTTTATTTCTTTCAGTTTGTTTTTATTTGTAAGTCGTTGTTCTACAGACCCCCAAACTTCTCTCTTTCCTACTGTTTATTCTTGTGTTATGTTTTTTTGTATATACGTGTTAGCTTGCAAACAGGTTATTGCATCTTTTATAGAGTTTATACCTGATGTTCAATTGTGAGATAGGTCGGAATTTTTTGGCATCTTGCTGTGTTTTTTATTTTAACAATAGAACAGTATAGGGTGTAGGGATAGTCGTGTAGATTAGTGCCACAAAAGTGGTCGTACCTGCAGCTTTGGGTAGATTTTTTAGGTGCCCGCTTTTGCTTTTTTGGACTATAAGTAATTAATTTTGGAAGGGGAAAAAATTTTCATCCGGGAAAACCCTATTTTGAGGAGATTTGGGGTCACGGGCGGGTACAGATACAGGAAAAACAATTTTGCAAATTAAGTCACATCATATACCGTCTGAATGTCAATTTTATGCTGATTCAGAAACACCATATGGATCGCGTCTCCAAATTTAAATTTGGCTGCATATTGAAATACTGATATTGATTGATATAATTTTGAACTTTGAAACAAAATATATTCTGTTTCCAAGTTCGAAGTTCAGTGGTAAAAGTTATTTGGTTCTTGAACAAAGAACTAACAACGTAAGCAAACAATTGTAAACTACAAAAACATTTCTTGGATGATTAAGATTTGCATCTCAAATCAGGGTGGAACTAGCCGTCAGACGTTGGTTTCTTTGATGAAAAATCCAAAACCGTCGACTAACTCATAGTTGGCCAACAACAATCGCGTGCCAATTCGTTTATATGTTTTTTGCAATTGTAAATCAATGAACCTCTCCACAAATGAATCAAACCTGCCCTTTATAGCCACATTTTTATCACACAATTTTCCGAGCACTCTACAGCAGCAAAAAACAAAACACGCTTCCTCTCAATAAGTTGGCTTCTGCTGCAGATGTTCTGTAAACAAACATTTTTTTTTACCGTGTAGGCGAGCTGCAACAGATTGCAAGCAGCTAAAGCATTCTAAGCCAATAAAATTGTAGAAAGCAGTAGAAAAAATCCTTATAACTTAAAACAGGGAATGCTGCAGTATCAACCTAAATCTGTGACTCAATTTCTAGATATAGTAAACCTTTCAGGGAAAAAGTAAAAAAATTCGGTTGCAAACATTATTTTTAAAACCGCCATCATATTTGAATATATTTGTACATGCATACGTATTATCATTTGATAAAATGGCTATTTACATTTCTTTTCTCCGTTTTTGTATTCTTACATTGAGGGAAAGAAAAAGTAATAAATGAAGCACTGCATAACAATTGCAATGATATTTTCATTAAAATGAGCATGGTTTTTAAGAACAAGAATATTTCAATGTCAACTAAATTAAGGGAGCTCAATCCTAGGTATAACTCCACCTGTGATATTTTCGGATAACACAGCTGGTCCTAAGCCCGGATAAAGGAGGAAGGTTGGGCGTGGGGTCAGCACCCCCATCCCGTAAAAATTGCCAAAGCTACAGAAGCATCGACGAAAACAAACCAATACATTCGTCAAAGGGAAGAAGGGACTCGATCT
>RDPX01000246.1:1980917-1991722 GCA_003991215.1 Morbakka virulenta
CAGACATACGGACTCACCTAAATGCAGCAGGGCTGTTGCTTATAAGAAAAATGATGAAAATATACCAGAATGAAAAGGAGAGCAACATCTTTTAAATAAAGCAAGTTTAGAAATGACACTGTTCAGGAGAATCAAAAAAAAGTAGCTAGAATTTGTGGGAAACATGTGCAGTGACTGGGCTTTGAATTTTTAAGCCTGAGTGAAAAGATTGAGGGGAAAAGAAATAGAGGTTGACCAAAATTAACATTTTTGAACAACTTGAGCAATGGAGAACCAACGGAACCTTAAGATAAAAGAAGTTAACAAAAAAGTTGATGGTCGCAAGGACTTTGAAGGCATGGCCGCTGATGTCTGTTCCAGACAAGGAACTGAATGATGATGATGATGATGATGATGACATCAAAGAAATACGAATAACAGCAGTTCTGTTGTTTTTCATCGTGTTCTATTATCCAAAAACTGAAATAAATTCCAGACCGAAGGATGGAGAAATGAGTTTGTGGGTATTTTGTTCCTCTTCTTTGTCCATCTTGCTGCATCATCATTTATGGTCCATGGTTTATATATAATCTCCGGTCCCAAAAGAGACCATAAAGTTCCCAATCTTGGACAAACATACTTTCCTAATCACGAGCCACTCAACTGATCTGTCAACTGCATTCACACAGACTTTTCATAGCTGCATCCCGGAAGCTTAAAACAGCATTTCACGTTGTTAAAAGCGGAGATTGTTCATGAGAATTTTCTTCAAAGATATATTTATTGACGCTTATTATAATCGGTGTAGTAATTGAATAAGACATAAAAAACGTAAATTGAATATTTTATGCGATAAAAAGTCAATTAATTTTGCATGCTGAGGTCATATCTTGCGGAAAATTTGTCTTGAATTGATGTGTACACAGGCCAGTCTTCACCCATCTGGAGGCCTCAAATAAAATTATTTACCCCTCTGCGCATCATGGACACAGTACCCACGTGGAAAATGTACAGCACCATTCGTTTATACTATTTACAACCCTAGAAATGCAGAGTTAATTTCGAAGATTATCTTTTACTACATATCTTGTCCTTAACGCTAATTAAGTGTCTGATAGCTAAAATTATGTTTTATACTCATTTCGAGAAGATATCAAAGTTAATAATGAGCGAGCTATGCTAACGATCAAACTTTATCAAAGTTTATCATCCTAACCAAACTCTCATCGATGACATAGGGTTGTGGGTTTATGTGAAAACGGCGAAAATATCAAATGAATACAGAATTTGGTGACATAATTGAATATATTGGAGGAAAACGTCCGGCCGTCTGAGTTCTATTATCACAACAATTGCCACATAAGTTTTAAAAGAAGATTCAACGAAGTGGTTCAGCAGTCCACAATATATGCTTGACGACTATTATACAGTCGATAGAGGATGGAAAGTACAATACTTTGAAAACTACGCGTCTACAAACCGTGATGCCGGATTTCTAAGAAAAGTAGTTGAAATTAATTTGGTAGAAATCTTTGAAATCCACAAGAAAATGTTTTCACTGTCAGATTTGTGCTGTAATCCTCCTCAGTTTACCCACAAACAACTTAGCTTCTTATTTACTCACCTATGATATAGTAAACCGGACTTCAGGATCTTCCCTCGCCATTGGACACCACATGTCAGCAAATAATACTGTATACCAAAACGTCTTCTCAAGGACGTCTGAATCAACCAATTCGACACTGCAGGGGGAACAAATGTCATTTAGTACAGCATGCAACAACAAATTATTCGGTAAAAGTCTGTGATCTGGGTTTTCTTAGAACGCGTAATGGTATCATACGATCGGATATTGTTGTTTTTCGGTGAACTCTCTCAGGTAGTTCAAGTGCTTTTTAGTGGCTCAGACTATAAAGTTCCGGTTTGCTCGAAGGTATCTTGACCGTCTTATTTAGTTCTTCTGTTGATGCCAAAAATAATATCCATGGAATCAGGGTTCCCCCCAGCTGAAAGCCCAGGTATGCAATGTCAGGGAAATAGTTATCTTCAACTATCAAAAGATGAAATAAGTGACCAAATATGCATTTCATAGACTGTTTTAAAACTGCTCATCACGTCAATTGTAAGATAAACGTTGTTCACCCAGTTGAAACTAAATGTTACTACAGGTTTCCTTTTGATGAATTAAGGTTTTCAATAAAACAAGGAGGTCTGATTGGATGACGCTAAAAATCATCTGGTGAAGCATCCTCAACTTTACCAATTTCCTGGACTGCTCACCATAAAGAACGTTCAGATAACACTCCAGCGAACATCTGCACCATCAATGTTCCACTGCGGTTCATCATGTACAAACCAATGGAATTAAATAGACTTTCACGTTACGGAAGTCGCAGTCGAGTAAATCCAGAATTCAAACCAAATAGCTGTCTGATGCTTAAACCAACAGCTCTGAGCATAGAAGAAAATCTTAGAGCTAACGTATGCTCAGAAGTTTCATAACTACTTTTGTTTTATGAGAGAACTACATATTGAATAACCAGGATTGTTTGTATTGCGGAATTGATAACTGGGTCCGAAATGGAATTCATTATTACTACGGCGTTTTTAGAAAGTCGAGTTAAAAACAGTTCTAAGTGACGTCAGCAACATCAAAAAGGCGCGTTACGTATTACCTACCAAGTCATAGCTGTTTTCTGGAGCCTAGAAAACTATTTGATGCTTTTAATTTGACCGTTGATCAAAATGTTGATACTGGATACTTCCTCAACAAAATTGCCTGTTTGATTATTGGTATAACGTTATCAAGGTTATCAAATCTTCTCTATTGTTGATCTGATTGTTTGGAGAAGCAAACACTGGTGTTATAATTGTTGCACTTCAGTTGGTTGTCCCACTGTTCTTTGGACTACAGTAGGTCAGGTTCATAACTCCTTCCCTCCAAAATGTCCGAGTTTCATTGGGAATTTCTGAATGGCAATTTTGTCGTCAATACAACGGGCAGCACGTTTCTGAGATTGTAATGGATCAGGCCAAAGAATACAACAGTAAAAAGATTAAATCTGCATCTAGATCTATTGACTTTGTTAGAGAGGGGGAAGAGAGAGAGAGAGAGAGAGAGAGAGAGAGAGAGAGAGGGAGAAAAGAGAGGTGGGGGAAAGGACAAGGTACGCAAAGGGACGAATAAAGAGAAAACAATTGTTTTTCTTATTCTCTATCTCCCAATAAACTAAATAAAACGAATCTAAAATATATACAATCACTTATAAAAAAGTTGTTTTGTTTCTAATGAAGTTCATTCTTGAAAGCCTAAAAGGGAGGGGAAAAGTCCATTAGAATAGTATTGTAAAATAAGAAAGAGTAGCCACCCATCATATTGAACTCCCCTTTAAGGTCATCATGTGTTAGAAGAGATCTTACCTATTTCCTATTTCCAATACAATTCAAGTAGAGTCTTGGGAATGGTGATAAATGTACATAAGGTAATCGCATTCTATATCCAGGAAAAGATACATCTTAAGAACTGATCCATATCAAATCATAGCAAAGTTCACCCATGAAAAATCACTCAGTTCTATAAACCCAACCAAACCAGGCGACACTGAAAATAATGATGTGTGTATTATGAGAGAATTTTCCTCAGTCAATACGACATCTTCTCTGTCTCGACGGTATACTGTTGTATCCCATAAATGATCTAAAGAGGAGATTGCAAAGAAAACGAAGAAAAACTCAATATAGAGCAATAACTAAAATAAAAGAAACATCAAAAGAAAATACAAACCAAAAAAAGGAGATATTGACGAGCAGGAATCAGGTGTCATATACATTTAAATCAACGAAATAAGAAAATAAAAAAATAACGAAAATGATGTCAATTTAGCTTTCTAAGGTTGTACCCGCCAGTCGAATTGTCGAACATAAGATAAAACAACACTCAAAAACGGCACAAATGGCATCAGGATTTGCGCCACCCCACAGAATTTTACTCTTTGTAGCGGATCAATGCATTTGGTTTCGAGTTGACCATGTAAATGAAGATATTTCGTACAGTCACCTCGATCGATCTCATCTAGGTAGCCAGCAAACAAGCTCCACGTTTTGATGGCTACTTCATTAACTCTGGATGGAAATAGAAAAAAATCCGTTTTACATAAAAATCTGAAAACTGTACAAGTAATAAGGAAATAGATCAATTTCAGCTACATAAACCCACAAAAATGCTTTTTTGTTGTCTTTAAAACCGTCTTCAAAAATAACTGCTACCGTCTTCAAGAAAAACAAACAATCCCTAAATAAGTATAGAAAGGAAACGCTGGGGAAATATATTTACGGACTAAATTTGTACAAGTTATCTTAGCATCCATTCCTCGAATTTTCGGGTCACAGTGGCACAAGTGGAGGGTATCACCCTATTTCAGCTGCGCTTGTGCACGCTTGAGACAGCTGAAAACTTCTCTTCAGGCATCAGCTTATAATAATGCTGCATTCTTCAACAGTGGGTACAATGCTACGAGTATTTAAAGCTAATCCACGCAACGGTTGATAAGGTGAATTTCTTGCCAGGGTAAAATGTTCTGTGATTAGTTCTTGTTTGTTAGTAAAAAACAAATTTTCGTGCGTTTTCAACGCTAGAATCAATGAAATTAAACTGTAGTAAACAATGGTGATTTTGTAAGACATATGACTGTCTCACTCGGATGCAACCCTATTTTCCAATTGTTTCAATTTATGATAAAAGAGATAATTTCATTTTAGCTTCTAATTTCTACCTAACTCATTTATCCTTTTAGGTTAAGAAAACAAAATGATTGGCGTCAGTTTTCCTTGAAAATTTATATCTGAACACTTAGAACATCGAGTTCAAATACCTATTAATTTTCTTTTCTCTCTTCAGAAATTTGAGAGATAAAAGCTCAATCAGAATTTTAGCAGCACAGATGCTCCCAGAAAATCCCAAATTCTTTCTTGAAGCATGGAATGATGCAGCAATAGAGGTATAATTACTTGATGGCTAATCTCCATCCATCCTCATTGGAAGACGTTTGAATACATACACATATTCCCTGATGAAGTTCCAATAATTTATCTACCAAAGTGAGTGTTGCAATGATATTTTACAAGTATAAACAGAGGTCTGATAGTAGCTGAATTCATATAGTATTTAAGCAAGGCTTCATGTGATTTGCACGAGATATAGTGTTTTGGTAACAGAGGTAACAATGTCTCTAGTTGTTAGGAGATTTCATCATCTGCAAAATGTTGGCTAAATGTGGTGCACGAGTACAAGAGACTATATAAATTGTTTTCCCTACAAATCACGTTGATGAATGTGTCGAAATAATCGATAAAACTCGCAGGAAGACACATGCGTATGATCAAGCAATAGAATACTTACCAAAGGTAATGGACCGAGTAAAATGCTCCATCTGTAACTGTGATGATCAGTCCAGAAGTTCGCCAAGGAGTAGCATTACCAATGGAATGAAGTGCTCTGGACATAAAAAAGGTTAAGTTTTCTCAGTAAATTCTTTCAATCTGAAGCTTAATTGCTCAAAAAAATTTATAATGGAAACAACACATTCTCTACTTGTAAATAATTCCTTGCAAACAATCCCCTGAAACTGTATATTACACACCTGGAAACATTACCTGCATTTCTGTAGTCAGAATACCAACAATGACGATAACCAGAGGAAAAGAAGCATTTGTATAACTATGGTCCTGGGGTGAAATCACAGTATTTTCCTCCTTATCAATTTGTAACATCTTGTGTAAACATACAACTGATGAAATGCACCACTTTAAAAAAATTATAAAAAAACACAAGTATTCAAACCGTAATCGCTGTGCAAAACAAAGCTTAGAGATACAGTTTAACCAAGCTGACGTCAGCATTTATTTTCTATTATTTACTTTAATCGGGTTCCTATTCAATCATGTTTAAGGTTAGTTGTGGCATATCACCAATTAGCTTATGTTCAGTTGACAAGAAAATCAAGGAGCTCTAATGTTTCACTTAACTGTTCAATTCCAATCTTTAATTCACAAGTTGTCTACGCAATTAGCTTTAGTTGAAATCAAAGAACCTGAAATATAGCTTGAAACCCCTCAAACAATAAAGAGTTCCTCACCTCGGTCCGATTCTATTTCTAAGGGTTGGTTTAACTCCAAGACACAACGTTTTCAANTACAGTTTAACCAAGCTGACGTCAGCATTTATTTTCTATTATTTACTTTAATCGGGTTCCTATTCAATCATGTTTAAGGTTAGTTGTGGCATATCACCAATTAGCTTATGTTCAGTTGACAAGAAAATCAAGGAGCTCTAATGTTTCACTTAACTGTTCAATTCCAATCTTTAATTCACAAGTTGTCTACGCAATTAGCTTTAGTTGAAATCAAAGAACCTGAAATATAGCTTGAAACCCCTCAAACAATAAAGAGTTCCTCACCTCGGTCCGATTCTATTTCTAAGGGTTGGTTTAACTCCAAGACACAACGTTTTCAAGGTAAGTTGCTTATCCATCCAATCCACATAGAGTTTGAAATTATTGACTGCCCTCATTGTGTGACCCCGATTTTCGTTATGGAAGTGTATTTTTATGTGGCAAAAATATAAGTTCTGATTTTTGAAATGAAAAGTACCGCAACTGTGTATGCCCAGTGTCGCCGGAAATCGGCAAAAAAATCCACTCTAACAGTGTGAATACTTTTCATCTCTTAATCGATGAAAATGAAATTATATAGTATCGAGTTGATTAAATTGTCTTCGGACGTACGGACTGCCAGTGCCTATGTAATGTTCACTAGTGCGACCTTGCAATCGCACATTTCTCTTCATTAATGACTTACATTGAGTCCTGGCATAAATTCTATAATTTTTAGGTTATCCAAAAGAAACAAAGCAGCCATGCAAAGCTCTTCAAAAACACTACAATGTACTCGTATGTTGTTACTGAGAAGACGTAACTTAATTTTATCTTACTGTGAAGATACTTTCACTTTAACGCACTGCTTTTGTAAGCTGAATTTTTTTCCCCGGCCCTTGGCAGTCGTCATTTCCAATTAGCTGTCTAGTGTGAAGGTACTTTATATTGTATTAATACTTAAACTGGTATTCCGTAGTTTCCATAGACTTGTCTTTACATTCCCTCAAGGGTTCATCACATCTTTAAGTCATAAAATCACTGGCCAGAGTAGAGGGGAGCCACAAGATACTGCATCACTTCTTTTTGAAGGAGCCATGAAAGCGAGGCTAGTACCTAAAGCGAGGCTAGTAGAGAGTCCTCTGGACCGCGTTCTACCAGGCAGGTGTTAATGTAAACAAATAAGAAGAACACAATAGATTGAGAAAAGAAAGGACAAATAATATCTTGATGTGTTTTTTATACTTTCATGATAATAGTTAATAATCTGTTGTATTGTTGTTGTTTTTTTGTTTGTTTTTTAATGCGTTATTTGTCGGTTATATGAATAAAGATTAAAAACATGGTGTTATTGTTATTTATGAATAATACAAGTGACGTTGTTTATCAATTCCAGACGTAGGTGAGAGGACCTGTTTGTCATTTGCAGGGTGCGCGAATAAAGACAAGGTTAATAACTACTACAATATAATGAAGAGACAGAAAATTATGGAGTTCACATATATGTATTTGCTGCTAATTTTTTACTGAGCATTATACTGCGTTGACACGTTTGTACATTAATGTGTAATGATAGCTATCATTTTTTTTGATGAAAGAATTACTGGACTGAAATTCAATGAATTGGTTTTACATTGTGTTTACCTATAACATTAACACTACTTAACGCATAACAAAATTTGAATGGAAGTCGTAACAATTTTAAAGCTTGTTTTGAATAAAGGAACACTTACATTTACTTTTCTTTTTCATTATTTTTCCTAAGGAAAACGAAAGGCAGTCACCTATATAAACAATACAGAGTCTATGACTGCAAGACGTATAGACGAGCAATACTAATGCGCCTACTTCAATAAAGGTATAAACCATGCTTAAAAACAGGTAGAAAAAGCAGCAACAAAACCTAGACGACGAACAAGATGCAGAATGAACTATGAACAAAAGGGCAGGCATGTAGGGTACTTCAAATTATGTTATTATTATATCACTATATACAACGAAGACTATATACAACGTAGAAAAAAAGAAAGTGTCCACTTAAACTATATACAACGAGAGGGTGAGTATTTTACAATGGGGGAGAGATACGATGGTGGCCATGGGGGAGTGAATTAATACCGTCTGGTAATATATAACGTTTATCATCGTAACATGAAAGTGATGTTTTGAAGATATGGTGGGTGTGGAGATTGTGGTAGGAAGATTGAATCCGGTTCATCCCATGTTTAAACTGCTGTTTATCTAACAGACAGGTTTAAAAGTTGGCATGGGAGATTTCTTTTTTCACCACCTGCTTCTTCACCCCCTTGGCCGTTTTATTTTCTTTGCCTGCAAATTTAAGTGAGTACATCTTGGGTCGTAAGCCTACAAACTCTTCCATGGGGATGCTAGCAAGTTCGTCCTTGAATTTTCCGATCACCTTTTTATTTTCGTCTGAATGGAGTGGGTGGTCGGTTGGGTAATCGGTAAAGTCGAAGAGGTGATGGTCTAGGTGCATGTCAGTATAGAGATCGGGGGTTGTGATTGAATAACATAAAGAGTCCGTGTCCGTGAAGAGAAGAGTGCTGGCTGGTCCTGGGTATTTTTGTTTGACGTAGGCATAGTGAAAGTCGTACATTAGAGTCTTGGAAATGTCAAGGATAGCAAGACCAAGGTAGATGGGTCGATTAAGGAGCATCGAGGTTTTATGAGAATTCACAGCCACAAGAGAGTCAGTGAAAAGTTTGAAGGATTTAAAGGAAGGTTTTTGTGCTACGAATTTCATGCGAGTTGGGTTAGAGATGAGCTCAATATTTTTATGATGGCTAAGGTTTTCCATCGATTTTCCAAAGATAGCGTTGTTCAATAACTTTAAAAAAATCCTCTTCAAAGGCGTCGATATAGGGTTGGAGCCAAGCGGATTGTTCAAAGGAGAGAATGCGGTGAACTGTTTTGAGAACCATCCCATAGCGAAGATAGCATTTTAAAGCTCGGTAATGAATGACGTAGTTTTTGCGAGGAAAAAGTGTCGGTGTCAACTTAGTGGGAGGTGCTCCTTTAAGGTTCATGGTATTGCGTAGTTCTGCTGGTAAGGTGAAAG
Organism: Morbakka virulenta; assembly: GCA_003991215.1. Lineage (NCBI taxonomy): Eukaryota > Metazoa > Cnidaria > Cubozoa > Carybdeida > Carukiidae > Morbakka > Morbakka virulenta. Next base: position 1,990,125 of record RDPX01000246.1, read on the forward strand.
GCGATCTTCAGTGATGGTAAAGGACTCAGGTGCTAGTGGATAGTCACTGTGTGCGTCATGTAGGTGAGCAGGATAATCGAGATCCACCTCGAGAATATAGCCAATATCATCATTGATATCAACTTGGTTGATATCAAAATCCCTGACTTGATCTTCCCCTAACCATCATCTTTTCTTTATGCTTTTAACATCACTAATGAAATAGTGTTTTTGAGGTATCTGGCAACTGAACGCTCTATGACGGATATGTAGTATAGTTTTCAAATTGCGAACAAACAATAAGTGAATGCATCAAAAGACGTGTACTGGGCTATTTGGACAATTTTGCAAGAAGAAGAAATTCCAAAGCAGAACGAAGAAGGTTGGGCAGCAATTGCGAAGAAGTTTAATGAAAATGCTAATTTTCCCAACTGCCTTGGGGCAATCGACGGTAAACATATAAGAATTATAAAGCCCCAAAACAGATGATCATTGTATCATAATTACAAACATTACTTTTCAATAGTTTTAGTAGCAGTTTGTGATTCAGATTACTTATTTACATATGTGGATATTGGGTCATATGGAAAGGAATGTGATTCAACAATTTTTAAACAATCCACATTCTACCAAAAGGATTCAAGAGAATAAACTGAACATTCCTCCTGATAGAAGTCTTCCTGGACAAAATGAATCCCTACCGCACACGTTTGTGGGAGATGAGGCTTTCGGGTTTTCTTCCAATGTATGAAGACTTTATGCAGGAAATAACTTAGAATACAAAAAAACAATATTTAACTGTCGCTTAAGCAGCGCAAGACGTTATGCTGAATGTACTTTTGGCATTTTGGCGAATAATATTTCATAGTCCACTAAATGTAGCGGTTAATAGTGCTGTTGACATAACAAAAGCTTGTTGTGTCCTACATAATATTTTAAGAAGACGTGATGGTTATAATCGTGAGGATAAAACTTTCGATGTGATTGTTCAAGGAATTCTTCCCATGCTGCATTGCTCTTCCCATGCTGCATTGCTCTTCCCAGTCCGTGGCAGGGGGACTGCTAACAACATAAGAGATAATTTTTACAGAGTACTACTCGTTAGCAACCTGGGTTCTGTTCCTTGGCAGAATAATATGGTGGGACTTATCACATTGGGGCAGTGTGTCCACAGGTTTCAGTGTGGCACTGAATACTTGTAATTTTGTAAAATCTGGACATTGTTTTTGTAGTTTCCTTTCCCTATCCTGTAATCATCACTAATTTTGTTTTAAAATAAGCATGTATTATAAAATAAAATGTACTTACAATATTTTTCCTTTGCTGTGTTGTCCAAATTATTGAAGTTACTATTTAGTTCTTGGCACATTTCAGTCCCAGCGTTGTTTGTTTTTATACATTCCGGAAGAAATATCCCATATGCAATCCCTTGCTTCAACTAGTTCAATGAGCCATTCTGAATCTACATCCACTTAACCAGCCATATTCTTAAAAAAAGGTATTGAATGAAAAACATAAATCTCTATATCTTAACCAATAATACCTAAAATACAGGGCGATTCATATATATATATATATATATATATATATATATATATATATATATATATATATATATC
>RDPX01000246.1:1991994-2065996 GCA_003991215.1 Morbakka virulenta
ACATTGTTTTTGTAGTTTCCTTTCCCTATCCTGTAATCATCACTAATTTTGTTTTAAAATAAGCATGTATTATAAAATAAAATGTACTTACAATATTTTTCCTTTGCTGTGTTGTCCAAATTATTGAAGTTACTATTTAGTTCTTGGCACATTTCAGTCCCAGCGTTGTTTGTTTTTATACATTCCGGAAGAAATATCCCATATGCAATCCCTTGCTTCAACTAGTTCAATGAGCCATTCTGAATCTACATCCACTTAACCAGCCATATTCTTAAAAAAAGGTATTGAATGAAAAACATAAATCTCTATATCTTAACCAATAATACCTAAAATACAGGGCGATTCATATATATATATATATATATATACCTCGCTCAAAACATTAAATAAATAATAACCATGAAAATTTTAATATTATGCTTAAGTTTATATAGTGCAGCGAGTCAATATTTGAAGTAAGAACTAATCACTTTGTTTCTGTTACCTGAATTTCTAAAGGTAATAAAAATCCCGGTATTGATGATCAATATTAGTATGTAAACAATTATCCGACATCTAGTTTCGCACCATTATTCCTCTTTGAATGAGAATAAGTAAAGTTTGTCTTCAAAAGTTCGTTTTCCAGTTTTTACGACACAAAAAATAAATAAACGAACTACAAACATATATGCATAGCAACAATGCTTGAAAATATTTAAATTTCATGTAATACATTGGCATTATTACTTACTGGGACAGAACCACTGGGCATACCTTCCTCCGCCACAAACTGTTTCAAACTGGCAAGCGCGCTGCGTTTTCTTTCTCAGTGCTGAATAGAAATACATATATGACCTAGCTATCCGGCTGCGTTTTTGGCACAGCTTGATGGAAGACACAGCCTTATGTTTCTGTAAAAGGGCAGCTTCTATCAGGCTGCGTTTCCCAACTTGTAACAAGTAGCCTCTAGTGCGTACAGTTCCATTGAAAGAAAGAAATATCCGACTGCTAAAAACAGCCCAGTGCGGACGAAGCCTTCTGTATAAGTTATATCAGCTGTTTTGCCGTAACCAGTAATCCAGACTAAAGCAGAACGCTACTTTTCGAAACTCAAAATGATAATTACCCATCAAGGATACCCCATGGAGCTTGGGTAAGTGGGATCATCTTGTGCCTCAAGGTGTGGACAACACTTCACTGCAGAGTTTACGGATCGCCCTTTGGCAAGGTGAACTACCCGCTTCTGCCACACCTCCTAGGGTTATGGCCCTTCTCCTTTTGCTCTAGCCTGTGTGGGAGGCATCAGCGCATTCTCTAGGCGTAAGAACTGCCGTGTTGCAGTCACCGGCCAAGGATAGTCAACCTCACTGCCTTGTGAGTGGGTCATTTGAGCAAAGGCTATACCCACCGCCGACAGCTGTGGTTGGCGTCTGCAAGGCCACGCGGCCACTAACTTTCTGACAAACATGGAAACATACAGGTTAAGCCCAATACCATGCCAGATCGGTCGAGGTTCGGATTAAAAACGACCGCCAGTGACGCTGATAACCAGTATCAATGGAAACGTGGCTACCGCAGGTCAAAGAAGGGGAAGATCAGGAGGTCGAATTAGGATAAAGAGAAAACGGAAAACAAAAGCAGATGACCCTGATTGTCGTTACGCTCAATGTAGGAACGACGAGTGAAAAAGGAAGAGAAATAGCTGATTTGATGAAACGCAAGCACATTGACCTCAGGTGTACCCAAGAAACGAGGTGGAAGGGAAGCAAGGCAAGATATCTTGGAGACGCTTACAAGATATTTTACCATAATAGTAGGATAATAGTAGAGATAATAGTAGGAGAAATGGTGTTGGCATAATTGTGAAAAGAACTTCTGACAGACTGTTAAGCATGAAGTTAGATTTGGAAGGCACATTGATTAATGTTGTTAGTAGATTTGTAACACAGCCAGGGTGTCCACAGGAGACGAAAGAAAGTTCTGGAGTGACATGGATACCATTTCAATGGACCCGTCGGAGAAGGGAACCCAAGCGATGAAGATGTAATGGGAAGAGGAAGACGGTACGCGAAATGAACACGGGCAGGAGATAGTGAATTTTTATAAAAAAAGAGAAGATCAGTGAGAAACCTATGAAAGCGGAGGGCTAAGAACACAGGTTAATAACATGGCTTGCAACAGGAGAATTCTAAAAGAAGTAACTGGCTTCAAAGTCTTCGGAGGGGAGAGCGTAGCTGCGCAGCACAAAATGGTAGTATGCAAGCTTTACATCGAAAGCAAGAGACAAGGCAAGACCAAAGTAGAGCCAACAGTGAAGTGATGGAAGTTGAGGGATGCAGAATGTATATGTTTCAGCCGCGAGCTATAGGAAATGCTGAACTCCGAAACAGAGGTGTTCGAAAACTGGGCTCGTATCACAGAGACTATACGAGAAACGGCGAAGTCAGTTCTGGGAGTGACAAATGGGGGTTGGAAGCTGGGCAGAGAGACATGGTGGTGAAACGTGCATGTGCAGGAGACCATCAAAAGGATGAAAGACGAGAAGAAAATATATGACCAGTCAGGCAACAAGGATGATAACGGGAGTATGAAGCAAGTGGGAAGGAAGCAAAACGAGAAGTAGCCAAGGCCGGAAAGGACTTGTACCTTAGAGCAAGGCAAAAAGACAAGGCAAAAAGACAAGGCATCAAAGGATATCCAACAGGTCAGACTCATCAAAGATGTAATTGGAACGCTCTTGACAGGTGAGCAAGAGGTACGTCAAAGATAGCAGAATTATTTCGAAGGGCTCATGAACACAGAGAACTCCAGAGAGCAGAGGAAAGAGGAGGCAAGGGCAGATAACGAAGATGAGAGGACAGAGGAAGTTCAAGTGAAAAAGGAACTGAATAAAATGAAAAATGGAAAGGCTGTTGGCCCCGACGATATCCCCATCGAAGCGTGTAAGTTTCTCAGGCCAGTGGGACTACACATACTTACGAAGCTTTTCAACCAGAATCTTGTCCTTGAGTTAATGCCAGATGAATGGAGAAGAAGAGTGCTTCATCCTGTGTATAAGAACAAGGGTGATGCGCAAGTGTGCGGAAATTACAGAGGAATAAAGCTGATGTGCCATACTATGAAACTGTTGGAGCGGTTGTTGGATTCGAGAACGAAAAGCGGTCAGTGTGTGTGAAAAGCAATATGGCTTCATCCTAGGAAAAGGCACAACTGATGCCCTATTTGATCTCCGCATATTGATGGAAAATTGAGACAAGGCCTGAGGGAACTGCATTGTGTGTTCATAGATTTGGATAAAGCGTACGATCGAGTACCCAGACAAGAACTCTGGCGTTGCCTACGGCAGTCAGGGGTGGCAGAAACGTATGTAGGCTTGGTACAAGATATATATACGAAGGAACTACGACAGCTGTGCAAAGTGCGGGAGGCATGACTGAAATGGTTTCAAGTGAAAGTTTGACTACACCAAGGGTCATCCCTCGAACCCTTCTTTTCTTCTATAGTCATGGGCATCCTGACGAGGGAAGAGGTTAGCAGAGAAGCACCGTGGAATATGCTGTTTGGAGACGACATTGTGCTCTGCAGTGAGACGAAGCATAGAGTTAACAGAAAGAAAACGGAATACCTGGTATTGAATGGAAGAGAAGCGAATGGAATTATTAAGGGAGGAGTAGTGAAAAGGGTAGATGACTTTAAATATGTAGGCACCATTGTGCAGTGCGATGGAGACTGCAACAAGGAAGTGGAAAAGCGAGTGCTGGCTGGTTGGAATAGATGGAGAAAAGTAACTGGTGTACTCTGCGACAGAATACTGTCACCTGACGTGAAAGGGAAGCTTTACAAGGCAGCAGTTAGAGAAACATTTGCTGTATGGACATTAGACTGTAGCCACGTCAAAAATGCAGGAAGGTGAACTGGAAACAGCAGAGCTGCGGATGCTTCCGTGGTCACGTGGGGTCACGCGATTGGATATGATTCAAAATGAATAAATCTGGGGTAAAGCCCATGTCAGGAGAGTGGGAGGCAAGCAGAAGGGAACCAAGGCTCAGGTGGTTCGGACATGAATGCAGTGGGAGTACGGAAGGATGCAACCGATCGTGGGAAATAGAGAAGACTGATCCGCTGTGGCGACCCCTTACGGGATAAGCCGAAAGTTAAAGATGGATACCCCATGAAGCAACAACATGCAGCAGATTTGATTCTTATTCCAGCCTTTTTCTGGTAATTTTAGAAATGACTTTGAAATTAACAATTGTAAATTGAATCAGAGGAATGTACCTATCATGTGTGTTAAGTGTACTTAGTTGATATTTTTATGGCTTAGATCTGCATATTACCAAGCAACAAAGAGACCCAGTCCCATTTGGCATTTTCTACGACAGGAGGGTCGGTAAAATATAAGCCAGATTACAGTCTTCATTTAAATACCAAATTAGGATTAAGTTTCATTTCTTTTCGGAATGCAGAAAGAAATAACACATTAACATTTCATTCTATTTAAAACAATCAACTGTTATGGGTAATGGGTTGCTTCATCATTTGATCCAAGGTTTTCCAGACGCTGCCAAGCATTTAAAATTTTAAAAAATTTGTAAGATATAACATTACCAAAACGTCTCGGAGCCAAAACATTTTTTTCTCTTATGCACACAATAGGCATCACAAGTCGGCGAGATTTTCCGAGGTTCTCTACTGTGGTAAAACAAATTTTTCGCATCTTCCATGATGTTCAACAACCCATTGGGTTTAGTTGAAAGTTTCTTCCAGGAATTTTGGGATGGTTGCCCTACCACCACCAAACCCAGTCGATTTCCGCATATATTTGATCTGTCTGTCTGTCTGTCTTTCTATCCATCCATCTATCTATTTATCTATCTATCTATCTATCTATCTATCTATCTATCTATCTATCTATCTATCTATGTATGTATGTATGTATGTATGTATGTATGTATGTATGTATGTATGTATGTATGTATGTATGTATGTATCTATCTATCTTTGTATCTATCTATCTGTGTATCTATCTTTGTATCTATCTATCTGTGTATCTACCTGTGTATCTATCTTTGTTTGTTTGTTTGTTTGTATGTATGTATGTATGTATGTATGTATGTATGTATGTATGTATGTATGTATGTATGTATGTATGTATGTATGTATGTATGTATGTATCTATCTTTGTATCTATGTATCTATCTATGGAAGGGGGAAACAGCTGGTGTCATTTAAATTCTTTCTAATGAAACAAACTACTGCAGCTCTGTACATTGAAGTCTCTCTCAAAACGTTTTGGACCTTATCAAACGGATTCCATTGCCTTTTTAAACCTGACACGTGACACATCCTTTAAATTGTGTATTGTTTGCCTCAGTACATCTGCGTCAACTGACTATTGTCTCGTACAAAAAACACACCTCTCAGCTCGTTATCTTGAATCACACCACCTGTCTTTTGCATTAGTTTTTTTTTCTATTTTAACCTGCTGTATTCAAAACAGGTTGAAAACAAAATCGGACTGGATATAAAGCTGACTATATATATACACATGGATACATAATTACACACAATACTACAATCGCTTTTGCAAGAAGAAGGAAAGCGATGTGGAGCTGAAACTGGTCGCTGAAGAGCTTGCTGAAAAACACACACACATCATTAGGCGACTAGAAAATTTATTGGTAAACATTTATTTGTAATAATTATACACGCAAACCACTTCAGATCAAATGTCAGAACAAAGAAATGTTTTACAACTGTTCCAATACCTTTGACTATGGCACTTGATTGGTAACATGCAAAAACACTCGGAAATAAACCTATAAGAGAAAATGGAAAAATGTGGTGGCCGCTTCTTGGACTGGAGAAACGGGACAGAGTTTTAGTTAAAAGAAAGTGATACAAATTTGCCTGTTAAGTGAAAAGGAAAAACAACGACGTCGGGATAACGCGTATTCACATCGAAAGAATTCATCATCTTCTACGAATGATTGTATTCACTCATTCACTTTTTCCACTTCTGGTGGACTGGGCACTGACATGACTTGTATTTCGCGAATGTCCTCTTGTGTGACATGGCTCCGTTTATAAGGTTATGATCATACTATTTGTAAAAACTGTCTCTTCGATGCCTAAGTGACCTACCCCTGTTTCTCTTCCTCCGAATCATTCCTTTTAGATACAATTTTTAAAAGACATTTTGGGAGCATTACATCATAACATTGATGCAGTTAATATGCGTGATTAACGGTAAGCAACTTACTTTTGATTATGTACATTGTGTTGAAATATAGTGTCATGAAAAAACAGACTGATCAAAATTGGGTGTGTGTACAACTAGCATTGTTCCTGTCGGTGGATATCGAAGTTTAGTTTTGTGATAGCAAGCCAAGTTTTGGTATTCTTGTTCTGCGCAATGACGCACAAGCGCAGTAGATTATAATCCTCTTGTTGTGTAGGTCACGGTAGCATAGCTAAAGGAATATAAATTTAACGACCCCGAAACGCGAATTAAAACGACACCTTAACAATGTTCTACTATGCTTCAGTATTTGGGGCAGTTTTAAATAAGTCTTTCCACCCATATCCATCATCTTCCACAACACACTTCTGTCGAACACCAAGACTGAACACGTACAACACAAGGCGGTAACCATTACAATGATCCCAGAATTAAGGCTACGCCTGATCCACCCTTGGATTAATGACTTCACATTCACACCTATTTGGTTTTACAAGTTGGCGTGAAAAAGCTTTGTGGGCTCCATTTTTGGTGTTAGTGTGAACTGGAAGGTGTGTTCTGTAGGATCATCTGATGGACGGCAGCAGCCCAAGCAATTTCTAGTAGGAATGACATTCTGATTCGATACATTTGGTATGGTAAGCAGCACAACAGGTACAGGCGATTATGCGCCAAATGAATTTCATTGTCGAAACGGGTAGTAATTTCCTTGTTAATTTGTGATGGGAAAGATATTTTGATTTGAGAATCAATAGGAGTTTGTCCAATTTATTCTATTATCTTGTGTATTCTCCGCATCTGCACATAAGACGCATCCTGCACCCACTAATGTAGTTGTTTGAAAGGCAAGTGGAATATTATCAAACGATTAACAGTCATGCAATTTTACATTTCGTGGTCTCGTATTACTAGTGATTGATACTCATGCGTAATTGTCCAGTGGTTGGTAAATTATCTCACCAATATGTTGAGTGGTGGGCTCGGGTGGTAGTGGATGTTATCATGAAAGATACTCGTACTGCACACTATTTCTGTTCTATAGTTTAAAACTATTTATCATAAATCTTAATATTATCAGACCTGTAACGGTGAACTTGATTTTCAGCTTGTAATGGTGTTAACAATTTCTGTGGCTTGTTGTCGAGCCTACTGGTTCTCATTTTTTATTAACGACTGCTGACGGTCCTGACGGGGTAAGCAGTTGATTGACATTCGATGAGGAAACTGAAAAATTGTGATAGAATATCATGCGTTGGGTCCAATGTTGCATGCGAACAGGACGGAGAAGGCCCTTTGGGGACTACAAATGAAAAAGCTGTGCCATGTAACACTGAAAGAATTACCAAAAGATTGTGAAAGGAACCGAGACTTAAAAGACTTGGAGATATTCGGATTACTAGAAGACGATGAAATTGAGGTGGTGACAGAAACTGCTGCGGTTACGGTTTACTGTAATGCCGACGATGCGTGCAAATTTTCCCTGCGCGTCGTCACGGAAATAGAAATATGAAACCAAGGTCCTGGGAATCCAAATACTATCAGCTGTTATAATATCGAGACTGAAAATTCCTCTAGTCGAGGCTGAAGAGAAATAGAAAAATTGTAGCGAAGTTGGAATACTGCATTGCGACTGGGGGATAAAATCCAAACAGTAAGGTGGTAGTAGCATTTTGAACTCGATTTTTTACGTCCTTAACATTATCACACCAAAACAAAAAAAGTAACTTTAGAATCCCTGATAATTGAAATACCGTATGTCGCAGATCCAGACATTCCCTATTTCCTGTGATCAAGCTGAAAAGAATCCTTAAAGCAATTCACATTAACGTCCATCTGTAAAAGAATTTTAAGTGGTCGCAGGTAAAAGCAGTTATGTTGTGTCGACAGTATTGACAAGCTGGAACCTGGCTTAACAATTAAAATTTAATCTGCCACAAAGCAAAAACAAAATCGAAACAAACCCTTGAGCGACTTTTTTATCTTTTCAGCTGCTGACGATGTTTCAAATTAAAGTAGCTTATAGCATGATTCCAGGTTTGACGAAAAAGCTACGGTTAGGTGGACAGTTTTCAAGGGAATCAAAATGAAGTAACAATTTAATGCAATTTGGATACGCAGCGCAATTGAAAACAAAAAAGTATGAGTCGTGAGACAGTTTTCAAGATTTGTTTTCAATCTCTGGGGGAAAGAACTGGGCCAGGTTCCCGGACTTACTGTCCGTTTTTCAGGTATTGATATACTTTCTCAAAATGCAAATACGGAAGTCAAAAGGATCGGGTATAAAAATCGTTTCCCCAGATGTTGCTAAGTTACATTTGCTTTTACAAGATTTATACAAGATACTTTCGACAATACAACATGAGAGTGGACAGTTGCATTTTCCGGGCCAAAAATGTATGGAAAAGCGACTGAACTAACGCTGAAAGTGCTACAACGACGAATCATTGAAGTAGAAACTCAATTCTGCCAAATCGTGGGTCAGTTATAAGACTTTAGGTGCGAAGTCTTAGAAAAAAAGAAATTTTTCAAGTATCGTATCAGCTAAAACCAAGATCAAAGAATTTAATGAAGTTCCCAAAGATGGGTTCAATGTTGCTTCAAAAAGATGCCAGAATACTGGTGATAGGAAGGTTGCTGCGAGCAAAGGTATTCAAAATGGTTACTATTCAAAAATTGTTGTCTTGTTCATACTCTTACAAACGCTTGCGAAAACTATAAGCAAAAACAACTGCAAGGTAAAAGCTCACTTTAAATTTCACAGAAGCATTGCTAAGCAGAGCACGATACTGAATTTTGGTATCCTTACAAAAGAAACAATGATCAAAACCATTCTTTGGTAATGCTAAAAAAATTCAATAAATGTTTTAGCTCATATATTTATTACTGATGAAATAAACAAGCCCGTGCTATTGTAAGACTCATATATGGCTTCATTTAAGGGCGCCGAGTAGAGCCAACTCACAACACCCGGGGTCTAGAAAAAGGTCGGGAAACTTTATAATAAATAGTCATTATAAATAGTGTCAGTCCTTGATGCCGGTGGTGAAGCTAACTTGCCCTATCTTGTTGTCTGTCTGAAGAATGAAAAGAACTCCACCACGAAAGCAGTTAAGAGGTACTTTTAGAGGAATATTGGCACGAGTTAATTCTTAAGGAACTTAATGACAGCAGTGCTACAAAAGGCGCTTCTTGTAAGACATATAGGAAGAAAATGGACTGGATGAAATGATATATTATGTTCTGCTTAGCAAAATATGGCTGTTATAAAGTAAAGAGACCAACATCTCAAAAACGGGGGTCAAGTTAAACACTGGATAACCACCACCACCACCACCACCATCATCATCATCATCATCATCATATTCGGTTTAACGTCCGTTTTACATGCTAGCATGTGTTGGACCAAACAAAACAAATTAGCTCACCATATTTCAATGTGTAAACATGCGAAAAGAACTGGAAATTTACAAGCAATTGTGTGGATCTACTCATCTGACAAGCCAGTAAATGGCTGATTCAATACACTAAGAAAACCATAAGTTAGTAGGATAGAAGCAGAATACACAAATGTGGCAAACACACATGGAACAGCCATGCAAATAGGTTGAAGGAAGAACATCCACATATCAAACTGAACTATTAAATACAATGGATGGACACATGGCTAATAACTGCGTTGCATATATGTATGAGCTGGAAGTGAAAGGTCTAACAAAAAAGATACAGTTCACAAGTTGTTACCTTGACAAAGTCAACAACATGCTGAAGAATGTCAAGCCACGTATTTATGGCGATTAAGAAGCAGAGAATTGTCTAATAGTTTGTGTGAAAATGAATTAAAATGTTCACGAAATTGATTTCTTACTTGATAACAGAACTTGCCGTGACTCAGTGCAATTGTACTGAAATAAAAAAGGTCCGGGTTCGAGTTGTTTTGAAAACTGCCATTCATTGGCGTTAGGCAATTTGACCAGAAATTTCTCCTGCCACCACAAAGTGCTTTTGAAAGTGTGACCCAAGAATCCAGAAAAAATGACGTTGAAAACTGTAAAAACAATTAACGACCCAAATCAGACTAAAGGGAACAAATCAGTTAAATGGCATACGTGAAAGTGAACATGGGTCAAGAAAGAGGCATTTGGAAGCCTCACCTTTTACACCCATTCAAGATGGATAAAATAACCAGTTTTTTTACATAGATACCTTATCATAGGGAGTATACTTACTTACTTACTTACTGCACGGTTTTACGTCTTCTTTTCTCAGCATCTAGGGTTTGACGTAGGACGTTTGACGGGAGTATAATGAAAATAAGAAAGCACAAAATGAAGACGTGTACAGTGCCTCGGCAAAGGAAAGTCAACACTCAAAACAAATGTTTGAGTACTGGAGCTCCACCTGACTACAATGTTGTTTGATGGGTAGATGAGGTTCAGAACCAAACTTAGGGCTATTGTAGGGGTGATCCAGAAGGCTTTTAATTAAATATTGGTGTGTGGAGATGATACATGTTGTTTGTGGTTTTTATGGGTAAAAATTCAAACATAAGTGTGGATTCTTATTCAGGAGTTAAACTTTACTTAGGTGGCATTTGCCTCCAGTCTGAATCGTCCCTTCTAAATATAACAATTTACAAACATTTTATTTAACATAAAGAATATGATCCAGCTCTTGTTAATAAATCACTCGACATTTAATGTTGATAACCAGCAATTGAGAGTGGCTAGAAGGACCATTCTCAAAATACTAGGTAAAGGTTATTTGTATCTGGGACAGGAATAGTTTGCTTTCCACACCGGTCAATTAGTTTTTCTACCAATTGGTTTTGAGATGTAGTAAATTCAAAAGTGAAGCTGCAACCACGCAGTGGCATCCGCGCAAAAATGGCGCCTGTCCCGTTGACCGTAGCAAATATCAAACATCGAGCTTCTTTACGCCATTCATGGGGATCACAGTCTGTCTCTGTATCAAAGTCCACACCAAAATATGCAGCTATTGTCGATAATTTCACGTGTAAAGAGGGAGGGTTACGGACAGAGACGTACACCGTAACAGGCTACAAATAAAAAAAAGAGCACCTCACATGAAGAATGCGCCAAAGTTAATTTACACTTGACAAAATGACATTAAATAGTAAAGAGGTTCTTGAACTTTAATTAGCAAAGAAATCTGACGAAGCAGAAATGTATGCAAAACAAAGATTATGTGTTGTCTATAAAAAGTCTATTATAATATCAGGAATAAAGCGAGAGTCGGATGGTTAAGCAGGGTAGCAGATATTTTAGGAGACATTTACTGATAGAAAAACAATGTCTGTGGCATTGTTTATGTGCGGAGCAGCTCACGCATAACATTTGGGGATTGTGGAGTTTTGGTCCGGTACGTAATTTGTGCCAATCTTCCAGTGATTCAATAAGAAACTCGTGGGTATCAATCTTGATGACAAGTAACAACGTCAAAATGTTCATACCATAGATCCTTCCGGAATAACTACATTCTTGTCAAGAAATTAGGTCGAATGGAAACTGATTACTGCAAAGTCTCCGTGGCAAGGCAGGTTGTCACGAAAGGGATGTAGCGTAACAAAGAGCAAACGTTACAATTTGCTGGGATGCTCAAGTGTTAACACCAGACCATTCTACCTATGCTTCACTATAATTTCGTTTGCCCAGTCCATGTGGTCCTACAACATTTGATTGACTACCTTCACCAACTTTAGCATTTAACTCACCCATGACAAACACAATCTCTTGAGATTTGCATTGTGCCATGGCTTTATCCAGGTCTACAAAAAAGTTTTCAATGTAATTCTCGTTGCTATTGTATGTTGGTACATACACTTGAATGAGGGTGGGAACCACAATTATTCGATCGTAAACAGCCCTGTTGCCAAGTAGACAATCTGCTATGTTTGGTCCTAGTAGGATTCCAACACTATGAATGTGTTCTTTATCTGGTCCCGAGTGTAAGAATATGGTGTTGTTCTTTAAATTAATCTTTCCTGATTCTAATCATCTGACTCCACTCCGTCCTAGTATGCCAATCTTTACTCTCGCCATTTCTCTCACAACGTTTTCCAACTTCCTTGCTTGGTGTAGTGTCCTGACATGCCATGTAGCTATGTGATAGCTGGAAAGATATCTGAAGAGGCTTGATAAATTAAGTTGGTCGGCAATACAAATATTGTTACCATTATGCTCTCTTCCAGAGATCAACGCGTCCCTCAGGATGCACGAGATACCACTAGGTAGAGAGAATCAGAGGGTGGTAACACATTAGAAAATAGTTTTCACTACCAAAAACCGAACCATGGTGGGGGAACTCCGCGAACAAAACCCCCAACGAGTTAACTGTGTTATCACCACGGTACTCCTTTAACGAGGGTCAGAAACTATATTTGCGGTGGAACGAAATGAAAAGCAGACGGGGATAGCGAATATCGTATCAGCATACTCTTGATTGAGTGTGGTTGACAATACCTCATGCCCTTTTGCATGAGTAATCCAAAAACAAGGGAGGGAGCTACTCAGGAAATGGAGAAACCAGAGCCAGAGAGAGACTACCTGCATTTGGTTCAATGCGTTTAACTGATACAATGTCTTAGGTGAAAGGAGATTTGGAGTTTGGAAGAAGGCAGAACAGTTTTCCCCATCAAGGTCACCTATGAATCAATGCAGTCACCTGCTAATCCCGCACGATGGCAGTTGGGCAGTAACTATGTGTACATGTGGCAAAAAGGACGCCGAGGCACATTTTATCCATTTTAAAACATTTTAGCGTAGCTTTCGAATGGAATAATACAGGTAGAGGCGTATATCAAGCCTCGCTTATAAGGAGAGTAATCTTGCATGGCTGAAAGTGAAGTAGGTAGGTTAAGTATATCATCTTCCGAATAAAATCAAATCCATAAGGTGGTAAGGCGAATGGAAAGTAGCTGTCGATACGGGTGAAAAATTTGTTCCATTGATTGAGACAGCTCAATGGCCAAATGCTATAGTATGGAATGAGTTAAAAAGAAGGCAGATACTATCATAACTGACTGAAATAGGTACAGTGAATTGGTAGTGGAAAGTGAAAAACAAGTTGGGGGGTTGACTATTACTACTTCGTTGAGTCAGAACAAGGAAAGGCATGCAACCGTGTAGATCATGAAAGCTTAAAGGTTTCTACATAGCTTCAATGAAAACCTCTTATAGGCATACCAGTTACTTCGGAGGAACCTTTCCACCTCATTAATGCTGTCGTACATTAGGTTTCAAAACTCTTAAGTGGTTTCTTCTTGAAATTGTTTTAATTTGGCCCCAGCAGTGGAGCTGGGAGAAAGTATACACCAAGCATCAGTGTACACCTTCCATTCCAAATTTTACTATGACTTTATGACATACTTGACGAAGGCAATTTCCCAGCAATCATTGCCAATATTATACTCTTAACCCATTCAGAATGGATCCGTGCGAAATAATGGTGCAAAGTAGATTATACTACTCTCCAGGTCTGCATTCATCCTGCCGGACTTCACTTCTAAAACACTAAATGTTCCATGCTTATTTTCCTCAAGTAGTTACAAGTTGTACATTTACCACAAATACCTCAAGGTAATGTGCACCACATATATGTTCAAAAGTTTCAGTTCGGTGGCAGGCCATGTTCAACGATGCTGATTCACGGGATTATCAGCAAAAGAAGACTTTTACTGCAACATTTGGAACAAATTACTTGACGAACAAAAATGGCACCAATGGAATTGCAGAAGAGCAATCGGGCCAGAAGGCCACGACCAATGGCATTTCTTGAACACTTAAGGGGGACTATGACATGGTTGAAGCCAACAATAAACTGACCAGTAGCTTAAGTGCTGAACGAGTATTCCAGTTTGTAATCCCCTTTATTTCATTGGGCCTTAGTCACTGCTACACTTGCATGCTTATTAAGTTGGCCATATGATCCTCTACTAGTGGATAGGGTAGGATACACAGTTTTTAACATATTTCAGATAGTGCTACGTGTTTTCACCGAAACATGAATGGATTTGGATCGTAACATTCTCTCCTTAAATAGTATTTGCTATTAATTTTAAAGATAGTGCTTATCTGAGATTTAGTTTTTACATGACGGGTTCGTCAGCTATTTTACAGTAAACTCGACAATAGTCAAAATACAACAAAGTACTTACGGAAGTTTCTGAAAAGTACCTTGTTTTACAAAGAACAGGTTACTCTCTATTGAAGATCTGGTTTCCAGCTAAAATCATGAAAATCCTTCGAGTGGAAGCACCGATTACTTTTAATGGTAAAAAAGCAAAGGTTTCTTTTCCTTGCGTGTAATATTGTCCTTTTGATAAGTTGCCTTTGACAACAAGTGTTAACGAACAACTTTAAAACTTTACTAGGAGTTGTGAACGAACGCAGAATATCCCGCAACTAATTCAGGTACAAAATAAAAAATTCTGCATTTAATCACAGAACGAAGCACCGAATAAATTAACTTCACATATATCTAATTTGAGCTAGTGATAATTTTGGGTTCAGAAAAAGATATTAATCCGTTGGCATACGGTGTCACACTATTTTCCTTTTCGTTTATATGTTTATATATTATTGAAGATTCCTCAGAAAAGTTAGCCAATTTTGACTTTGGATTATTCTTTTACGCTTTCTTAAGACCTTTTGACGGTTCCCGTTCCTCAGATATAATCAAGTGTTCAACGCTTTTATCAAGAACTGTGGTCAACTATTTCATACACAGTGAGACTCTAACAAATGTAATGACTGATTTTTAAACAACGTGGAGAATCGATTTAGTGATTTGCTCACAACTGTGGCTCTGTGAGGTACGCTATAGTAGCGTCACGGGTATAAAATTTGGTTTTTGAACCTTACAGCTCGAGGGAAGATCCGTGAAAAGTACTATAACAAGTAACATACCATCAAAGCAGCCTTAACTGTGTCAAAATTTTCTTCTAAACCTCAATTTTTTCGTTTTCCAATCTTACAAAAGCCAGCAGGCCAAATAGATAAAGGAAAAAAGATTGGAAAGCTATTTGGTACATTGTTCGAATTCAATTTTATTTTGTAACAATTGCTTTAAATGTAACAGGCAGAAAAGAAAAGAAAGAAAACGTAAAACTTTGCTGTCATTCCACCTCACCCAATCACGAAAAAAACCCCAACGTCGTCGTAAACAATGTAACTGTATCGTCTCGTCACCAGTGACGAGGATTCAGCGGGGAAAAAAAATCTATTCATCCGTTCCTTTGAGGAATAACTCGACTATCGGACAAACCAGATCAATTAAATTGCATCTCAGCATAACGTATTATCACTCAGAATTTGAAGCCCATCGCCCTTTCATCCACAAACTCAAAGACTGTAAGTTTTGAGTCAGAAAAAAAAACTCCGATTATTTTTCCTTTGGCAGGGGAGCTCAGAATGGGTGAGAGAGAATTCCACATTGTGTAGGTAAGCTATTTTAATTCTAATTAAACCCCGGATTCTCTTGTGTCAACTAATGATTCCATTTTAAGTACACATTTACCAAACATCTACAAACAAATATATGACTCAAAATTTGCAGCAGTTGTAAATGCATATAAGTAATATCAGCTTTGTTTTTAAACCTGAAAGCACATTTACAAAAATCGACAAGTTACAATGCCCCTTCTCTTCGCAGAATTTAAGGGTTGAGTGCACAGTACTTTTCAATAATGCTCTCGTAAATATCAGTGATGGTGTGGTTGTTTTATTAGTGTTTACGGAAGAGAAATGGAACTGCTAAACAATTCTTATATGCGTAATTATTACTTCAACTTTTTAATAGTTCCAACGCTGCGTTGGCATTTAATATAACTAATATTGTTTCCATGACTTTTCGAAAAGCATATTTTCAATTCAAAGCACTCAAAAAACTCACGACCATTTTCTAGCCAGTTTCAATACCAAAATTGAAATTTTAATTTCTTGAGGTATAAAAACATATGATCAAGTGCACAAATTTAATTTTTATTTTCAACGTCCAAATGTGATCACAATTTAGTCCCCAGATAATAATTAGCTTCTAATTCTTACACGAGTTCTTACCAGCTACAACCCTGTTACTTAATTACCTTAAAACTCTATTTTATGAAATGCTGCAACAGTGCTGGCCAGTTGTGACGTATGGCTGTGAAACATGGACCTTGAAACAGGCAGACATCAAAAGAATTGAAGGTTTGAAATGTTTTGCTACAGAAGAATACTTCGAGTCAGCTGGACAGAGCGAAGAACAAATTTGTCAGTCCTCAGAGAAATTGGACAGGAGAGAAGTCTGCTCAGATCGATCAAAAGAAGAAAACTAAAGTACTTTGGACACATCACAAGGAGAGGTGGAATATCAGCTAGGATCCTGCAAGGAATGACAGAGGGAAAAAAGAAGAGAGGAAGGCAGAAAACGAAACGGAGCGACAACATTGTCGATTGGACGGGGAAGAACATGAGCGAATGTACGAGATCATGTCGAGNGAAACAGGCAGACATCAAAAGAATTGAAGCATTTGAAATGTTTTGCTACAGAAGAATACTTCGAGTCAGCTGGACAGAGCGAAGAACAAATTTGTCAGTCCTCAGAGAAATTGGACAGGAGAGAAGTCTGCTCAGATCGATCAAAAGAAGAAAACTAAAGTACTTTGGACACATCACAAGGAGAGGTGGAATATCAGCTAGGATCCTGCAAGGAATGACAGAGGGAAAAAAGAAGAGAGGAAGGCAGAAAACGAAACGGAGCGACAACATTGTCGATTGGACGGGGAAGACTATGAGCGAATGTACGAGATCATGTCGAGATAGACGCAGATGGAGGAAGCTAGAGTGGACGGCAACGCGGATCACCGACCCTCAACGCTGAGGATGGACCTAACGACGACGACGCACCAAGATACATGGCCACTTTTAATATTTGTTTCAGTTTCCTTTTATGTGTTTGTACTTTCTTTCAGCAGTAATGCGATAGAACCACAGGCAATACAAATTTACAACAACATATAATAAAGTGCCACTACCTCCACCATCTAATTGAATCTTAACACTGCAGAGGGAGCTTTTGCTTATTTT
This sequence comes from Morbakka virulenta, assembly GCA_003991215.1. Classification (NCBI taxonomy): domain Eukaryota; kingdom Metazoa; phylum Cnidaria; class Cubozoa; order Carybdeida; family Carukiidae; genus Morbakka; species Morbakka virulenta. The sequence continues at coordinate 2,009,299 of RDPX01000246.1, forward strand.
GCAAATATTGCCAGTTTCTGAATATTGATGAAAGTAAGACGGTTCTCAATTTATTAACTTGTTTTTCAGAACAAAATGAAAAATTGACACCCTACCTCCAAAACTTAATGTGTACTGTTGGCAACAACTGAGCTCATATTTTCAGGTAGAGACCTTCCACACACAAATATCCCTAACAAAAATGATTACGGAAATCCTGTTTCTTTCAAAACAACAAGGGCTCAACAACAAAGTCAACACTCAACTCAACACCAAAGTCCGAGGATTTAAAAAAAAGAATAAACCATTCTTTTGCAAGAGAATCCGAGATTCCTACGAGCTGGTTCAACATGTAATGCCCGAGTGGAATTATTTGGGTTTTGTTTAGTACTGGATTAGCATCCAGTACTAAACAAAACCCAAAACAATTTTTAAAAATACAATAGAAAAGCAACAAACAATAAAAATCCCTCCGATTTCGTCATTTTGTTCATTGTCTTTGTTTTGATTATGTAAAGCTGCTTCCAGGAATTACGTTGCACATATGCAAAATGAACCGAGAAAAATGACCGTCGTTCAAACCTGACCCCGGATGATACTCGTCCTCCATTGATGACGGTCAATGTCTTGAAATGAATAAGCCTCATCTAGATACGATATTAGCAGACGATAAAAATTTTTATGATCAGGTGATGTGGTGGGAAATGGAAAAAAAGTATCAGGATTTGATCTTCAGATCAAAGGCGCATTAAGCACATCCAAAATCACGTCATGGTTGGCCAACATGCGAGTGAAACAAGTGATTTACCAAGAGGCTTTACCTTAGGATGATCAGAATACGGGTAAGCTTTATGTGGGAACTTGGATAGAAATAGTTTGTTAACGACCAATTAAGGAGCATACATCTAGCAACACCATACCTTTAAGAAGACTATGGTTGTAAGAAACTGTACACACTATACACAATTCGACAACACATTAAGCTATTTAAAGACATTTTCGGAACACTTGGGATGGAGAGTCATGATAAAAAAATCAAAATGTTACATTTTAGTGAATGCGGCTGTTTAAAAAAAGTTCATGTATAAAGTTTCAAGACATGGTCATATTTTTACTGCGATTATCGACTGTTTTTACAATATCGCAGTTGTAATTACTGTATTTCAGATACATTTTTGAATATATTATTAATACTTCAAAACTTTATTCATTTACGACCTTAGTCGACACCTTTTAGGCAAAATTGTAAAGATCTCATTCAACTTCCTCTCTTTAAGTCGTCTGGCCAAAGAATTAAACAATGAAGATGCTGTTAAGTCAAATAAAAATACAGCTTGTATGCTATTATTATGTAAAGACATGGTTTCCATAGCTACTGTATTACAATAAAAATACCAACAATAACCCAATATTCACGTTGAGTTAATTCCTCCGAGACTTCCTTTATAAGAAGAGAGACACGGCTAAGGTGGTATGGACATGTGCAAAGGAGGGAGGAGGATCACATTGCTAAACGGGTGCTGAACATGGAGCTGCCTGGCAAGAGAAAGCAGGGAAGGCCAAGGAGGAGATGGAAAGACTGTGTGGGGGATGACATGAGGGTACTTGGCTTGACCGAGAAAGACGCACGTGACGTGGAAGAGTAAATTCGCTGTGGCGACCCCTGAAAAGGGAAATGCCGAAAGAAGAAGAAGAAGAAGACTTCCTTTATAAGAAATGCCAAAAAATTTGACTTAATCTTTAATCCATACACCNGCACGTGACGTGGAAGAGTAAATTCGCTGTGGCGACCCCTGAAAAGGGAAATGCCGAAAGAAGAAGAAGAAGAAGACTTCCTTTATAAGAAATGCCAAAAAATTTGACTTAATCTTTAATCCATACACCCTTATCTGCCTTAAATCTCACAATGACTGTGTTGATTTAATTTATGAGAGAGTTACATGCAAACACAAAAACACTACTAAATAAAAACAATAAGAAAGATAACAATAATAGTTTTAAATGTGATTTATTCTAATTCAGCATTTTGGACCTTGTAAACTTGAACAAAAATTAAACCAGCTTACATGTATATGAAGAGAAAAAATTCTCGTTAACTCCAATCATTGAATTCTCGGCTTAATATGTAATACGACCACATCATAGTAGTCTCGGTAATTTTTTGCAAGAATTCTTCTATAATCGAGATTTAATTTCCTTTTAAAATTTTGCAAATTATTAATTTTTAAAGTCCATAAAAATAATATGAAGAAGAAAAAAAACGATGTAGTAAATTCTTTAAAAGGAGAAAGCCCTCACTCTACGGTAATACAAAGTGGTAAAAAAAAGTGGCAGTCAAACGTGCAAACCATCTGCAAGAACTCGGTGGAGTGGGGAAAAAAGCAGGAGGAAAGAAAAGGAAAAGAAACCTCTTAAAAACGATTAGCAAAGGTGACTGTCTGGTTACTTACCACAAGAATGAGGAATTTGCGCCCTCCAGCCGGAAGACTGTTTTAAAAATAATTCCTTTTCACTCTCTGTTCTAGTACCTTCCACATCCTGTTTTTTTCTTTTGCATGGTTGTTGAATGGGATGGGTAACCTCGGCCACAGGGAAACATTGGGCTTCAAGATACCGACACCAAACATTCGCCGTGGAAGAGGTTATCACAATCCAGCTCGGTTGTTAGCATGGGTGATTGTAAAGTATTGATAAATCATCCTTCTTTTCGCTCAAAGCAAGATTTATAGTAACTAAAAATAACAATCTAAAAATTATTTGTTTTAACGACTATATTTTTTCTGGAGTCATTTACATTTTCAAAAATACAAACGTCGTTCCTGATAAAAGCGATTTGCGCAAAACTTGGTACCGTTTTCTTTTTCAACCACATGGTCCTTTGTACCACACCAGCCAGTCCAAATATGAGAATACTTTATTTAGGTATTAATGATAAAACCAAATACATTCGGGTTGCAATTTGATTGTTTTAATAGAAAAGGACAATAGGTGTATCGCTTTTGGATACGTTGCATAGCTTGATACACAAGGTAGTGACAATTAGCCTGCATATCTACAGCTACTCCAGATAGAAACTCAATACCTTCAGGTTTTGATTTGGAAAGAACACAACTGCGGCTCATGAAAATATAAAATTTATCAACGAAATAATAACGTATTGATAAAATCTCTACATTAAACACCAAACCAAACATTGGTATTTCATATTATAACAATTGATGACATTTTAAAAATGTCAAAATTTTAAAAAGTTCTATTGAAAAAAATAAACGTCAACTGAAAACCAGGAATACAATTTGGACCGCCCGTGGGCATGACATTGACAAAGAAAGAGCCACGCAATTGAAATCATTAGGTAAATCTCTTACTCAGCTTTCAAAGAACTCTTCAATTTCAGAAGTAGTCTGGGCACTAAGCCCATTAAGTCCATCTTCGATTACTCTTGATAAATCAAGAAGGCAAATATGGGCTGCAGCAGTTGTCCACCAGCTTTCATGGACGGGACGTTTTTTAACATTTCAAATTGCATTCTCGTCTTTACTAAACAGCTTTTCTCTTTTAGAAATCTCTTCAATATGAAACACTCAAGCTTTTACAAGTCGAATGAAACAAGCCAAACATCGGGGTACCATTCAACAAGCCTTCTCACTACCGCAAAACCTCTTGGTCTCCCAACTTCAATAAGAAGTACAACGACAATTATACCTGCATTTATAGACTTCCCAAAAGCTTTGTTCCGAAGGCTTTGTTTCCCATTGGAAACTTGAAGTCCAAGATTACGATCTTGGAAGTGCATATATCACATATAACACATACTTACAAGTAATGGCGACCGCGAGCCAATTTACAAGTTGTGATAATATATCTGCGAAGTTTGAACGTATTTAAGACGGTATTTCTGAACACAACGATTATTTACAAACTAATACTCTGACGTCAGTAAATTCTGCATTTTACTTTCAAGTTCGTGCTTCACACAAATGATAAACTGTAACAGGCTCGAATTGTAGAAACTTGGCACGGTCATTGCATGGCTTCGAATGGGGGAAACAGAAAATAAAAGTTACGTCGGAAATGGCTACGTATGTCTAAAACATTTTTTTGTATTTCTGTTTATTAAGCACCAAATTAAAAAATAAGAGTTGATGTCAGACATCTTGGGTTTATTCCATTTGTAAATAAAAATATTGACAATGTTGTTCCACTTTCTTTTTCCAGGAGTTGGAAGTGTTTACAAATGTGCCGAGTGTGAAAGAGTTTGTCAATCACATAGACCTTAAAAGAAACACTACTATAGCAATGCGTCGGTATGGGTGCATCTCATACTGAAAATGCTGATAGTCAAATGGTTCAATAAACTGCTCTATCCTGAAAACGATCCAAGAGAAACTAAAGCACACGAAGCTTTATTTAAGTTGACATATGTAATGGTAACCCACTTCTGTCAGATTATTCAATTTTCAAGTGACAATATTTTGTTGACGAATTTGGTGACATGCCGACCTGATGGCTATTGCTACCGTGAATTAGTGCACTTTACATATTAATATTGTGTTTATTATTTTAAAGTTCATAAGTACGTAGCAGAAAAGTTGCTCTTTGTTTTGACGCATACTAGTCAAGTGTAAATTGTTCTGACCAGTTTTGTTAGGCGTTTACCACAGTTTACAAATTTTGACAGCAGCACTTTCGACTTTTTTACATTAGGATATAACCCTCAGCTCTAAAAATGTTATTCCTGGAATTTTGCAGAGTTTGGTGCAATTTTTTCACGGATTTTTTAGTTTGAAGCGAGAACACTTTCGTAGACAATTTATTTGGATAGTTGACATTTTCATTGTGCTTTTGTTATTGCGTTTGTTTACACCTGTTATCCATATTTCACCTTGAACAACTGAATGTCAAAGGTAGTTGAAAGATAATCAAAATGGAAAGTAATCAGAAAAATAATAAACAAATAATGATTAACTTATGATACTTAGAATAGCTTGATGAAAACGATTCTTGCATATGCAAATTATGGAGTTTATAATGTGCATTTTTAGGCCCGGATTTGTTAAGCGATCTTTGACCACGATGTTAATCAACTAACTTTTCTCGTCATTTATAGCGAGCTCTTCGTCGCCTTAAGGGACCTTTGTTACACCAATTTTGCTATTGTTTCGAATACGATTACACCAAATATCGCACAGATATATATATCATCATGCACTTTGAAGCATTTTTTACTGAATGCTTCTCTGGCGGACCAGGTCCGAAAAAATCTTGAGTACACTAAGCTAGAACAATGGTGGATTGTCAGCTTCCTGGCCAGGCTTTCTTATGGTTAAATGTGAGGAAAAATTTGAAGAGCTTGTCCAAAAATGTAAGAGGGCACCAAACTGCCCTAACTGCATTTGAAACAAATTTGTTAGGCTAAAAGTTACAGATAAAAAGCATCTCACAAGAAATGAATGGTGTACCACGAGAAGCGTTGTTGGTGCATTACTCCTTTTTATTGCATAGATCGTTAATCAATTAATCAGCTGTATGTTCCCTTGTCATTTAAAAAAAGAGTATCGAAATTCAAAACCTTAGCCATGCGAATGATCTTGAATCTTTTAAAGTTGGTGAATACGTGAATATTACAAAAACTACACCAATAAATAAGGGATCTTTCAACCAGCCGTAAGTGCAGTGGAAATGCAGCACGTTTTAGAGCTAGAGTAAATGCAAAAACAAAGAGTTCATTACCTTAAAATATCCAGTTAACAGATGTTAGATTATTGATAATATGCAATGAAAACAAAAACAAATTACACCAAAACGAGTCCCTTTACTGATCACAGTCCGTATTGTAATTTCTGTCAAAGAAACCGTCTGGAAAACATGAGACTGTACAACATATCATGAAAAAGACTACTAAATCTAATCTTCAGCCTACAGTTACTATTACAAAACAACAAAATCTACACTTTTTGGACGTATAAAAACATTCTCAAGGGTGTGAACAACAATCTTAACGGGGACCACAACAAAAACAAAACAAAAGCTATGTCAGGAGTCAAAACCAAATGGAAGCAGGTAAAAAATGTCCTTAGTCAAGTTACCAATCTGGGATATTTTGTATTTTACAGCTGTGAACAATCAACAATGGTAAAATGAATATTTTGTTTTCTTCCGAATGCGTAAAAAAAGAAGCGATACAAAGGAGATAAAGTTAAAGAGTAGAAGCCAATGACATGAGCGAGAAGATACCGCTGAAAAAGTTACCAAAAAGACAAACCAACACATGAATTTGAAGGGGAAAGCAAAATAACATTGACTCTAAAGAAATGTACAATACTACACAACGTAACCCTCTCCAATTCAGCCTTCACATTTAAAACTGAAACGTTCAACTTCAGAAGACAAACCACTTAAGACAAAGGCGCACAAAAATTAGCTTGCCAGCAACAATTAAAGCAAAAAGGTACAAAATTTCATTATAATGAATAAGCAAGTAACTAAGTAACGATAAAATAATTCTGTAGGAATAAGGAAACAAAAAGTGGAATATGCCAGCCACAAAAGGAGCCGTTTTATGTAACCATGAGCAAAACCAGTACCAACTGGTCGAACTCTATGCGCGCAAAGTCTTCTGGGGGAATACAGTCTATACCATTTCCTATAAGTTTACAGTTTGAGAATGAATATCTTGGCTAACGTTCTTCAAACAGTCTTGATACAGTGTATAATTTGCGATTAGCATAAGAAAATAGAAGTCCAATAAATTCCGGGTTGCTAACAGTCATGCAAAAAAAAAAATCTCGTCACCACAGATCCAAGCTTTATCCACAATAAGAACACTCAACTGTTTACATATTTATGGGCATAACGATTAATCACTGTAAAAACCGATTGTGACAATGTGACTAAGTTGATGAAAAACCTTGTAAAACTCGAAAATAATTAAAAAGCACAACAACACCCACAAAGAACAAGTCTAAAAGATTTGTTCGTTTACTGCTGCTTCACTTCTGCATTCGACGTCATTTCTAATAAAATAAACAACAAATTTCTTACAATTCTTAGGGTAATTTTTTTACAAGCTCCACTGGTAGTAAAGTTTTTTCTGGTGTTTTAAATTAAAGAATGAATACTGAAAACTTGGAAAACGATGTCTTACAGGGACAAGATACAATTTAAATACTAGTAAAATCTACTCATTAAATTCCCTATATGTCAATTTGTTTAGACTTGGCAGCCTCATGCTTGCGTTTCATTTGCGTTTTAGAAAGATGTACCCATTTTCTCTCGCTTTCAACAGAATGTTTAACTTAGATGAGACAACTAGACCATCTTTCAACCTCTTATATCCAGTAAATTAAATAAAAAGCACATCAGCAGGCCTTTTAACTATCAGAGAAAGTAAAGAGATTCTAAAAGGTACATCTCCAATAAATTTACAAGCAACACAGCAAATAACAGATGAAAGAAATATCTAATGCGTATCTCTCATGGACGTATCTCGATTTAAGTCGTTTTTCTGCAGTAAGTACCAAAAAACTCCCACAAAACACAAAAACGCATAATACTTGATATAAATCGTGTTAGTTTTTTATCCCATTTTTTCTTTATAAACCCACTTCGTGGGTCGAGAAAACTAGAACTCCAAACGAGACCTGATATCCGGGTCTGATACATTGGAATACAAAGTAATACATAGTTAGACTCTTCTGACGCGACGTAAGCTGGTTTACATTTCCTTCCTAACATCTTATTCATTCCGTACCATTGCTTTAATAAAAATACACAATTGGGCCTGGTTAGAGCCGCATTTGACCAACCCGAATTCCGTATGTTTTTTGCCAATGCGTTTTTTTCCGGGCAAAATTTCATTTACTATTTTCTACACTGGCCAAATTTAATATCCATTCGACTTTTAAAAGTATCTAGACATAATCCAATAATATTCAAAACAAAATAAAGGCGTCAGCCAGTAATAGTGTACATATATAGACACACACAGATATAAACACATAGTAGAATGTGGGTCTAATTCTGCTTTCAAGAAAGTTTTTAATGATCACAAGACGCAAATTAAATTATAACGAACACAAGAGCGATGCTCCAAGGAGTTCTTCAATATTTGTAAGGTTATTGCATTACTTTGTCTAAGTGATAATATATTTCAGTTAGAACGGATATTTTAATGACTTTTCCCCGTCATTGGCGGAATTATCCAATTTTAGTCACGATGGAGATCTTTCCCCTAATAAATAACCTCTATTTTCGCGTTCTTTACTCAGTTATTTATTCACAATGCTGGAATAATCCCTCAATATGCTTCTTCCCAATCTAGTTTAGCATCCTCACCTATATTTCACTCTGTGCTACCGAAACTAATTAAGCCCCATACATGGGGCAATGGGTACAAGCAGGTGCACATTCTGTGTCTGACGAATGTGTTTGCACAAGAGTTCTGATTTGTTCTGCATATTGACGAGATATTAATAGGTTCATCTTTAAATGGAGTGGTGGTGGTGGTGTTTGTTACTGGGTTTTTTTTGTTGAAAAACTACAATTTCATCTTGTTTCTTTAATTAGCAATAATTTTGGGTGTCTATAAATCTACCCGATGGTAGACTGGTAGACGACAAGAATCGTCACAGCAGATTGAGGCCATTTTAAAAAAACTGGCATTTCCGCCGAACATTCCACAAAATAATGATTCGGGTTGCTAGTATCCTTAGTATTTTACAAAACTGACAGGGCAGGTAAGTGTTTTTTGACTGGTGTTGCAATGGTTAAATCGGGTATTTTGGACCCTACTGATGAATAGATCGATATTTTGAAAGTTGGATACCACTCCACTCTGGCTTTTCAATAGTAAGAACATGTTGTATTGCTGATCTTGTCATGCCTTTTCTGGTTCAAGCATGGTCTTATTAAAATTTTAGTCTTGACACCATCTAGTAATGCTTCCATAGCTAATTTTTTTTTTTTTTAGTTTTAACGTCATTTTTCCCCCAGCAATTGGGGCTCAGACAGTGCCCTTCAGAGGGACTTTGATTTGACAGTGAGGAATTTCTTGGCCGGATGCTTTTCCTGACGCCAACCAATAGCTTTTTTCTTTGTAAAGTTCCAAGTTCTCCTCGACAGCTCGGGGAATCGAACCCGGAACTCCTGGTTACTATGCAGTTGCACTAACCATTAAGCCACGGCTCCTCTCATCTATTAACTAATATGGCCAGTAAAACAAACCCGAAGGCCTGACATTAGCAACATTTCTAGCAAAATACAGCTTTTTTCCCCGAATGCACTGCTGTGGACCACGTCATCGGTTCAATAATAGCCACACAGATTTCATTTTGCATTGATTTGTCACCATTTTGAAAAAGCCCGTGTTTTCAGGGTTATCTATAATAGGCTTTGTGGGGGGACTGAAACTCTTATTGTTTAATGCCTTTTAGATGACAAAATTCAGAAGTTGTGTATTCAGACTCGGGCATATGCAAAATTCAAATTATATCACTTACTTTCTCTCACACTATGTGAGTCTCGAGATTTTATCAGTTTCGTTTATTAGGTATTCTCCATTTTCACGCAAGCGAATGTTCTAGGTGGCAAGTAAAGATATTTGTAACAAAGCCGTGACAAATCTCATGAGAATATATTGGTCCTTGGAAATTCTTAAACTTAAAGTTTGGCAAAAAATTAGGTGCACGTGTACTTATCTTGGCTAACGTATTAATGCGACAACTTCAATAGAAAGGGCAAAATCAATCTTTCCCTTGGATTTGGAGGTTTAGTCATGTCAGTTTAAATCAGTGCTATCTACTTAAACCAACTTTTTGTCGTCATATCACAATCTCTTGACCTGACTGAAACCTTCATAATACCTTGGAAAATAGGACTCGGTGTCATTGGTAGAGTCCATACATATCGAAAGAGAAAAAGGTTCAGCAGAGGATCCTAAGCCGACTGAATAAAAGGAATATTGCAGCATGGTTCACGGATATGATAAGACGAATAGATTATTGGCAGTCCGCTGTAATCACAACAGCATTGTCATTTTAGCAATATCGATTGAAGACCCGTGTTGGTAACATTGTTCACTTGCAAGCATTGGCGCCACATATCTTTCTTAACTTCAAATCCTGGAAACAAACTAAACACAATTTAAATGATTATTTTAGTTCAACATGCAAAATATGTTTAAATGATTGGATCTGAACGCTGTGCCGGGAAGTAAAGACCATTTATACACGATTATACTGCCATTAACAAGTATTGTAAATAAAAATATAAATGAGGAACTATTATTACTGCCCAAAGCTAAAGGATGTTATCTGATTACCTTATCGAATTATAGCTACGCGGCGGCAACTCAAATCAAAGACACAACAAGAATGAATTAACCTAATTCCGATTTAATTAAAGTTCTGTTTACTATTCAACTGTAGTAAAATCTCAAATTACCCACCTGTACCTAAGAATGACAATCCTTAAATTGGTCTCGTTACAGAAACGGTTAAAAGAACGGTGAAATAAAATGCTTTTCATAAGCGAGGCTACGATTCCCTATAGAAAAAATAACTAAAACTCAATGATTGGAGGAAAAAAATAACTAAAACTCGATGATTGGAGGAAAAAATAACTAAAACTCGATGATTGGAGGAAAAAATAACTAAAACTCAATGATTGGAGGAAAAAATGACAAAGACTACAACAGTCACTTGAGCCGTGATATGGTTGTGGTGCAAGACTAGGAGTACATACAAGTAGTTTATACGCACCCTAATGCAGGCAGTCAGTAAAGTACCTATTTGGTATAACAATCTTTTACTCAGTATCAATATTATTATGCGTAATAATGTAGCATTTATAAATTTATGTGAATGTTAAACATAAAAATTGTACTCAGAACTCGTTACTTCAAAAAATCCTAACAAAAAATACAAGAAACTCGGGTTATGAGATCGAACAAAGTTACCATAAGCAAGTAAATGATGCCTTGCTAAATAAACACAGGTTAAAAGTGTAACAAATATTATTCATCTCTTTCCTTTCAGTCTTTGCAAGGTTTTCAAGTGAAACGCGCACACTTTAATAAAAACTGACATCCGATACAATGATCACATTTTAATGATTCCAAATTTCTGGGTTAAAACACATTCAGCCGTCTTTATAATTAATGTAACACTCACAAATATTTCAGAATAAAGATTTAACTGCAGTCAATGTTTTGCATTCTTTGTAAATCTAGGTCTAAACTGTACGAGGCAATCCACACAAATGATATAATCTGTTTAATTACTTTAACTGACTTCATCTTACCTTGGGTGCTGAATTTAACAGTGAAAAGACATTTCAATGCCAACCCATTGAACTTACCGAATACATCATAGTAAGAGGTATCAGCCATCAGTAGCGACAAAAATACCCATTAATAATGTTCGTTGCACAAATAGTTAATGCAGTAATAATGCTTTCAGTGCATCTAATACTTTCTGCTGCATATAGATGTGTGGATTTCCTTCCCAATAGGCTAACCTGTTATTCCACTTTGAACAATGGTTAACATGTATAAAGTTGGTGGAGTAGATTTCCTTGAAAATACCTTTCTTAACTGTCAAAGCTATCTCTAACTTGTTTTCACATATCTGCTTAATACATTATAAAGAACAGTCTTTCACAAGGGCTAATCCACTGCTAAGAACTCCGATTTACACCTAGCAGGCTCAAACGAAAAACTTATAATTTAGACCTATGGTACTATAAACCACAAGATGAAAAATAGAGTTTTAACATTACAACAATTTAACATACATACCATAAGCAGAGGTCTATGTTGAAAACATCAATATATTCTCCTACAATGGAACACTTGCGACTCGGAAAACATGTCACCTGCCACAGCCTGTAAAGTGTCTACAGTAGTGTATATCACTATGATGAGGTAGGTTCATCTTTCATTTTTCGCGTTTATGGTAAAGTAGTAGACTGGGATACCAGAAACATTCACTGCATCTTCTACATTCCTTGAAGATAAAAGGTCTCATGCTACACAGGCAATGCAGTTCGGGTAGATGTAAAGTTGGGGACAAGCAAACAACAGAGTTGAATTCAAACTATTTGATACAATATGAATTAAAGTCAGGGGCTATCCACAAACAATCTTGCAGTTTACCAGTGATAAGGGTAGCCATAACTAACAACTGGTGTCTTATTCCGGTACCAAGCTAGCTGGAACGAATAACTTAAATATATATACCTGTGGTAAAGCCGTGTAATGAACCTCAGAAAGCAGTCTACTGTGATCGTTCCAATGGGATATCTGCATAATTGTGTAACTAACATCTTCCCACAGTAAAAGCATTAAAGAAAATCACTGTCAAAAGCTACCCAAAATTGGATAATAAAATCTACAAGGAATTCTGCGTAACAAGGGGAAAAGAAGCTCCAAATAAGCTGCGCTGACCGAGACATGTCAACGAAGATAAATTTGAAAATTTTATAATGAAATTTTTGATTTTTGTCTGTTTTATTCAAAATATGCAAAATATACTTTCCAGCAGCCTTTTCGATACGTTTCAGGTCTTAAGAAAGTTCCAAATAAGAGATAATGAGGTACGGGTTAACAAAGAGTGGGTGTCTGCATTGGTGATCAAAAGTTACTTGCATTGTACTTTCTGTGATTCCGAAAGTTTACACTTTCATGTCCAGTGCTATTGAAAACTTTCACAATTTACGGTGCAAGGGGATATGTTGGGCGCTTTTCTCTGAATTAACCCTTGAAGAAAATGAATGCAAAATTTAATCCCATTAAATTCCTAATGGAATCAATACCAAATGGAAAAGTCTCTGAAACGTAGGTAATAATCTTGAAGTGAGTACAGAGATGGCTAAAATGGTTAAAAATACTCATAATTTAACAAGCGGTTTGCTGGATTTCAAACTATTTTTTTATGTGGTGGAAATATATCCAAACACCACAAATCGAATGCCAAGGGCAAATCTAAGGTTTGGTGCAAACGTTGCATAGTGTATACATGTAAATTCAAACAGCTTATTACCTTTAGTCTTGCAAAGTTGATTGAACTGGTTAGATGATGTAGACCACAAGACCAGCGTAAACAAGTAATGATTTACATTTAAAACACATTAACGGTTGTTCTTGTAAAGCGCACTGTTCGAACACTGACTATTTACAATTTTAACAACTTTCTCTTGCCGGTGTGTATTTGAATGCCTGTACTTGGCCAAACCTGTCCACCAGGGCATATGAAATCGTACACAGTTAAGTGTTTATCCCTACAGATTTAACTTGCAAATGTAATCATCGACATGGCTACCGGACACGAATGTTCAAAACCGAAAACGTTATGTTTCCGTAGAGTAAGAAAAAAGATCGTAGCAATGCGAAAAAGGACCATTAGTTGAACGAGTAAGGCGGTTACAAAGTGATAAATAGTTCTCCAAACCAAAGTTAAGAACCATGTATGACACTGGAAAATTAGCGCAGGTAATACATGAAATGAATAACAACGGACTCCCAGATAAGGAAGCAACGGACTCCCAGATAAGGAAGCANGTCCACCAGGGCATATGAAATCGTACACAGTTAAGTGTTTATCCCTACAGATTTAACTTGCAAATGTAATCATCGACATGGCTACCGGACACGAATGTTCAAAACCGAGAACGTTATGTTTCCGTAGAGTAAGAAAAAAGATCGTAGCAATGCGAAAAAGGACCATCACGTTGAACAAGTAAGGCGGTTACAAAGTGATAAATAGTTCTCCAAACCAAAGTTAAGAACCATGTATGACACTGGAAAATTAGCGCAGGTAATACATGAAATGAATAACAACGGACTCCCAGATAAGGAAGCAACGGCCGCATTAATTCGATGGGACTCAGTATCAGACAGGATTATAGCAGCCAGACTGGATACAAAATATATCAGAACTTCAATAGTTCAAGTTTAAGCACCAATGGAGGTAGCTGACGAAGAAAGCAAAGACGAGTTTTACACTCAGCTGCAGGATACCGTGGACTATCCTCCGTGTCATTATATAAAAATAGTCATGGGTGACTGCAATGCAAAAGTCGGGCCAGGCTGAGGAGGATTAACAAGCATAGAAGGACCTTTAAAATCAGCTACCAGCACCAATGACAAGAGAGAGAATGATAGAGTTCTGCGACGAAAATAATTTGCGAAAGGTGACTAAGGAGCTACCTATCAAGAGGCAAAAAAGCAAAGTAATGATCATAACGAAGGACAGAAGCCAATCGCCATTAGTCGAATGGAACCAACTAGAGACAGTCAATAAAATTTCCACACCTCGGCAGTACTATATCAAATACCGGAGAGGTGGACACGAACATCAAAAATCGCCTTGGCTGAGTCAGTGAAGCCTTCAGGTCAATGACAAACATCTAGGGATTAGCCTCAAAATGAAGATTACTTTGCACATAGCTATAGTCGTCTCAACGGCATTATATGCCAGTGAAACTTGGAAGAGCACAAAAAGAATCAGGAACAAATTGGGTAGCTTTCATCAAAGAAATATGAGGATTCTTGGAATTACATGGCGAGATAGAATTACAAACGAGGAAGTACTGAGAAGAACAAAGCAAAGGCCGCTGCATGTGATAGTAGAAGGAAGGCGATAAAAGCTAGCAGGGCATACTCTCAGGTTGCATAAGGAGCGCCTCGCACACCATACATCTATAAGACCAATAGGAGGGCAAAGAAGACAGGGCATGCCAGTGAAAACATGGCAAGATACTTGACAAAGAGAAACGCGGTAAGTAGGCGCATGACATCCTAGCCTTGACTGGAGACCGAAAGTGATGGAATCATCTTGGTGCCCGATGTCCCACTCAGGTCATGGGGGAATAAGGTCCAGGTCAATGTAAGTTCTCTCGAAACGCCGTTTTTATGTGTCATAATCTTTAGTCTGCTAGGAGAGGTACTTAAACAGAGCGAACTTCCTGCTTGGTAATAATGGTGAAAGTTATAAAAGGAGTGTTGTAACACTGTGCAAAATTATTATTTTCTGGTGATACAAAAAAATGACTGCTCTTCTGTTGTTACTGTAAAAAGTTCGTTCTTGATTTGCTCGATTGCTCTATTGTGATGGATTTATAGATAACATGTGACTAAAAGCACAATCATGTCCCCTCTTTGATGTCAATCTAATCAGACTGATCACATTTTTATTGCAAATTCTATTTCCGAATTCTCCTAAAGGGCTTTTACAAAAATGAATCAAATCATTTGTCACAATATTCTTTTTCTTTTGGCTCGCGTATAATAAAATGAAAATATTCAAGCAGATAGTCACCTATTTACCAAATTGTATGAGCCCTTAGCAAGTTATAGTCTAACCAGCCTTAATATCATTAATGCGTCCATCACTTCTGCCACTGTCTAAGACGCGCACCCAAACCGACCAACACTATCAACGAAAAAATAATAAAAAAACAACTTGGAAATCCCAGTCTCTGCTGACCTCGGTGCTAAAAATGTAAAAGACTCGAAAGACACATACACACAAATATAAAAAGAAAGACACATCACCGGTACTTTGGCTAAAACAACTAAACCAAACTCCCAAACCTTTACAAACCTCGCCCAATCTTGTCACCGGGCCAAAGTTAGCTTAACCAACAAAATAACAAGGCACTTCTGCTAACGCCAATTTTTCATAATTTGTGCGGTATTTTTGTTTATAAGTCTGCACCTAAGGTAAAACTGAACAAGTGCATTATATACTGAAGCTGTGGAGATCTGGCAAAAAGAATAGGAAGAAAGAAATTGTCATATTATTACTTTGGGTGAAGATATGGTGAGATATAGTTTTTCTAACTACAATCGATAAAACCAAGCTACAAATGCACTCAATTTTTCTGTACCATATGCCAAAATACTTAAAATAAATTGGGAAAATTAACAATTTCTTGTTCTATTCGCAAATGAGAAAATAAGTCCATTAGCTGGGTACTGTTAACTAAGATCATCATTTACAGCAGCTGTACATACTGTGTGCATGTGTGCCAAATATTATTTTCGAAATCCAATATCAATGTGTAATCTTTACAGCTTTTGAGTACACTGGCCTTCTGTTTTAACGAGCATGGTCAGTAACGAATTATTCGTTATATCAGATAAAATATCTCCGTCCCTTTATTTTGGCCTATAAAACTCTCAAATAAAACCTCGGTTTAACGAACACCACTTTTAACTAATTCCTCATTATATGGAGAAATATACTGGTCCCATCGTCAAATTTCATTATTGTACAGTATCATACATTTACGTTTGAAAGCTTATTTGTAACTTTGTTAACTTTAGAATCAACTTTCGAATTTGTATTTTCAATTTCTGTGTGAAAAATGATGAGTGTACTGTTTCTGAAACTTTAAAAGTAAAAAGCAGCACCTTGGGTGGAATTGGGAAACAAAACCATCAAAGGTAGCTGAAAAATAGGGTGTCCCCTGAATAACAATATCACCGATGCTGTTACCTGAAAATAAAGAAAAATCAAAAGTGATTTCCATTCTGGTGAAGTTTGCACGAAGAGGTTAAAACAGGGTCTGTGAATTTGAGAAAAAGCACTATTTGACTTGTTTAAGAATGAGAAAAAACAATTTACCAATTAGTGAAGCAACTGGCAAAGAAAAAGCAATCAACTATGCAAGAACAACATCAAGCTGATGAATTTCCTCAAGTGGGTGGTTGAACGATGAAAGGGCACAATCAATACTTCTTTCAAAGCTATTGCTGGAGGGGAAAAAATGAACACCTGCATGACTAGCATATGGTTGGAAACGGACATGCCTAAAACATCGTCACGAAATGGCCTGAATGTTGATGAATTTAGGCTTTTTAATTAAGTATTAACTACCAACTTATGTAGCTGTTTACTCTTACCTATGTTGGAGGTAAGAGTTATTTAATGCTACTTTCATATTACACATTTATTACTACATATTCAAATTCACGATAAGAATTTCAGTTTAGTTTGAAGCCATTGATCAACAATTCACATGGTACTTGCATTCCTTTAACATTCCCAAGAATTCAAGCCTCTTACTTTATAATTACATCACATAAATTGCAATCGTGCTTAAAAATAGGAATTTTATATCGCACTTCTCCGCCCTTTTCCCTGACCAAGCAAAACCTTTTTCTTCGTCATTACACCCACAGCATATTTATCAAAGGAGCTCCTTGACTCTCAGCCTTTAGTCCATCTCCAATGCTTGGCTTCCAATGATGATCAAACCATATTCAATTCATATTACTATTGGTGGTCCGTTTCGTATGCTAATTGGTGAAGATATCTCCTGCTCAGTCACTTCAGCGCAAAAAAATACTGCTTATTCTTCATTAATGTCTAGTTTCTAAAATCTTACTTTCATTCAGGGACCCACAGGCATTGGTGCTTGGAATGTAACTGGTGAAAATATTCCTATGTTCTTCATTGGCAAGGATGCTAATCCCTGGCACTTCAAACACATCAAATCACTACAATGCAAATACAAATGTCAAGCAAAAAAGTTTATTGAACAGTCAGATTTTCAAAGGCTGGATTAAACATTAGGGTAGAACAGTGGTTGCCAAGGGAAGGAAGATAGTGACTTTTGGCAACAACTGCCTTCATTACGCTCATGAAGAAAGACCAGAGGCAATAAAATTAACATTTTCCCCTTCAAACTCGACATCAACGTTGCATGCGACGAACCAGGGAGTAATGTGGGCGCTTAAAGCAAAGAACAAGCATGGCATTGTTAAATTATACATCATTTGTACTGAAACCAAAGGAGAAGTTTCGAAGAGATAGTTCCTTGTGCAAACGTGGAACAGGGAAACCATGGAAAACATTTAGAAATATTTCCAGTGTGAAGAAATTTCCTTGGAAACAAAAACAGATTCAGTAGAAGACAATGATTATTCATTGAAATCGCTCCATTTAGATCTGCATGGGTTTTCAGTACTACCGAGAGCTTTACCGACGCATGTAAAACTCCTTCCGTGGCCGAATACCCAGGAATCACATAGCATTGACATTGTCTATGATAACGAAGACGAAGAGAGCAGTAAAGAACTTGGGCTCAAAAAACTTGCACGGTCCAATATTGAACTCTGGAACCGCAGTCTCACATGAGAAATCATCAAGAGAAATTCAGTTTATTATCTGAGAAAGCTTTAGAATTCAAGAAACAACATTCTGAGATAATTTTTTTCACACGGCTATATGTCTTTTAAGATGGGATATTTCTTTTGAATGTACCAATGTTGTCGAAATTTTTTTTCGATACATTGGTATTCAGTTCGATATTCAACTGGTAACCGGCTTTGTAATCACACT
The DNA here is from genome assembly GCA_003991215.1 of Morbakka virulenta. Taxonomy (NCBI): domain Eukaryota; kingdom Metazoa; phylum Cnidaria; class Cubozoa; order Carybdeida; family Carukiidae; genus Morbakka; species Morbakka virulenta. Next base: position 2,027,625 of record RDPX01000246.1, read on the forward strand.
GACCATATATGTATTTGGTCTCCCCAATGACAAACAGAGCACCTTCAAAGTAAATGTTCTCATTGAAAAAATGGTTAATTCAAAAAAAACAACAATCAACTAGCATTTCTCTACCTGCACCTTAGTGTCGAACATTCCACAGCTCCAATCAAGAACACAAAATTTCAAAATGGTGTCCTTGAGCAACAAGTCAAGACATAGGCACCCTCTTACATTACATGTCAGAAGCAAATGCCAACATGTTCCATCTATATTTTTATTTCCGGAAACAAACCTTTTATTTCAATAACTATACTTGGGTGTCTCCAAAAATTACAAAGGAATGATGTGGTACGCGATGTCATCTAGTACAGGAGGTCAGAAGTTGGAAGCTTGAACATACTGCGGTCAACAAAATTACATGTTCTTTCAATGCAATTCAGGTTCCGGGTTCTTTGATCAAACCTTCGGGCACTTGAAAAATTCATACAACCATTATGACCACATAACCTTTTCCTCAAATACCATATCGTACCTAACACTAGTATTCAACGACAGGCTTTTATGGCTGAAGCAAGAGATTTTTTTATGCGGTCGATCCTTTATCTTCTATTTGTAAATAACATAGTTTCGATAGAACTATTTAGGACGAAAATTTTCTAGAAGCACTACTGTAACAAGATATAACGCTAGTGGGATAGTTTTGCATGGAGAAGGCAAACAATCATAAATCGTTGTCCTTCTGTACGGTACCAACACTTCCTATAATGAATATTATCAAATGATCTTCGGTTGTTTTTTCTCCCTCCTGCCAGTTTAGAATATGTATTAAAAGGTATCGTACTCTGATACTTTACAGTATCATTTTCTTGCATTCTACTACGCTACATCTTTCGTTATGTGCAACAGAGAGCAGCACACCTTTCCCGAAACTTGTTACTGTGGAAGGGTACTAGATCTCGTCCCAAATTAACGTGTTTCGACGTATAGTTTTCCACTTAAGACTATCTTCATTCTTGTCATGGGTTTTTCGTAAAAATTATACCCTGAACTATGATACTCAGCATCTCATTGTTACTGACACACTGGTCACGATAAATGAGCTGACTTGCAAACGATTAAAATAAGCGAAGATCTATCGGGAAATCGATTGAGTCAAGAACTTGAGACACACAGGAAAGTAGAGCTCATCAACTAGTCAAGGCCTTTGCCTGCAAAAAAACGTACAAGTTGACAGAGAACCTGAGATCTGGAGCAGATAATACGACTGAAAACAAAGCACGGAGAACTCTTTTTCAATCTGTTTATTTCAGGGTCTGCTTGTCCAAGACGAGGCAAGTATTTTCTTTCTTTTCCTTTGATTTCCATTAGTTTTAATATTCAGGACCAAGGGCAGCAAAATGTGTCTTTTCGTTGGATTAAACCTACGTGCTACGGCCTACCAAACAATGAGTGTGATGCATTTCTAAACTTGAAAAAGCCTCAGGTAAACAGCTGTCGGAAGAAATAAATATCACCAAAAATTCAATGTGCAATCTGCAAGACTTCTAAATATAACCATCGAAATTGTAATGAAGCTGGGGAGCTGGTGCAAGTGCATACCAATCCACACGACTGCCTTTAATTGCAGTTAATACAACCCAAACGGTTGCCCCAAAATAACAATTTTCAAAATTTAAATATAAATATCTTGCGACTTTGTCTCGTGGACCCAAAGAATGGAAAAAGAAAAGGCAAAAAAAATACAAAAAAGTTCAAGCTCTTTGAGATAGATTAAATCTGCAAACAACTTTTCTGCACTATTCGTGAGAATGCCACAGGTATCATAATATACCATTCCTTCAGAACAGCAAACTGCTGAAAATAAACAACATCACCCACTGAATACCGAAAATTTAAAAGCCACTTGTAATATATCAACAAAGCAAGGGGGAAACCTTTTCCTTGCTGCAATACCTTGAAATTATAAATAACACTCACCATAATATCTTCCTGTTTCTGCGGTAACGTATTTATCTTACCAAATGTCATAAAATAAAAATCTGAAATACGTTGTAGATTTCTATTGAAATGAATGTACTTCTGACAGTCAATCATCATTTTTCTTCAGACCCCAACATTGTATTTCATAAAACGGTCCCAGTCTCTCCACTTCAAAATAACGATTTCATCACTTGTTTTTTGGCCTATCAACACCAGGGCTTTCATACCCTACCTTTGTCCAGACCAAGAAGTGTTTTTTGTCAACTTTCTACAATTACAAACTGAAGTGATTACATGACAAAGTTATATTAACATATGTCCACAGATAATATAAAAACTATATTTCTTACACATATTTGTAAGGAAAATAAGGGGAAAAGGTGGTAAATTACAATGCAAATGACCAGTTCCTTCATGCTTTTGAGCTATAATCTCCTATGGTATACCTACTTTTCAGTACGTTGGATCTTTAACGAAGAAAAATGAGCATTCAACCATCAAAATTGGAAAAGCTTTACTAAGATTTCGATAACCACGTTATTTTAATAGCTAATATTTACATACCTTATTTTTTTATAGTTAAAAACCATACAAGACATAAAGCCACTGAGTACATGCAACTGTAAATGTTATAGTTATATTTTACCACTACTGACGAACACGTACAAGAAAAAACGAAGTTCTCAACAAATCAGTTAAGGTAATTTCCTTTGGCCTGAGATTGAACAGAATTTGACATGTCTTATCTAAAGAGGTTCTAATACAATCTGCCTCTTTACTTCACCATTTATTATCCTGTTTCATCTATTTAAAAGTCTTTCTCTTTCGAACCTTCTACTGTACCCTTTTCAGTATGTTATTGAATATGACGAATATCTTCTTTCTTTAATCTTTGTATTCTATCATACAAATAGTTTAAGAAAAAGAACAGCTATTGGTAAGTGAGCAGCATGATCTGCGCAAACTTTTGCAACTCAGATGGAAAAAAGGTGTTTGGAGTTAAAGTTCAAACAGTTATCTAACAGAATGATTAGGGCAAGATCTTTTCCGACAAAAGAATCTTCCTCCCATTTCTCATTAACAGCTTAAAGGACTCATTCCGACCGCGCACACTCTTACATCATTAAGATCTTTTCGACTGTCCGACTAACCCCCTGTTCCACTCTTCTTAATTGCTGTCTACAATCAATTCCAACTTACTCCAACTGCGTAAGGGTCTCCAAACTGCCAATCCCCAACCCAACACACGCCACGCGCTTTCGCCGTTTCAATATTGCATTGTCAACCAAGATTTTGTTTCGGGTTCTTACGCAACTATTCTTTAACTAGATCACAGCTTCCGACCATTGTATTTCATTTTCATCTTATATATAAAGCGCTGCTTGTCTGTTTGTCTGTCTGTCTGTGTGTTCAGGGTTGGCGTACAAACGGGTGGACCAACCGCAGCCAAACTTGGCACGAACAAGGAGGAACATACGGTAAGTGACTTAGGCCTACCGAAAGTGACATCACTAAACGTTGTAGGGTCAAATATGCATTTTAAAGACACTTAGCTGGCTATGAGAGGCACAGCATTTGTCCGATCGACACCAAACTTGTAAGAAACCTCTATGGAAAGTGGCCTTTCTGGACAGGAAGTCCAGCTATTTCCAGCCACAGAGACCTCCGATTGCAGCGAAACTTGCGCGAGGCTATAGCTCAGCCAAAAGGAAATGACCTCAGAAAGCTGGAAGGTGGGCTGTTTTAACATTACAAAGCTCCGATTTCGACAAAACTTTATAAGAGGCTAAAGAGATGCCTAATGAACACGAGTGGACTGAAGAAGAACCGAAAAAAAGTTATCCAAACGTCGGCACAAAACAAACACAAGGCGAAGTCGGGTACTCTGGTAGCTTCATAATAAACATCGTAATGAAAAAAAGGTTGTCTCAGGCTCTTGTTCTTTTGGAACTTTCACCTATTTCAGTAGTCTGCTTCTTGTTTATTGCCTCAATTTTTTTTCTTTCCTTTTTCTGTACGTTTGCCTTTCTGTCTCACTCACACCTACATTCTCTTACTTTCTAACCTTTTTTCTTATCATGTCATCTTAGAAGGGGCTGTCCTGTCGTCCTTTTACTGAACAAAAAACGTTCTTTAAGCACACACACACTAAATAAAAAAACCCCGCTGTAATATGACAAAATATACTCGGGTGGTTGAAAGACCGTTTCATGCAACTGGTGGATCAAGATGACGACAAAGACGGCAAAACTACGTACAAAACAGCATATGTTCTCCGATACTTGCTTTAACAAAGTAAAGAGAAAATAATTTCACAAAACTCCTTTAACAGTCTGTACTCGTTTCAACTGCAAGACCTCCTCACTAATGGCACTTTTACTTTCAAGAAAATGCTTAGAATTTCATAATTTTACTTGAGATTTCTTGAGTGCATCGACAACCACACAGTATACTGGGATTTTCGATTTGATTCGAGGGTAATTTGGCTAAATGTCTAAATATCAAGCTGTGCCATGAGTAAAATAAAGCCGTAAAGGTTTACCAAAGCCGATATGAAACCTGTAAAAGAACTTAAAGTTAAAATGATGCAAAAAAATAAATAAAGGCAACGAAAAATCCCACGACCAAAAACACATTTTATTACTATTATAATTATTGCTTATTTACTCTCAGACTTTCTCAACATTTACTTGTAACCCTTACGATTTAAGCTGATTTCAAACAATTAACAATCTCATCTGCGAACAACCTGCCCCTTGTTACTAGTCTATTTCCAAGTTATACGTATCTTTCAAGCTTGTGATTCTAATTTCCCTGCAGAGGAGTCACGGGTGATTGTCAAAGTTATATAAACAAACTTAAGGTCATATTTAAGTTGACATTTACTGTAATCAATATAAAAAACTACAGCAAAATATGCCCTTCTCCTCCTTTTTATGAGGTAAAATCTAAAATAGTTTACTTATAAAATTAAGCACCAGACTCCTTAAAGATAAACATTTACGCACCTTAAAGTAACTCAGTTTCATGGAACAATTAATAAAAATACAAACCATGGCAACTAAATCTCCATTTAAGTTATACTAAACCAAGTTTCTTAACGTATCTTTTAAGACCAAAGCCAGGTAAAATCTCACACTTTTCGTCATATATTTTTGTCAGAAAATGATCCATGACGCTGATATATCTTGTGCCTAATCCGCATTCTAAAGGTAAATGGTTCCATCTTGATTACGCTTTCTATTTTCTGCACCCCAAAAATTTGTTCTTCCTTAAACAGCACTCTGTACTTGGTTTTTCTCATAAGCTTTACGCAGATAATAGTGTCGTTTATTCCTTTCTGCAAGCTTTCTCCGACCGACGCTAGCCACTAGACTGGCGTATAGCTTGATGGCACTTAACTACTCTCTTCAGGAAACGTTGCTATAGCCTGGTTTATATTATCAATTGGCTGATATACACCTGTGGATACTGCAGGAAAATTTATTATAAAGTATCACATTTTATCTATAGTTAACAGTGTTATCGCTGGTCTGTATTCATCACAAGAATGAACAGGGCAATGTCCCTGGTAAAAACTGCCTTAATTTACTTTCTAGGCCAGTTTCTCTAAAACAAATTTACGACAAGCTTCTTCTCCGTAAACGTGACCTCGCTGTTGCCTTTCCACTAAAAAATATATAGATATATTGGTTACAAACAAACCTAAGCTACTGGGCATCGCTCGACATATTTTTATTCTTCCACGCACTCTCTTTAATTTTTCTGTCAAGCACCAAGTTTGATGACCAAAAAAATTATTACCCGATTTCGAAGCAGATGGCAGTGGCATAACTCCAGTCAAACCAGGAAGAGAAAACTCTATTAGTCACCCAAACGAAACTATCATATAATGGGCTGATTGTTTCCGTTGAAAAGAAACCCCTTACCAAAACATAAAACCACAACCACCAAGAACAAAAACCCTGAACCCCCCCCTTAACACACACACACAATTTTTACCCTTTTATTTCCTTGATACACCCGTTTATTTTCACATTAGTATCCCGTTATCCCCCCTTCTGGAATATTGACAACCGTGAAGATTTTTCAAATTTGACAGGTCACAAGACGTTGAATGTGTTCTTTCGCCATTCGATAAAGTAGCAGTGGTACCGCTTACGGAAAACGCGACATTTGACTTTTACAAATTAACGCTAAACTGACGACTACACCTGTCACAAATACTGAAAAAATGTTACGCGTTGACACAAAAATGATCTCGAATGTTTGTTGTCGTCAAATTTCGGACGTAAACGGATTCGTATGATAATAACTTGAAATTATAGAAAAAAAACCAAACAAGTGTAACTAACCGCATGAAATCTGAATTTATGGCAATAATTCGAATCCAGTTCATTTCACTCATTTCGACAGCGGAAAATCAAATATTTTTACCGATTTTTGTACCGTATTATGACCAATTTAAGTGTCCAACTGCTAGAATTTTACAATACTTTGTATTATAAAATGAAAACGGATAAATATTTTATTAACGGGGGTAATTTAACACATACTCAAACTGATCACAATCATTAAGACCATTTTCTGAACGATGTCGTAGAATCTCAAATTCGAACACAAAATTAAGTAAAATAGTCACGCCCATGTCTAAAAAAACCCTTCTTGTACAACTTGGTCTTTCGACACAACTCTTGTGATCATCTAGTGACTTTCGTTTTTGCAATTACCCTTAAAATTCTCGAAAGGCAGCATGCCCCTATTTTATGCCTCCCGATCTACAACAAAAGAGACTGCACTTGTCGGTAGTATTAAATCATTTTGGCATTTACACAATGATGGGTAGTAGACCATTGACGGCCAAATTTCTCCATCTGCCGCACTTTACTTCAAAATTGTCCAAGGTAATACAGGTAGTCGTAAATGGCGATAAAAATCCCTACAAGCAAAAAATTCTGAAGACCTAAAATTTAACCGACAGGTTTCAGAAGCTCCTGATTCGAAAAATTCCATGAAAAGTGAATACTGCACTTAACGGAGCACGATAGAAAATTATCTGGCAATCCTAAAAATCAAATCAGTGTGTATCTCTGTGCTAAGTTTCTCAGTACTCAACCTAATGCAGAAGAGAAGACAGAGAATTAATTTTGTTAATCCAAACAATTCGCAAAAATAAAATATATAAATATATTTTATTTTTGCTTTTATTAGGAACAAAAGATACTTTAATCGAGTCCCACATTACGAGGTTCATCCTTAGCAAAGCAAGCATGACCTTAACACAAGGGGCAACGTACATTAATTGGCTATTCGTTCCCCCCCCCCCTCCAATTTATGAACCTTCGGTTACCAGATCTCTATGAAGGCCTTATGCACATCACTTAAATTCCGCAAATTTAAATTTGAGATTATCAACAGTCGAAAATTTCTGCATTTTCCCTTCAATATGCAGTGCTATGGAAAAATAAAATTCGAAGTCCTGATCATCGTGGAATTAAAAAGAAGGAAAGACAGTGTCGAACAAGAAACGATAAAAACGAAAGTGCTTATTTTACATTATATATGTAATGTAATATATATGTTATATATATACACATACATACACTGTATTTAGAGTCAAAAGATCACCAGTGGACCAAGATCCATTAAACAAGTACTAATTTCACTAAAAGACTACATTTTGCAAGAATTCTACCAGTGCTTTGTTGACAAATTCAAACATCTTACCAACAACAAAATGGGACTTGCAAGTAAATATTTGCAAAGATCAGATGTATCAACTGCATTCATGAAGGCAGAAACAACATTTGAAACCTTCCAGAAGGATGGAAAACAAGACTCCCAATAGTCTGTGAAAACTTTTGACAGGAAAGAATATAGTTCAGAAGCACGCTTTTTCAGAAAAACTAAGGGAATCAAACCCCGACAATAAGCTTTAAAATGACCAAGCCCATAAATAATTTTTGCAATCATATGTCCCTCATAATCCTTTTCCAACCGATAATTTCCGAACACAAAGCAAGAAAACAAAACCGAATAAGGTCATCTTGATAACTTTAAAATTCAAAGTATTGATCAAGAAAATATAATTTGGTTATTTTCTTGCTTTATGTCCCTCATATGTCTCTAACTTTAGAGGTGCCAAACTGTGCACATTTTCACATGTCGATTGTTGAAGCTGTCCAAATTAACAATGCGAGAAATAACAGTTGTGTCTGAAACAAAAAAACGCAATAAGTTGAAAATTGCGGATAACCCCAGGTAGTAGTTAAGTTATAATTCAAGCCGAATTAGTAATTATTAACAAGCATCCTCTTGTCTGAGGATACTAGTAAGTACTAAATCCCACATTCCACCAAGCCACAGCCTAAGCAACGGAGCATGTTCATGAAATGAAAATAAGGGGAAAGAATTGTTTCTTATTGTACTATATAATATCCTTTTAAATGAAGAAATGAAACAGAAACTCCAGTGACCAAATGGCTGCAATTTATATCAATAATAATAATAATAATAGCAAGTAATGTTCTTTGATCAACACAAGTTGATCAAGAACTACAAATGCCATGTTACGGTCTAGCAAAACTGGAGAACAAAAAAAGTAAATGGTAACCAAAGCAGGAAATACAAGGTGCCTATTTTTGTCATGTCTTGTATAGATAGATATTGGTGTGGCTACACAAATGAATACGAAACGTTTGGTGTTGGCAGGTACAAAAATAATGTTATCGTGTTCCGCTCCAACAGGAACTTCCACAAATATGATAAAAAAGTTAAGAAAATAGAAGGTCCATTCTGAAGTTCCTTCAATGTCATTGTTGCTATTTATTATTGTACCACACGATGTACAGCCATCTGATGATCCTTAATTTTCCTAATGTCCTATGCGCCCAAGGTAGCCCTAAATAAATATACTCATGCCAAACCCTGCCTGCACACAATGTTCTACTTAATACAATGCTTTAGACGAACGTTTAAAGCATGGTTTATGGAAGTTACTTCTAAAACGCTCTATAATAATACATTTTTTCCATACAGTAAAGACACTTGCCAAGAAAACACAAAGTTACTACTTTATCACGTAATTTCAATAACAGCACCAATAATACAGGATCAGCTTACATACACGATTCCGACAAAGTAATAATAGCTATCATAAAACACCATGACAAGTTGCGCTAGCTATATATATATATGAAGGCATATAATGTTCTCTTAAAAGATCCGCATGCTCTCTCTTTATCAAACTTAAATGTTAATGTTAGAAGGCGTTCGCAATACATACGTCCTACTCCTATTTTATGCACAGCCCGCCAAAATAAATGAAATTTTACACGTTATAAACACACCACTTTAGAGCAGTGTGCAACAAACACTGCTCCTCTTAAGTCTCACAAATTAAATATCACATATAACGGGTAGGAAATGTACCTACATCTTCATAAAGTTCACAAACAAGTAACATCCAATTATGTGGCAGCAACTCAGTAGCTCAGTAGTAAAATTGATGTGCTCTAAACTCTTTATTCTAGCTCTACTAGTGTGTCAACATGTTCTCCCTTAAGATAAGCTCCCTGCTCGCAGAGAAATGTTTCAAGTTCAGGCTATCTTTTATACCCAGAGAAGAGCATCCTATGTTAGGTCTTGGTGACAGACCTCTTGATACTATATACAAGAACAGCACGAAGACCAGTATTTTCCTTGTATCACCATCCAAGGCAAAGTCCAATCATTGGCCTCTGAATCTTAGTATGAATGCTAAAAAGAATTTTTGTTCTATCAATAAAATGTTTGGTCTGTGTCAGGTATCTCTCAATCAAAGAATCCTTTTGCGTTTATCTCCGAACCGCGGCTCAAAACGAGGAGGGAAGTCACCTCCTCTTCCTGAATCATCCATTAGAGGTCTCTGTTGATGGAAACACCATATGATAATGACAACAGTAAAAAGTATGCTATTTTGCCCTCACTGCTTACTGTATAGCAAATAAGGTCAATATTCAACTTATTGAAACATACAATGACTTAACTACCCTTATAATTGTGTTTCTAAAAGTAAATAGATATACCAAAACTATATTGAATTTTAAAACAAAAAAAAATTAAATCATTAATATTGGTATCAGTTTTATATAACACTGTACGGTGGGTTGTTACGAGTTGAAACATCTTTGTTTACTGTCAATAAAGGATCACCTCTGCAAAAAAAACTTTTTCATGTATTCAGATGTATAAATATTCTGTACCTTATTTCGAACAATTACACTGAAAGGAAAAAGGAAAAGAAGACTGAAGTATCATTTTTCCCATCCAAAAACAACTAGAGACTGCTTTACTTGGCTGCTACATAACGCCAAGTCTCGTCAGGGATAAATACTAAAACTAAAGCCATCCACAGAAATATATCTAGCTGCTGAATGAAGACTTTTATTCAATACATAATATGTGCTAGTTCAGCATCAGGCCACTAAGCTCTTCTTCCAACAATTTAGGACGTTACATTTTCTCTTTCAATCAACTGAACATCAATCAACTGAAACATCACATGAACGAATACCGTTCCACAAAAAGGAAAATCAAAAGCCGTGTAAAAACTGCTTCACCCTCATATCAATTCAGTGCACCAAGAGACAACAAACTCAAAAACCAGAATGAAGAAGCCATTAAACACGAATTTAATTTTCAAAAAAGTGATACTGGAGTAGACTATGCAACCCCTGGAGAAAGATTAAAAAACTGAAATGGCGTTAAGACAAACACTAAAACTGGACCTCTATTTGAAATGAGCTACCACTTCCTTTGAAGTAAAAAGTAATTTGGTGCAGAAGAGAAACACTGTACAATAGTAGAGGCAAATTCCAAGAAAAACTGGTACATAGTAGGAAGATTTGAGCGAAGCAAAAGTCATCCACAAAGTCAGCAGTATGTGACTGTATCCACATGATATATCTGATTGCTGTTACACTGTGACAAGTCATTTGCGGGTTGAAAACGAAACAACTTGAAGGCAATGTAAATATTTGCTATACACGCCACAAAAACCAACAAGTTATTTTCAAATAACAAAAGATAATGAATCAAGCATTGTGAAGTGGGTATTCTGGCTGAAAATATACACACACCTGCCACTTTTTAAGATATGAATAAAATTTTAAAATTAATCACGCCATTACCCTGCAGTTAGCTACAATGGCAACACTGACAGTAAATTATCATACTACATTCAAAGTTCGTCTGGCCGTATTTAAGAAATGATCTAACTGTAAGCAACTGATGTTGAAAGATCAAGCTAAATCTCAAAATAAGTGCACACATGCTAACTCCTTAATTGCTGCACTTTAGAAGCAGTAAACTATATGCGAATGGTGCAGGTAGCTATTGGCAGTGTCAAGTTGTACTGGTGATTTTGGAATAATATCCTACTTCATCCGAATTTCCATAAGCATAACCTTTGCCGACGAATGATTTATCTTAGCGGTTTATCTGAAAATACTAATAAGGGAGTAATGTTTTTCAACATGTGCCCCTGTTTTAAGGGGAAGCGTCACAGAAGATGCAATACGAAACATACCACCAAGCATAACCAGGCAACAATCAATAGCATAACAAACATTAACTTCAAAAGAGCTTCCAGCAAAAGACAAGGCCAGCTCAGATAACCACCGATCATTTATGTCTTTAACAGCTCCGACACTTGACCATAATCAATATTGTCCCAGATCAAAACAAAGAATTGAAGAAACTGATTGGTTGATACCAGTGTAACCTAAATACTTTACTGAGCAACTTACTTCTTCAAAGCTTGATAAAAGTCCCCAGACTGCTGTTTAGACCGAAAGCTACCACTAGGACTACAAGGGTCAATGTTTACTGGTGACTTTTACAAAGTACAAGATTTATTTTAAAATATCGATGAAATATTTCCGGGCTGCTAAGAATAGGCAGAATAACGCTTCCTTTACAAGAAAATCGAAAGGATAAGCAGAACTTGCCTTGAGGCATCCTGGGCTTTGAAGTACGAACAAGATTTTAGGATATCAACACTTCTCTTATTTACCTTTTAAAACAAAAGGGTGGCGTTAAGAAAGTTTTTCATCTTCAAGAGAAGTGCGCGCGAACAGTTCTTTGGCAACAACTACACACTGATTCCTTCTGTAGAAGGTGGTCAAGCTCTACTTTTTTAGCAGGCATGACGAAAAATTAAAAAACAAAGACAAAAAAAGAAAAAAAAAACGGGGAAGAAAATTGATGTTTTAATGGCAACTCTTGGAACTAAGGTGTGTGTATAAAAGTATATATTATATATACATATATATCAATCCATTTTATTATCATTTATATACCTTTACAAAGAAGCTGAACGTAAGCTTTTAAAAATAGTTTCAGGCATTGGGCAAATCATGCTACGGGTGCATTAAAAATTATTCACATCAGTTATTATTGATACCCATTTATTCGAGTCTGATTCAACTTTTAAAAAGATGCCACTGAATACGTTATACTGTCAACAATCCACCCGTATCAATTGTACTCCGTATTTTGCAAATTTATGCTTCATACTAAATGTGTACACACACACACACAAATCTCAAGCTTCAGTATTTTTGTGGTTCTATTGTCCTGCCTATTCACAATCTATCTGTACCAATGTCTTCGAGCGATATACGCCAAAGACAAGCAATAGTGACACAATACTGAATCGAGTTTTGTAACCATCTAACAAGAACTGAAGAAATGACCACGCAACAAGCTATTCCTGCAATACACTCCTTTTGCACCAAAACCGGTAAGTAGCAAGTGTGTCAATATATGCATGTCATTCTAGTACACTATTTATTCCAGTTTGTGTATTTAAAAAGAGCGTTGATTATTTCGTTTAACACAGATATATGGATAGTAGATGAGAGTCATGAAAATACTGAATGGGATGTAATTGACGTGAGCAAAAGATCAGTTGTTTCCCATCATGAAAAATGACACTGATTAGGTCAAAAGAGCTGTTGTTAAAATGACTTACAATTTTCCAAACCAAGTAAGGAAGTTATTCACCTATTCAGGTACGATAATAAAAACAAAAACAAACTGAGACCACCTAGAATACTAACACAACGTGAACTGCGATGACAATATTGGTAGAAAACAGAGGTAAAACTGCCAACAATTATTTGTATAGTAATTTCAAAATATGTGAGCAGAACAAACAGAAACTTGACAAAATAGTACTTCTTACACGATGGTTGAACACCTACTATATCCACACAAACCCACATGCTGCAATGCAAAATACTTCTACCACAAGATCTTTCTGAATAGTACAGAAATCGTGTATAAGTTGCCTGTACCGCTTCTTAGTTTCACAAATACATCAAATGCTCATGTCATGTAGTGAGTACCCTAAGTTTTAAGTTACATTTGTTACATACGACGGCCAAAACCTTACAAGTCATCAAAGAACAAAACCGCTATGACCAGTACTTGGATACTGATATTAAAGTAAGACAAGGTGTAGAAGGGAAGACCTGGGAAAATTTCAACGGTTGAAAGTTAATAAATAAAATGAATTTCGGCAAGACCCAATTAAAAGAAATGCATCGGATAAACACTAGATCAGGCACTTTAACAGAATACCCGACACTAATTCATTATAGAGAAGGCAATATTTCACTAGACTGCATCTACTTCCAATGGATGGGTGATAAATAAACCATCTGTCAACAGGCCATCAACATGAACCATTTATCTTTCAAAGCATTACATTCTAGCTATTGAAGTTTAATTGTAAACCAATATTATCATCTCATCTCATTCATACAACTGTAAAAGATAATCATAATAAGGATATTTCACAGTGAAAAGCAAGACTTAAATGTTAAACTAGCTACTTTGTAAAATTCAGTTGCACTCGAATACTGATGCCCGAATGCCAAAAATACGAAGAAATTGTACCCTTTATTACATGGACACCTAAATTACATTTTAAGTAATTCTCTACCGATTTAACACATCCCATTAAACAAGGAAACCTTTATCTGTGCAAAAACCTCCCGAGACACATGCAAACTTTCCTCTTTGAACAGCAGCTTATTTTCATTACGCAAGTATGAATTAAATTTCTATTTCACTGTTACGTATGTAAACCACCGATTTTATGGAGGCAAACCAGAGGTGATCCTTTAATTGACAAGATGTTTCATACAGCTTTCTTTGTCCAACTCGAAAAGCTCAGGTGATTATGCAGCTCAATTTAAGTATCACAGCCACCCTTAAAACAATTCATTACAGGCAGCTGATTAAAAATGGGTCTATGAACTCTAAAAGGAGTTCGGCAATCGTGTTGTCAACAGTGAAAGCAGGCTTAGCCAGGTCAACTGGTGGTCTATTCAACGTACTGACACAAGCAAAATAGTACGTTTCAATTACAGATAACATACGCCACACAATGCAGGCGCTTTAGCACATATTATCTGAACATTAGTCAAAGCCTCAACATGCACAAAAGTGCACACAAATGACTCTGACCATATCTTAATTACTATTTTAATCACGACAGACCAATGTGCTATTTTTAATGAGTGATGGTGGAGAGGTCACACATTATGACAGACTTCTCCAACACATACTTTACGGTCTTGTGAAGAAATCCAAGTTAATCATGTTATAGGTACATAGCTAGATAAAATCTACCCCAGCTGACTGCATCCAAGGTAGTGACCACAAGACTACCTCGCACGTACTATCCACCCAAACTATCATGAAAAAATCATGAAAAACATTGTTATTGTAACACTAAAAACCATCAAAATTTCATAATCACAGTTGTAAGCTGAGTCTATGATATCCATTTTCACTGGCTCAGCAAGCAAAAAAAATCTATTGGCATTGGTATTAAGTTGATTGAGAGAAAGCAAGTCGTTTAAATTAAGCTAAATCAGAATCTTGCATGCATAGTTCTTAAGTAAATATGTGGGGTGGGTAATTCGCACAAAAAAAGAAGAAGATGAAAACTGGTAAGAATATCCAAAACAAGGATATTGGTTACTAAAAAAACTTATCTGGATATACAAGAACAACTTAACCTTGCTCTCCCTTTGTTGAAATAAAGCGCTGATGTGAAAACAAGACAGCAGAAAGCTAAATAAGTATTTATGTTTACAGTCGTTGATAGGTCTCAACAATCATCTTAGTATTTAAAAAAATTAAAATGTTGACAACAAATTTAAGTGATCTTGTGAAATTAAAAAATCTCTTTTTCAACTTTCAATGTAGGATAAACTCTCTGTAAGTAATAAATAAATAAATAAATAAATAAATAAATAAATAAATAAATAAACAAACAACAACAACAAATGTATACCCCCATTTTCTGCAAATGACTATTAATTCTAAAAGGCTGGTAGTAACTGGTAGACAGTCACATAACCATCACCATTATGACCCATACATTTTAATGCAAGATTTGACCGAACTTGATACACACTGGGCAAAACGAAATCTGCAGTTTAATTCATTACCTAAAATACATGGAAAGCATTTCCTCAAAAAAAATCGAACGTAAGTGGTTTAAAATATACCCATGGCTACCAAAAAAAATTTGGAAAACGCAAGCTAGTTCACACAAATCTCAATAATGTTGACTAATCATTCCTGAATAAAATCCCAAAGAAAATGTATACATCACTGTTATACGGGCCCATTCGGTAAACACTGTGGCATTAACAAAATTCCTTAAAAAGCTACCACATCAAAGGACTACTTAACAGGGCATCAAGATTTCAAATACAAAAACAAACAATTTCTACAGTAGTAGGTTTCAGTATTTTGTAACATGCAATCCACAGTAATTATTTGGCGCGTGGAATTGTGACCAATAAAATCACAAATCTTTCTAAATCACTTGTATGATAAAATCAGCAAAATTATACAAATTAACCACTTTTATAACAGCTGGCTTCCTGATGATGTCATGATGGAATTCTGCAAATTTAAGTAGAATCATCATCATCATCATCACCATCATCATATTCGGTTTAACGTCCGTTTTACATGCTAGCATGTGTTGGACGCTTTCTTGAAATTGACTTCGAAATTATCCTATCCTTCACCAGATCTCTGCTGACACCTTTTTCTTTCAGATCCATCCTTATCACTTCCTCCCATGTTTTCTTCGGTCTTCCTCTGCCAGTGGTTCCTGTCACCTTGATTGTTCTGCATCTACTTGTCCAAGCATTCTTGTCCATTCTCTCCACATGACCAAACCAACGAAGCCTCCTATTCTGCATACAGCTGCCAATACTGTCCAGATTCAATCTCCTTCTGAGTTCATTAGAACTGAGCCTGTCCTTTAGACTTACGTTGCACGTCCATCTTATCATTCTCATGTCATTCCGCTCCATGCGGCTGACATCTTCAGCTACTTGAAATTTTGTAGGCATATACATACACACACATTCATACAAAACTAACACCTACCATAACAATATTCCCAAATGAATGACAGAATTCATCTTTATTCACACTTTTACCGCAATATAGCAAATATTTTAAACTTCAACATTTTAGGGTAATATTTAAAATGCAGTTCTCGTTTAAGTTTCTGATATCCATTCGTGTTTTTATTTATCAGCTGTTAGTTCCATGTCTCATTACAAGAAAAAATCCTTAAATTAAATACCCGGAATGTTATTGCATTGAAAAAGACAAATTTGTCTGTTTTATATTTAAAACAAAATTTGTGATTTGATAGATATTACTGCTTGACTAAAACTAAATAACTTTGAAGAGGAAGATTAGTTCAAATCACAAGCTCCTCCAAAAAGTTGCTAAATAGACCAATGCATTAACAATTATGTATCTAATCTGAAACACTGAGAATTCATTTTCAGAATATTCAAATTATTTTGTACCCATAAGACAACTTCATTTACGTTTTTTAAATTTTGAGAACGGTTATAAAAACAAACATTCTCCACACACAACTTTACGTTCTACCCAGTATTCCCCCCCCCCCCCATAGAGGCTCCAGATACTAAAAGTAATATCCACATTAATTTTCACTCAAGTATGATAGGAAGGTTGTGTAAGTCCAAACATTTTAACACTGTTTTACTTCAATGGCTCAAATACAATAATAGACTTTATATCAAGAAAACTCTTTAAAGGAGCCCCATAACATTAGACTAATTTGACATGCATGTTAGAAAATGGCTTAAAAGTCACGGCAATTCTCGGTCTGAGATTCATAAACATCCAGTATGGAATTTTTTATCCACCTTTCCTTTTGAAGATGATCAATTTATTCACATTTCTTTTCCTCACTTTTTTGTGGCTATTCAATCCACATTTACTTTCCATGTGTATCCCTTGAGAACTGCTTTCCTTTAACAGTACTTGACAAATGAAAAGGTCCCCTCTAAATACCTCTCCAAATCAGCCATAAATCTAGATCAAAGCTGCAACAGATCTTCTCTGTTAGAGGTAATACAACAAAAACTGCAATGACACAAATTTTCAAAGAGAAATATTACCTACCTTTTCACTCAATTTTGTGCATTTGTTGAACCTCTAAACCATACATAAATTATATCTAAATCGACCCCAAGAAAACACTATATCATAATTCTTACCGTCAGACCACCTGGTAAAGCAGGAGGTGGTGGCAGTCTTGGCTGGGTGGACATCATTCCACCTCCAATACCCTGTCCTGGGATGTCCCCTGGGCTAACACCTGCCATCATATTTTGGTCTCCATAAGGCAATCTGCCTGGAGAGTCATAACCCTGTGCTCCTCCAGTACTTGAATATCCTTGACGTGGTATATCTAACCCTCTGGGAAATGGAATTTGCCCTGTAGTATAACCTCTTAAGGAATCCAGTTGCTGTGACGTTGCATTTGCGTTACTGGTTGAATCTGGTCCTGTTTGACTATTACCTCGATAGTCTGTCGCCATCATACCAGGAAACTGAATAAAAAACCCCAAAATGACAGTGTGTAAACACTACATACATTAAAATTTAAAAATCTTATATTATACTACATAATAGAATTCGTCTATTAAACAACATTATTTTGCTGCTATACTGCACAAGTAAGTCACACTGTGCTTTAACAAGATTTCCTGTCCTAATTATGATCTAAAATAAATAAAACTAGTCAAGTGCTTCTTTGTTTTGCAAGATTGTTAAAATGTTTGTTTCAACATGTACAGCCCTACATGCCCTGTGTGAGTAGAAAATATTACAGGCATAACCTAACAAAAAGTAAAATTGCAAAGGGGAAGAGGGCAAGGACCTTGCATATTTAGTGGCAAAAGTAATGAAGGGTAGGGAACATCAAATAAAAAAAAGTTTAAGGTTATCTAACTTCCTAATTAGTAGCTGAACTATTACCCAGAAAAAAATAATAATTCAGTCTTTCCTCAAAATGGGTCTTGGGGCAAGAGTGGTGTACCTTATTAAGAAATTTTAAAAAGAAACAACAACAAAAAATATGGGTGTAGTGTTTTAGTGGGACATGTCTATTAAAGGGTTCGTCTTGTCTAGCCGGGAGAGTTCAGCAGATGGTTGCAAAAGTTATAATACAAATGGGAAAAGTGGGGTAGGAAAANAAAATTGCAAAGGGGAAGAGGGCAAGGACCTTGCATATTTAGTGGCAAAAGTAATGAAGGGTAGGGAACATCAAATAAAAAAAAGTTTAAGGTTATCTAACTTCCTAATTAGTAGCTGAACTATTACCCAGAAAAAAATAATAATTCAGTCTTTCCTCAAAATGGGTCTTGGGGCTAGAGTGGTGTACCTTATTAAGAAATTTTAAAAAGAAACAACAACAAAAAATATGGGTGTAGTGTTTTAGTGGGACATGTCTATTAAAGGGTTCGTCTTGTCTAGCCGGGAGAGTTCAGCAGATGGGAAAAGTGGGGTAGGAAAAAGGACATACACAAATGGATTGTTAACTGTGTTGACTCTTGTACAGCCTTGCTAGCACTGGTATAGGGTCAGAATATAATATTGCCACGTGATTAAGGATAAAAAGCCAATATTCCCTTAATCTACTTAGAAATAATAAAATTGTAACCAAATACAAAGCCAGCAATCATATTTAATATTACATCAAACTGAAATTTTAAAAAACCTACAACACAAAAAATACTGGGTCCTGCAAAAACAATCTTATGAAAGTCGGTTAAAGCAGTCAAATGTGTTTTTCACAAACCAGGCATCACTCTATATTACCTATTGTGTTACCTGGTTGTGATGTTTCACAAAAGAATGCTCTTTTGCAGTCCAATAATTAAAGAGGGTCCAGAAGAAATGGCAATGATGCAGATGGGTTGAAAAAAGGAAAACAAATAAAACAGGGGGAAAATACCACTTTTGTACACTGTGGACCATGACAAAAACTGTAGCTTATGGCAATGAAATGCAATCAAGATATTAATTAATTACATGAATTCCCAAAACTGTGATGAATTTTTTGTAGAATAAAAAAGGTTTTCCCTTAAATTGACACAAAAACCTTTCCTGAATTAGGTTAAACATTCATTCAACACTCAAGACATTGAGGGAACAGCAAAGTAAGCTCAGACTCTATTCCTTTTTCTTATAAAAATTTCCATAAATAATATTTGTGTTAAAATTCCTTTGTGACATTGCTTTCTTGAGCATAAGATCAATGTACTAGACTCTTCAGGATATGAAAAACACATATACAAATATTTACTCACATCTTGTTGGGGTCTGCCTCTTCCCAAGTCCAATTTGTCATCTCCATAAGCATCTTTTCTCTTGACAGCATCCATTCTAAAATAGAATTTAAAATAGAGTTTAATAAGGTAAAAAATAAAAATTAAATGATTTGGCATCTGGTAGCGGTAATATATAGAGAAATTATTAATTTGAAAAAAACAAAATTAATTACAAAAATAAAGAAGAATTTTGACATGATGTATCTGGTGGCCCTTGTGAAAATACAATTTGGGAAAGTTGCCCAGCACTTTGAAAATTCCTTAGCAAAGACTTAATGCAAAACATGCACCACTTCAAATTAAAGGATCAAAAATATTTTAGGTCTACAGAAATCCAATGCAAAAAGTCATCTATCTGACCTACATATTAAAGGTCTCTTTCTTTACATGCTAAAATTTTCATTTATCTTTTAGCTCCTCCACTGCATTCAATTATCAGCCATTCCCTTACTGACTACCCAATGTCACATATCCTCCTTCATAATGACCTATTCACTTTGGTTCTCCTCATATACTTCCCCTTATGATGATGCCAGGCTCTTCTCTCCTTACATGTCTAAACCACTTTAACTGTAGGGTTAATTCATCACTTGGCTTAAATTTCTTTCTTTTTATTGTCATTTCTTTACAGTTCTACACACTTAGTGGCACTTAGCTCTTGTATGGTTCTTACCATGAACAATAAAAATACCCCACTCCTTTTTGTAATTTTCATGGTACAACTACATTGTCTCATACCAGCTTTGTACTATAACACTCTTATTTCACAGCTACTAAGCAGATTTTCCAGTTTATTTGTCCAAAGCAGTAGTATTTACCTAATTCTACTCTGGTGTGTAGGGGTATAGACCAGTTTATCAGCAGGCCTGACATCTAATTCCACTTACCCTTGGCAAACATTATCCTTGTGATCATTGTAGCTTCAGATTCTCCCACAAATGCTTCATCCTTTAGTACATCCTAAGGTCTCCATGCATACACTGGGCATTTGAAATACACTAAAGCCTGTGACTTCTTCTTTCAGGTGCCATATCCCACAAGGACATTGGCGATCACTGACTTAAACATCTTCTGGTCTCTAGTGGTCTTTAGAAGTTCTTGAGCTGTTTTGTTCGTCCATTTACTACTGCTCAATATGTATGTTAATGTCTGTCTACCTCTGCTTCTTTTCACATTGAATGTCCTAAAAACCCCAACTGTCTCTCAGAGATTCTCCTCAAAAACTACATCTCCGCTGCATCAATTCATTTTTCCATTCCTGTGACTGTCAATGCCATAATTTGAAGAACACTTGACTATTATATTGTTTACTTATAACTACTTATAAACAAACTTCATAAAGTTATCTTTATCTTTTGTGACCCCACAGTCACCAGCATTTAGCCACTTGCCATAAAAAGGTCATCTATAATTACTGTTTTGTAAATAGGGTTCAAAATTTGATCCTGTAGATTTGCTTTTGTGATTGGGAATTGCCAATAATCCATACCTTTAAAAAACTTAAGAGATTTCCCCCCAAATTCTGATAATGTATTGTCATTGCTTTGGCAACATTCGTGGTTTAAACTAACAAGAAACACATATGGATAAGATGTTTTGCAGTTTCAACACAAGGGTACTCAAATTCCTTACATGCTGTTGACAATTTTGACAAATTGAAAAATCAAGATTGCAATACAATACATTTAACACTAAGCTATTTAACTGCAGTCTTATTTATCTGTTGTTAACATTAGTCTTTCACTCATGTGAAGCTATTTTCAATTTCTTCAGAGCAGGAAAGGATCAAAGTTGAATAGTATCAGTGAGTGGATGCAGAAAAGAAAGCTTCATTGGTTTGGTCATGTGAGGAGAAAAAAGTCAATGATTGGTGAAGAAGTGCATATTAATGAAAGAGGAAGGTGCTGGTAGGATGGAAGGACCAAAGAAAACATGGGAGGAAGTAATCAAATTGGATTTGAAGCAAAAAGCTGTCACCAATGATCTAGTAAAGGGCAGTCTGGCCTGAAAGTCCATTTTATTGAACCATCCAACACATCCCAACATGTAAAATGTGCCTAAAACTGAATATGATGATGAAATATGATATGTTTGAAAGTACACTCCCAAAATGTTCCTGCAAGCCTGGGCTATTTTACACAAAATGCCATAGTCTATACCAATTGATCAGTTAATCAATCAATTATTCATTTAATATCATTCTGACAAAAATTACAGTAAGAAAGAACAAATAGGCACATTAATGGCCTTTAACATACCTTCCCAGGTCAGCCCTCATTGCACCTTGGGTTTGAAGACGACTGTCATCCTCTGGTCTAACATGCTCATCTTCATGCCTGCCACGGTTCATATCTCTTGGCCTCATGTCTCCTGTCCTTCTTCTCTCATCTTGGCTTCTTATTGAATCAGCTCTTCTTCCAATATCAGCTGCCTGTCTTCTTATATCCTCTTGTCGTTGTATTTCTTGCAATTTACGCAATTCACCTTGTGCACGAAATTCATTTTGCTTCCTTGTAAGATCTTCTTGCCTTCTTTGCTCTTCATCAAGTCTTTTCTGCTCTAATCTCCTTAGCTGTTCCTGTAACCGCATATGTTCCATCTGCTTGAGCTCTTCAATCTGTCTAAGCTCTTCCTCTTTTTTCATTAATTCTGTAAAGTGAATAGATAAATGGTTTCATGGACAGGAATATAATTACTCTTCAAAAAAGTCCTGATAACACTATTTCCAATTAAGTAAGTAGTAGTACCAATAGTAATAGTAGTAGTAGTAGTAGTAGTAGTAGTAGTAGTAGTAGTAGTAGTAGTAGTAGTAATAATAATAATAATAATAATGGTACTATTATTAATACCAGTTTACTAGTTTCAGTGACAGTAGAACCAGAGACTTTTAACAGAAGTACTAGATGCAAAGATTGTTGCTCTAAAGACAAGAGACAACTTTTATCAGTAAAAACATCAAAAGGATGACTTGAGGTGTAGTTTTCACCCTATGCCAGTGAATTCGGTGTATAAAGTCAAATGATCTTACTTAAAATTGGGAAAACAGAAATAACATGATGTGACAGGAAGTACACAAATAAAATTCTCCAACAAAGTAATGAGGTTATGCAATCTACTTGTTATTGAAAAAATCAGTTGTTTGAAAAGAAAGAGGAAAGAAGAGAAACAACCAGATATCCTGGATAAATGATTAAAGCGGCCTAAATTCTTAAAACAAAAAGGAAAATAGAAGTGGCAGTCCATGGTCACAGGCACATTTACACTGAAGGTGCCCCTCTGTTGAAAAGCAGTAGTAACTAACAGCTGAAAAATCAAAGTAGTATACTGGAAAAGTTCAAGGTAAATTTTCAAAAAGACTACTTGCAGTATGGGCAACTGAAATAGTATGTTTCCATTAGACACACAAGATATCTTATAACTGCCTGTTTGTCCAACAAGAATAACTATAATGACAACATGTTTTCTGACCCAAGATGCCAAAATATTATTCTTTTAGTTTTCTTTTATGGTAATCCTCTTATAATAACCAGTCATTGATCACTGGGTAGGTGGGATGATAAAAATTTTGGCTTGCTTTATCCTCCCAATTCCTGGTGCCAATTTCTGTAACTATATCTTAATTTTTGGACCTTGGTAAGGCATGTTAATTTACAGCGTGGGACCAAAATCTGCACCCTTATCACTGTACTTAATTCAAATAGATTTCCTTAGTGATAATTAAATATCTATGATTAAACAATAGTGGAGAACCAGGCAAGGCATAAAGCCTCTAAGAATATGGAACTATGAAAAGAAAAGACAAAGTGACACAATAAGTCAAACTTTGACTTTAAAAAAAGATTCAAATTATATGATGAAGGAAAGCACTCAGAAGACAACAAGTTCCAAAAACTTTTAACAGTTAAGGAGAAAACTGTATTCAGAGGAAGATTTATTACAATGTGGTGCAACAACTCTAAAGGATATAAGTAAAGAGTCACATGAGATGAAACAAACTAAACTGATACCAGCAAGCAAAGCTTTTGTAACACTTCCCATAAGACCAAGTCAAGCCACCTTTCATTAAGACTATGGCTGAAGAGTAGCAGCAAGATATGGCTCCAGGGAAAACCAAACATCATCAAGAGGTGTAGAGATAACTGACTAGGCAGAATTCAGACATTAGTATAAATTATCCAGAAATCTTAAGTCCCAACTCTTGAGGAAGAAATGGATGCAAAAACTCACTCAGTATTAGTGGGAGTTGATGGTTCTGGTGATGGTTTATTCTGCAATGAAAAATAAGGCCAAAGCTCAAGCTTTTAGTATCTGGCAGTGTACACAGACATCACTTGTACTTTAAATGACCAGCATTTTTTAATAATAGCTAACCAATAACATTCTATGTTATGAAAAAAATATATTAGTGGGACCTAGGCTGGAGTTTTTGGGTAATGACAAAGGTTCACAAGTGTGGTATACATTCTTTTTTTTTTATATCATTAGCGGGGAACTCTCCCACAACATTACAAAATAACTCACGGCAAAACATGCATTGAGCTGTATTTTTCTGCTTAGTGAGTATTTAAGAGCATTTAATATATTTTAAAACAGGAGGGAGTGTTGGGACTAATCTTAACCTGTGCAGCTAAAAAAGTTCTTTAAATATTTTATTACAGTTACCATACAAATTAAATATTAAACTCCCAGAGCCATTTTCTGAAATAATTAAATTGTTCAGTCCAAAAAATAGAACTAGAAATTGCAACTTTACCTAAGAATATACCAATACCCTTTGAACAAATCACATTTAATTGCCTGAATAAAGACCTTTTCTTTTATGCAGACGGATGGTTTGGTCATGTGGAGAGAATGGACAAGAATGCTTGGGCAAGTAGATGTAGAATAATCAAGGTGACAGGAACCACTGACAGAGGAAGACTGAAGAAAACATGGGAGGAAGTGATAAGGATGGATCTCAAACAAAAAGGTGTCAACAGAGACCTGGTGAAGGATAGGATAACTTGGAAGTCAATTTCAAGAAAGCGTCCAACACATGCTAGCATGTAAAACGGACGCTAAACCAAATGATGATGATGATGATGAGACGTGAAAATGAACATATTCAACTGGGAACATTTGTTATTGCCAAGTAACTTGACTTTACCAAATACCCCCTTTACAAAGTGACATTTGGGCTAACTGCACAGAACTTATCCACCCAAAGTTATTTACTTGCTTTTACCTGGAATATTGACTTAGTGAACAAATCAGAGCAATTAAAAGTAAAAAGTGACACATCCAAGCAAAATTTTACAATATGGTTTTATTTTCCAAGCTTATATTTCATTCTAATTCAATATCTTATGATATAAACATAACTATTAAATACTTTATTTCAATAACCATAACCCAAAAGATAACTGACTTGAAACACTGCAATACAGAACGTTTTAAAATTTGAAGCATGGTTCAGTCTTGATGAATGATTTTTTTATGTGAACTTGAATGGTGTAATATTTTAGAGGATATCCTAAGTTTTAAAAAAATGACAACTTTACCTTGTCTCATTAGCTCTTCCTCTCTTCTGTGCATAGCATTGGCCATATCATTTTCTAGAGCTTCACGAGCAAGTTTCATTTCATTTTCAACTTCAAGTTTTCTAGCCTTTTCTGTGTCTTCTAGCCCTTTCCATTTTTGTGCCAGTTCATATTCAAATGTGCCTGGTCCAACAAACCTTGGTCCAAACTCTCTTTCTCTACAAAAAGAACATACAATAACGTGCGTATTATATATATATATATATATATACACATACATATGTACATTTATTCAATCACATATAAAAGCACTGACACACATATACTACAAAAATGTTTTTCCAGTGCATGCATAATATACATCTGGTGTTCAAGGTTGATATATATTGTGAAGCATACATAACTTTTTAACAGACCAAAATATGGGCAAACTTATGGAAAGTGAAATAAACAGCTTTTATTAGTACTGGGTTTCCACTGGAATATACATAACTGGCTTACCCAAATTAATAAAAACAAAACTTTTAAATAGGTAAAAGAAAAAGTTGCACACTCTTATATTTGAGTGTCTGCTGCTAATGGGCCATTACTAGCAAAACTGTAACCATGAAGAACCATGATACAGAATGATTTCAATGGCCCATCAACAAGAACTGAAAAACCTATAGTTGTTCTGTTAAAGAACTGCTGTCACTTCTTACTCTTTCAGAACAGGCCAAGTTAATTTTTTTGGGATTGTTTAAGATAAAAGTGAACATAAGTGAACAAAAAAAAAGCCCTTTCAATTTCCAAAGCAAGTGTATATCTTCCAAGGTAAACAATGAGGCAAGAGCTTATAGGGCATCTACCAAGTCTGTCTATAAAAGATGGTGAACCCAATTTGCTGGTAAATCCTACATGGATGACAAAGAGAACATCAGTCAAGGCAACAAAGAGCCACAAATAGATGTAGAGAAAGCTTTTACGAAGATGATGAATTAAAAAGGTGTGGGTCTGGATAACCTTGCAATGGAGGAGTGAATCTGTTTGAGCTTGCATAAAGTGGAATATTCAATGAAAAACACGTGTTACAGTTGGAAAGGAAAGCAAGGTGGAAAAGTAAAAAAGTATGCAGCTATCACTTCTCAAGAACAAATGTGACACCATGGAATATGGCAATTCCCAATGTATTAAGCTAATGTAACAATGCATGAAGTAGAATGATAGGATGCAGGAATGCCAACTGAGAAGTCTTGTGGGGATACTGGGGAAAAGTTTGTATTTGCAAAGGGACATCATTGTATCAGTGACAAGGAAGTACATCAGTTTTAAGAGACTTCTTTAGGAGATGAGGGACAGAAGTCAAGTGTGCTGCAGTTACCATGGAAGCATTCTTAATTGAAATGATTTCACAAAAATATACTGACTTAATTCTTGTTTGCCACCACTATAGATTCATTCATGGAAAGCTGTAGAAAGGAAGGTCTCTGACACTTGATGTGGTGTTCTGTACAAAAGTCAAGGAGCTTCAAGAATACCTACAACAGCAGAAGATACATTACAAACAAGGGGGACAAAGGTCTCAAGATGAAAAACTATGACAATATGCTGGAATGCATCAAGAATAAAGTCAAGGGCAACTTTGCTAAAGGGCATGTTGCCACACACAGAAACACCATGTATACTATTGGGTCATTGGAGAGAAAATAGGAGTCGTGGACATCATAGAGAGATGCACAAGACCTACATTGGAAAGAAAGCAGCCCCCTTTGCAAGTAAATAACATACCTTTTTGTCTCACATTTACAAGTACAACTTGATGCAGGTAATTATTGATTTAGAAGCTATATATTGAAATTCAACTAAAATCAAAATTTAAAACACAATTTAAATCTTCTTTATTATTACAGATGGCATTTTCACATTTGTCAATGCATGCCTTAAATTCTAAGTTCTTGAAATTAAGTCTCATAGTGATGCTACAAGGTATTGTTAAACTGTAACAATAACAAATTATTTGCCTATCAAAAATCATATTGCAATTTAAGACTGTTTAACTGTCTTCTTTATCAAGGTTGCACATTAAATACACTTTCTTACCAAAACCAGAAATAAGAGAACCTGGAGAATTGTTGCTAATTGTTCAAATAAACTACAAGCAGAGTTTATCTTCTGGACAATTTAACACAGAATAAACAGAAAATACACTCAAGATGAAATAAGACATAAGAGTTTGCATATATTCTAAGCTACATTTCTGAACTTCCTGGTTAAACTAGGACCTATACAACCCTTATACTGTGGATGAGGTCAGGTCTATTAACTCTTGTCTTGTGACACTTAAATAACATGTTGGATAATGCTACAACTTACTCTCCATATCCTTGTTTTCTCTCAACATCTGCTTCTTTGACACCAGATTCTTCGTCCACAGTAACAAGAAGCCTTGCACTTACTGGCTTTGGATGTCTGCAACAAAGTAAATATATTAAGAATACACCCAAATCCTGATGTGTCAATGTCATTTTAGTACATTTAAAGACTCACTTGTAACTGCTTGCATTATAGTACTAATTATTTGTAAAACTACAATATGTTCAAATATCCATAAATGCTATATGCATAAATCTGGTCATCATGCAGGAAATTTACTTAAAAGGGGATTTGTAACCTATGCATTTGGAAATTTCTTGTCAAGCCACCATCACATTTAAAATATTGCAATGATAATCCTTAAATATCAACTATTTTTGCAACTGGCTACCCTGCACTGAGATAACTTTCACAATATTTTACAAAATAACTTTAAATAAAAATTAAGAATTAAATTAAATAAAAGTTACAAATTAAGAGAGGGAGTGTTTTAAAATCTTACATTTTAACACTTTGATAAAACATACAAAAAGGCTGCAAGTAGATACAGAAGATACAGAGCAATTGTATTATTAATTTCACTTATTGTGGTACTTTGTCACTTGGTCAACCCAATTCAAAACTTAAGATTCAAAGCATCAAGTAGGGAAAGAATGTAATCACATCAACACTTGGTAACACAGGCTCTCAACAGTATCAAACCTGTTGAAAAAGTGAGCATGAACATTACATGACCAAACTTAAAACATTGATTTCACACAATAAAACTGTGCATTGGTGAATTAAAAAAAAATAAATTGTTTTGTATTGTTTACTAAGTTAATGTCCTGCTCTTAACTTTCTATAACTTATGGCTGTCTAAATCCCATTTGGCACTGACAATGACTTATACTCCAGAAAAGATATAAAATAAGTGAACAACCTCTCTTGTTTGTAATTAAAGCTCATCATAAAATGACTAAAAATATAACTTAAGTTTTTACCAACTGCTTGTTTTCTGGTTAAATTTGTTGGCCCATACGTTGCAATGAGTAAAAACCTATAAGTTGAACTTGTGCAACTTTCGCTGTTGGTTCTATGTAAATAACAGCCCTATTTGTTTGCTTAAAGTGGATGAAAATAGTTTTCAGTACCTTATCAATCAAGTCTTCTTTGCTTAATTCCGTTTGTAAGTGCAAAGTAGTTAAATATAAAAAGAACTTACCTGCCTAGTACAAATAAACCTTGGTTGACTGCCTGGATAGCCTTTTGTGTAGCTTTTTTGTAAGAAAATTCAACGATTCCATATTCTTTTGACTTGCCACGGTCATCACATACAACAATAGCTCTCTCTACAGCACCAAACTTGGAAAATGCCTGCTCTAAAATTTCATCTGTCACAAAAGGCCCTAGACCCAAAACTTCTATGGCAGAAGCATTTGATGCAAAACGAACTTGGAGGCGTCTTCCCTTCAATGTTGACCCATCTAGTTTATTCCGGGCTATTTCGGAATTAACTCTATAGTCCTGTAAAGACAAATACTTAATATACGAGAAACTCTGCAAAAATACAAATGTCGAGTACTTAGAGTACTAATAGTCAATTTGTCATTCTTTTACTACCAGGGAACCCTAATACTCCTGTGATAATAACTGACATTTTTTATAAAATAAACTTTTAAAAAGCCAGCTTCAGAAACTAGTCGCTTTAATATCTTTTACTAACCCAAACGTCATTCTTAAAATTAGACATCACTTTTTTATGTAGCAAGTTGTGTTTTAAAAACACAAAATTGTGATTTCCATTATTCTACAGTCTTACAAATGCCATCTTCTTTTTCAAGATTGTTTTCATTCAAGAGCTCAAGGTCACTTGGCAGATCTCCAGCTTTGCAAGTTTGTAACTGGGAACCATGGCATTTTCTGTTAGGTATGCTTGATGCCATCTTGCAAGATGGTGGAGCATTGTTTCTCTTGGTCAATCGCGATGTTAAACTCAGTCTTTTCTTCAAAGTAATGATTCATGGTTGCATTCATTGGCCTCTTGTGATGCAGCTTTAAGGCACAGCAATAATAATTTTCATCTAATTACACACAATAAAACAAAACAATGCTCAGAAAAACTTTCTATTACGCGTTTTAATACTAATATTATTATTAATAATAATATTAATAAACATTTCAATGCTACTTGAATTGCTATTAATATGTGTCCTGTAACAATTCTTTCAGGAATTGCACCTTTCTGGAATGTACTTCCTCTGCAAGTTAAAACTGCTAAAATCACTCATTGTTTGAAGAACTTCTTGATCAATTAAGTGTTTTAAAGGAAAAGAAATTTGTATTTGATGAGAGATTACTCATTTAGTGACAATTAAAGACCAAAGCATTGAGAATGGGACACTAAAAAGTCGCGCGATTTACATTTGTCCCAAATGAACTCAACTTTCAAGATGAATAATGAAAATGCCTTTGTATTTTTTAGACATGTTGGGCTCAGAAATGACAGAATAATAAGCAAAAGAACGACACCAGTCATTAAAATCCCTCTACTTTTCTTCAAGGTGCTTGTAGAGTGCCACATGGTATCCATCTCGCACTCTGCAATCAGCGATTACTCCGGCAAGGCAAATGTTTCCCAGGATCAACTGTTGGTGCCTGATGTTCCTACGTTAAACAGACATTAACCTACGCAAGTACAATTGACAACGAAAAACCATCTATTCCCGCCCTGCCTTGTCACTTTGCAATTTGATGAAGTAAAGACGGCGAAAGCCACGAATGATACTTAATCAACTACAACAATCGTCTTACACTTTAACAAAAACTGTGAAACAGTTTAATGCCTTAAAAACCACCCCGTCAATCAATCCAACAGTATATTGCTAGATGTAAGAGATTTATCATATCATGAGTCGTAAGCTTTTTCTGAGCTACGGTTTGCGAGATATTCTCCCATTGTCAGGTTTGATGATGGGAGAAGTATCTCACGAAACGTAGCTCAGAAAAAGCTTACGATCCATGAAGTTCAGAATTATCAGTTAAGTGCTACTTACCAATCTGATGAAACCAAAGTTTTTTTCTTTGTTTATGTAGGCCTCCGTTGTTTCGCCATATGTTTGAAATAGCTTACAAAATTCATCTTCTGTATATCCATTTGGTAAACCTGCCACAAAAAGTCTGCATCGGGCACTGAACTTTTTTTCGGAAGGGCGAATAAGATCTTTAATATCAATGAGCTTTGTTGGAACATTTTCTCTTTCCATATCTTCAGGCTCTTCTGGCTCTTGCCAAAATCTCTTTGGTGGTGTTTCTCTATCATCTGAAGTATTCGGGCGTTTTCCTTGCGAACCAAACGCATGACCCTGTCTTCCAGAATTCAGCTGTGGTGCATTTGGTTGTAGTCTGCCGGGTGGTTGTTCATTCACTCTTGGACTAAACCTAGGTCTGTTTCTGTTTCTATCAGACTGTATTTTATCGAAACCAGCAGGAGTTGGGTTACCTTCATTAACTCTTGGGCTACTTTCACTGATTCTTGGTCTACTTTCAGTGCCACGTGAAACACTTTCTGTGTCTCTTGGGCCACTTTCTGTGACTCGTGGTCCACTTTCTAAGACCCGTGGGCCACTTGACCGCACGTTTGAAGTGGGTTTGTTTGGTGGTCTTTCGCCGTTATTTTGCTTCTCATTGTTTCCCGACGGCTTCGTCGTTGGTATGATTTCCCTCTCAACTTTTGGCACCACTGATATTGCATCCTTAACTTCAGCAGGTTTAGCTTTATTATTAGAATCGTCTACGGGTTTGCTTGGCGCGGGAATACTACCTGTACTTAAAGTCTTTGTGGACTTCGCGGTGTCCGCCATGACAGTTACCGTAGCCCCCGCTACTGTTGGTTTTCGTGAGTCTGATAGTGCGACTGTTTTCGGTGTCTTTTCCGTTGCTGTTTTTTCCTCTGGTTTACCTTTTGGGTCTACTGGTGGTGTAGTCAAGTTGCTTTTAATTCCAGGTACAGGTGAAGGTGTTCCAAGTTTCGGAGTATTAGCCTTCGAGTTGTCAAAATGCTTCGCTGGTGACGGTGTAGTTTGAGAAATTGGTGGTCGTTGTTGTTGAGGTGGTAGTGGTGTGTTAAATGCTGGTCTTGGCTTGCCACGACGCTGATTTGGACCGTTATTTGATGGTCTCTCATATGGTGAGCCTCTCCGCCATCCTTGATAGCTCATTTTTAAAAATACTATGGTTTTCCCTGTTAAAAAGTTAATTACTGTTTCCTCCACAAAGCGAAATAAAACCATATGCAAGCCAAACACATCTGCGCATGCCAATTTCGATAGCACTCACTATTCCTGATGTAGCTAACACAGAAGCATAATGGCAGAGACGAAAAAGAGCCTGTGTGGCACAATGACGGACAGGAGGAAATCGTTGTTGAGCGAGTTCCTATGCACCCAGCTTTCAACACTATAGAGATCCAAAAAGCCAACTAGCCAAAACAACAGAAGTCCAGGCATATGCAAGGTAAACAGCGATATGATCAAGCGTGGGTGGTCCCAAAGAAATAGTGACAGGAACAAGAGAACTCCTGAACCACATAAGCGAAACTGATCAATATCAAAGGCATCGTTATTCTGCTAGTAAAACTCGGTAAACCACAAGAACCTCCAGAAAATCTGACAAATTTCAACCAAAAATCCGAAACACAGGAACTGCATACCAAGAAAGATCAACAACTGAACATGTCTTTAACGCTTTAACATCAAAGGATTATACCATCCTTATTCTTATGCTGGATAAGTCCAAAGGATTTTATACCGTTCACAGGAATACACTAATGGAGGACCTGGTAGAAATCTTGGTCCCAGGGGAACTACACATCATTGCCATTATGATCAAGGAAGTGAGACTACAGATAAGATAAAAAATCGATGTGAGAGGCAAGTTTAAGACCAATATTGTTGTACCTAAAGGAGACTGTATATCCCTCAGAATGTTCACACTACATCTAACATAAGCACTAAAAGCCGAATGAAATAATATTAAGATGGATCATTTATTTTGAAAATTCTGAACTTTATGGACTGAGAGGAAGCCATAGATGTAAGAGCTTTATCATGTCATGAGTCGTAAGCTTACGACTCATGACATGATAAATCTCTTACATCTATGGATCATTTATATCCTCTTATATGCAACTAAACCATACCCATATATATGTATATATATTTAGCAATCGGCCAACAATATGCTGATGACATCGCGTTGGTTTCTAATGCAGTACATATAGTAAACAACATAGAAAAAGAAATACCGGATAACGTAAAGATCATTTAGATTTAAACAACAGAAATTCTTACTCAGTTATTTACATTTACTTTTAAAAAATATCATTACTTTTTGAGAATAAAAGCGTACTAATTATTTGTTTTAACATCAATGATAAAAGTTAACTTTCGTAGAAATAAAGAAGGTCCTCAATAAGCGCAAGGTTAAGAATTCTACAAAGCTGTGCATATAGAAATCGTAGGTGTGTTCAGGTTTGCTGTATGGGAATAAAGCATGGACGATCAATAAGAAAATTGAAGACAATCTAAAGGTTTTGGAAATGTGTCTCCTCAGAGAAAATTTAAGCATTTCGTGGTCAGAAAATGTCAGTATTCAGCAGGTGTCTGTATATATGGGAAAGAAACAAGAACTGGTACAAATAATAATAACAAAACTGATGAAATTTACTGGCATTTCGAAAGTCAAAAGTAACCTGGACATCTGGTGTTGATAGGCAGGACAGAAGAAAATAGAACAAGAGCTGGCAAGGGCAGAAAATCCTGGAAAACATTGCAACATATCTGAAAAACAAATGAAACAAACTTTAAAAAACCTTTGGTTTACGAACTCAGTGAAAGTCAATAGACATAGGAGTTTTATCGAATCATGAGTCCTAGAAAAAAGTGCGCTGCGTTTCAAAACATACTTCTTCCATCGTAAGGCTACCAAAGTGACTAGCTAAGCTCTTTTGTACTTCCACAGTGTTGACTTATTTACCGACAGGAATCGAGTTGTTTTGAGAAGTAGTTTTTGTGTATTTTGTGTTTGTTGTGATTCTTTCTTCAGTGCCATATTTCTGGAAAATTTCAAGACTTACTGTTGATGTGATTGTTGTGCTGTAGGGAATGGGTTTTTTTCTTTAATCTTGTTGTTGTTGTGTTGGTTTCCTTGTCTATGATCACTTTATTTTCCCAGTCAAAAGTGATCTTGTGTCCAACAATGATCTGTTAGTTCATTACTTTTACCTTATACCATTGTAAGAAAAACAGCTTGTAACTCAAGTGCTTGCAGCCGACTGCTCCGCGTACCGGATCCAGCGAACATATGGATTCATCAGGAGAGAATGTGCTCCGTTTCGGGACCTTCCTCTCAACGGATTTTGTGCACACCGCCCCCCTCCCCCCTCACTGACATGAGGATCCATTCACTGTGTCGACTGCACTCACAGCCACAGTTGATGTTATCTCTGGGTTGTTGATGACCTTTGTTGTTGATTATCTCAGGAATTTTGGATATGTTTGATGTCATTTTTCTAGCCAGTTGGCATCATCTCTCTTCAATCAGATGCAGTGGCTTGCTTTCTCAACTGTGTGTTGAATTTTCTTCATTGTTTCTCTTCTGATTGCTAAAACCAATTTTGGTCAGCCACTTCCGTAGCCTGTCACCAATAAATCCCCTGCAGCCAACTTCAACAGGCAGATGTGTTGACTTCCAACCGGCTTCTTCGCAACTTTCAAGTAGCTTCTCGTAACGGTCGTCTTTTTAAGTTAAGTGAAATCCAATGAACGTATTCAAGACAAACGTAGGCAAAACATCAATTGCATTACAGAAAAGTCATCTCCTTGATAATGACCTCTATCACAGACTAAAAAACAGAGACTCGCTTCATTAGTGTTTCATAAATTATCGAAAGTGCACAACCCTAATATATCAATACCTCTAATCGAAGCTTACTCTGGAAGTCCTCTTCATTCCCTTTTATGTTACATAGCTGTTCCCTTATGTCTATGCAAAGACAGGAAGTCGCACCACTGATACAACAGCACTAATATTACAGACTTTATCTAGCAGAAAAAAATTGGGGGGGGGGGGGGAGATTATGGTATTCTTTGATGTCGCATCATTACACAAATATTTACATTGTTGACACTTAACAAATTGTTCAGGATCTGTTTCAACACCAGGAGTCATTGTAATCAATAACTGCACTGACCTCTTCAGATATTCTGAATGTACTTAAGTACTTCTTACCAACACCTGGTTCTTCTTCAACAATGACATCTACACTCAAAACAACGGTGTACCTCCTATGTCCTCTGTGATTGCTAATATACTCATGGAATCATTTAAAACCACAGAACTGCCAACAGGGTAACAAGGACCAACCATCTGGGAAAGATACGTTGGCCATGTTTCAGTAATTATTAAAGAAGATCACTTAGAAGGCTTCCTTGAGCACATCACCAGTCTTTGTTCAAATATCATATTCAATATGGAGAAAGAAGAAGATTAATGAATACCCTTCCTTGATATCCAAGTAAAGAGACGTTCAGAAAGCACTATTTCTCTTATCATCTTCAGAAAGTCAACTTGTACTAACATTTCAATATTGGATCACATTATCCAGTCTATCTATCAGCCTAAAATAGTGTACTTGCCACTCCGTTTGTAAGAGCAAGAAGCATAGTTTAAAACCAATACGACTATAGAAATGATAAATGACACCTTCAAAAGGTTGTTTTATGTAACGAATTCCATCCTAAGGATGTGCAGAGAGCCTTACCCAAACACCCCAAACCCAATCATGAAGAAGAAAGGCAACTTCTTTCTGTAACAAATAAGTCTACCATGTTTCAAAAACACAAACTAGCACCTGAGACAAACTCTATGCCAACACAACATCCAGTGTACCTTCTTCACAACATCCACCTTAAGAAATATACTGTCAAAACCAAAGGATCCAGTCCTACATGAAGAGAGGAGCAAAATATTTTAGAGACCACTTTGAAAGGAATATCCTGCCTCCTACATTAGTGAACCAAAGCATTCCTTAGGTCAAAGGATAGAGGAGTACAAAAAAACTCTTCAAATAAGGTGACATTATGAGTCGTGAAATAGCGGAACACTGCTTGACAAAAGATCAAACCCCTTCAAATTTATGGATATTGGTTGACATATTGAGAGCAACCAGAAAAAGATATTGCTGGAAGATCATGATCTCGAAAGACCAACGCTTGGGACTGAATGCGTAAAAGAATACAGTATAAAGGTCACCATTTTATGAGATCATTATGACTGGTTCCGGACCGAGATATTTTTAATTTCTATTTCAAAATTCGACCAGATAAAATTTAGAAATTTTATTCCATGACCCTGAAATAATCTAGGTAAGGTTAAACAGGTCATCGAACAGAATTTACATAAATGAAAGGGTTTTGCAGGACCCAGTGGAAGAACAGGATTTGTATATATGTGTATATGTATATATCATATTTTGAACTTGGCTATCCTGTATATAACATTCGTAATAATAATTGCACTGTTTTTATCTAGTTTATCATTTTCCCAGGGACTTTACTTCCAGGTGGTTTTATTGTAGTACCATTTCTCAAGTTCCTTTTTTACATTTCCGTTCCATCTGGTACCTTAAGTCTATGTATTTTTTTCAGTGAATTATTTTTCTCAGTACTTTTAACACCATTTACAGAAAACAGATACCTCATCTTGTAAAACAACAGCAAAATTTCACAAGCTTAACTACAAAAGTAAGCAGAATAATCTGTTAAATGAAAAAATTATAAAAAGTAATATACTAAATAAATATGTTAAGTTGTAACATGTACAATACTTTCTTAAGGGGAGATGTACTGGCAGATGCATGGACTCCTAAATAATAACATGTTATTATGTTATTATTTAGGAGTCCATGTGGCAGATGGTAATAGAAGTTTCTTCTGAGGGAAGAAGAGAAGAAAAACACAAAGTTTTAGTCGGGTAGCCTCGCGACAAACTTTGCAAAGGAGTTAGATATTCTGACGCTTACGTGGATCTGTTTTGTTTTAATATATTTATTGGTGTTCTTTTGTTTGAAACTGTCTCTGCTTAACTACTATTAGTTTGGATGACACCAGGAAGAAGCAAAGTTTTACTGTCAGGGTAGGGGTTAAACTGATCCCACCGTACAAAAAGCCACGGAATAACTGGCTGAAAAGAGTTTAAGTTCAAATATGTCTTTGAATAGGTCAGTGTAATAGTCTAAAGGGGCTAGATAAGGCTAAGTTGTGCGTTAACATGTAAGCCTAGCAGCAATAGGAAAAAGATCTCCGAAAATTTGTATATGCGAATGTCTATGTTTATTATTGCGTATTGTAACAAGTAAAAATCTTTGATAATAACAAGGCAAGAGAAACCTTGGCTACTGGTTAGTGTAAAGGTTTAAGTACCATGGAATCAGAGGGAAAAGCCAAGCCAAAGTATACTCCCAAATGTGGATATAACATTTAAGATATTTTTAACATTTGTTATTACCATTTGCTCTGCCGAAAGGTAATTATTACATCTTAAAACACCCGAATAACTTTCAGAAAAAGAGTCATATATCTTAAGAGATTGTACGCTGTGTCTCTGCATTGTATCGAGACAATTGTTGGGATTCTGTTCTGCAAATCTTTATGAGAATGAGATGACACGCCATTAGCTAGCAATAATTCCTGTACTATTATGAAGAATAAATGTAAAAAAACTATTAGCTTAAAATGTAAAATTAATGAGTATTGTAAGAACTAAGTTGTTACTTTTATTCAATGACTTGAAAAATATTCACAGAAATTCAACAATTTTTCTACCGTAATAGAAAAATTGTAACCTCACGATTCAAAAGAAAAAGAAATAATCTGCAATCACATCAAAACTGACCACAACTTGTTCTGTAACGTAAACTTTGTATCATTTCTCTACCTGTAAGAACTTTATCATGTCATGAGTCGTAAGCTTTTTCCGAGCAAAAAGCTTACGACTCATGACATGATAAAGTTCTTACATCTATGGCTTCCTCTGAGTCCACAAAGTTCAGAATTTTCAAGATTATTATTTCTTTACCTGTCGTTACACTGCCCTGGCAGGATCATCCGTCATTACTGGTTTGACTAAATTCACCCTTGAGCAATATACGAAATAGTAGCTGAGTGGCTAAATCAGTAGCTTTCCCTGCAAACAGTTCGAGGGTTGGGCCTTAGTCACGTTTCTTGAAACACTGCGCCCAATACATTTCTCCTTTAGAAGTGGTAAGCCACATGTGTACAGGTTTTCGGAGATAAAACCAGGATAGGGAAAAATCAATTAATAAAAATATTTAAAAGTTCCGAATGTTAGACTTCTATACGCAAAGTAGTAATTTATTAGTATCTTGAAGGGGTGTATATTGGTCCCACAAAAGCAAAAAAACCCTTCAAAGCACAGTGTATGTGCATTGGCTTATATCTGCCATACTTCCATGGTTTACCAAATATATATATATATATATATATATAAAAGAGATATAATAAGTTGGAAAGAATAAAAAAACTACACTATCCATTTCGACAAGCCTGTTTCGTGATTTTACTCACTCGTCAGGAAATGTACATTTCTTGACGAGTGAGTAAAATCACGAAACAGGCTTGTCGAAATGGATAGTGTAGTTTTCTTATTCTTTCCAACTTATTATATCTCTTTTATTACGCTCTGCATTTACGTATCGAGCACTCTAATACGGTTAACCGAATCGAAAGTACCCTATATCAAT
>RDPX01000247.1:13622-26915 GCA_003991215.1 Morbakka virulenta
GCATTTCATGAATCAACTTTGTATTTTTGAAAGAAAGTTCTCTCCAAAGAAATTTGTGACCTTCATGTGAATTTTCTATAAGAAAAACCACAACGTGCTATAGAAAAGCGGATCTCAGATTTGGAATCAGTGAGTGAAACTTGGTTAGAAATGTTCAATTTAATGCCAGTAACAGAAAAAAAATATTTTTTTGTCATGCAGTGTTATATAAAGACACACAAAAGCATGCTAAAATGGGAACGGCTCAGAATTCTGGAAGAAGATAAGCCATCTCCTGTGACAAGCCCTGAAAGGGAGCAGCCGAAGGACAAAAAAATAGATGAAAATATTAGTTTTATGGAAGAAAGTTCTCTGATGACAACAGACACTTGAGTAAGGCCAAACGTACCTGCAAATAAATACTTCCAGTCGATTAGTTATGGAATAATTCTTAGTGCAGTAATTTCGAAGACATTATCTGAACTGAAAGGACCAGTAATAACAGGACGAGGCCTTCAGACGTTGTTGCCGCAATATCATCAACTAAAAAGTAGTGAAACAAATTATTAAAAACACTCCAAAGGAACACCTGAAAACGTGTCAAGTTTTGTGAAAAACTGGCCCGGTGGCTACCATAGTGGTCGTAAAAAAAATAACATAAGCTATTTTTCAGCGTAGAACTGCAAAATCGCTGATACCAAATTTGACCTTTCTCCTCGTCTGATGTGCGGTTCAAATCAAACCAAGCATACACATTCTCTCAGAGTTTGAATTTTACAAATGTAAAAAGAGCTAAGTCAATTAGCTTATACATGACATACTTGATCAGAGAGGCCTCGTAATGGCCATAAAACCACCCAGATCACTGCTCGATTAAAAAGGTTATTTTAATTCATTCGAGTAGCCGCCCTCCTGTGAAGGGTTGGCTTCTTTTTCGTATAGGGAAAATGCCATTAACAGTTGCTGTCTCGCTAGAGCTTCGATGGTTATTTCATGCTATAAGAAACAGTTCCAATTCAAAAGATTGTTGCACCATCTCAAATTTGGTCTTCACCAAGAACACCGGTTTTCTTATGGCAGGCCAAAGATGGCACCATCTGCGGGACTTCTTTGACGCATTACAAGACAACACCACTCTATCGTCCGTTTTAGAAGCATGTTAGAAGTGATTACTGGTTTGTTCCTGATCATCTCTATCATCGTCTCGTTGCAGATACGTTCAGACCACTTTAAACCAAGAAGCACTCTCCAGATATGGCGATGAAATATATCTGATTTTAAGGAGTTTTTTAAATAAAAAAATCAAATCAATACTTTTCAAAATTTTATTGCTATCACAGTAAATTGCATTAGATGACTGTTTTACCATATATCAAGGGTCATCAGCGTGCCAAGAATTGAGGAAACCCATGGCACGGAAAAATAATACAAGCCACACCAATTGCAGATGACTAATACAATGAGAGAAATAGACCCGGTTCAATATCATTTAACACGTCGCTACAAGTGCTTTCACAAGCCGCTTTAGCCAATTGCTATTTGTCATACCTCAAATCAACCTCGGAGCTGTTCCTTACACTCCATTGTACAAATTGACTGAATACAATAGATATGATTCTCGTGTCTACACCAACCGAAATAAACGTTGTACAATTAAAGAGGATTTCTGAGTACTTACCAAGGTAATACTATAGAGGACGACCTAACTACCTAGCAGGATAATGGGTGTAACTTCCCAGTACGAAATCGACACATATGTACAAGACAAGAATACGGTTAGTTGGCGCAAAATAAGGCATCATGTTTGAGGCGTCATGGGAAGGTCCTTGCAAGCTGGGAACACTGGACCTACTTTCCAACTAAGGCTTATAAAATAAAGCAATAAATTTATGATTCTAAAGTGTATTTGTAAAAAAGGGGCAATTATTTCTCTGTTTCATGTTAATGTCACTATTTATTATTTATTATTTTGCGAAAAATGAAGAATGGGAAAGCAGCTAGCCTAAATGAAATCACTATTTAAATGCTGGAACCACTGGAAGAAATGGGAATTTCAGTTTTGACTAAACTATTAAATGATATGTACAATACCAGGCACATTCCAACAGACCTATCAAAATAAAAATTTGTTGCACTTCCGCAAAAACCTGTTTGTAAACAGTGTGGGTTTGTAGAAGCAAAGGGAACTGTTAACGCCATTTATATTCTAAGGAATTTAATGGAGAGATCTTTAGAATTTAACAAAGACCTGTATGTATGCTTTATTGATTACACCAAAGCCTGTGAATATGAAGGTGTCATGGACATACTAGAAGAAATAAATTTAGACAGCAAAGACCAAAGAATAATTAAAAAAATGTACTGGCAACAAATAGCAGCTATAGGGATCAGGCAAAATAAAGGAGAATATCAGCATAAAAAGAGGTCTACGGCAAGGATATGTACTATCACCTGACCTTTTCTCTATCTATAATGAGAAAATAATGAGAACTATACAAAACATGCCTGGAATGAAAGTAAATGGAGACGTTCTAAACAACATACGATATGCTGACGATACCACTCTCATAGCTGAATGTGATAAGGATCTTCAAGATCTAGTTAACAAGATTGTAGTTGAAAGTGAAAAAATGGGACTAAGTTTAAATAAAAGAAAACTGAAACAATGGTGATCTAAAGAAAGAAAATAAAAGCACCATGCTACATAAATGGAAATGGAAAAAGACTTCAACAGGTGCAAAAGTTTAAATATCTGGGTACCTGGGTAACATCAGATAGTCGATGTGAAATGAAGATAAAATGCAGAATAGGCCAAGCAAAAACTTCCTTTTAAAAGATGAAACACGTGCTTACCAACAAGAACATATCCTAAACACTGAGAGCGAGGCTATTACAATGTTATATAGAACCTATATTATTATAACAAATACTCCTTAGAGTTTTAATGCAAAGGATGAGAAAAAGCATAAGACCTGGAATTTCTGCGAAACAATTTGGTTTTGTACCTGGCAAAGGGACAAGAAATGCTATATTTACCTTATCAATGCTCATGAATGGATTTATAGAAGTACAAAAAGACCTGCATCTATGCTTTATCGATTACTCAAAGGCTGTCCATAAAGTAAAACATGAAAAACTGCTTGCACTGTTAAGAAAATTAAACATAGATGGCAAGGATTTAAGAGTTATTAGAAATTGGTATTGGGACCAAACAACAACAGTAAGAATAGATAGTAAACTTAGTGATTTTAAACCAAAAAAGAATAAAAAAAATCAAAAGAGGAGTTCGGCGAGGATGTGTTATGTCACCCGATCTCTTTAACTTGTACAGCGAAACAATTTTAAGGAATATAGAAGACTTTGAAGGACTGAAAGTAAATGGTGAAATTTTAAATAATCTCAGGTATGCAGATGACAAAGTTTTAATGACAGAATGTGAAAGTTAACTTCAAAAACTTTTAGTTATTATTGTTTTAGATAAGTGGAAAGTTAGGTTTGACACTAAATGTAAAGAAAATGGAGTGCATGGTAGTTAAAAAATCTATAAACCCTAATTGCTGCCTAACCATCAGAGGTAAAAAGATAAAGCAAGTGAAAAAATTTAAATATCTAGGTTATCTGATAACATCAGATTGTAGATGTACAACAGAAATAAGGAAAAGAATTGCAATTGCAAGATACTTTTCAAAAAATGAAAACAATTCTAACAAACAGGAATATAAAAACTACCACAAAAATCATAGTTTCAAAGACAAATGTATGGTCAATTCTTTTATATGGATGTGAGTGTTGGACAATTAACAAAGAAATGGAAAAGAAATTAGAGACAGCAGAGATCTGGTTTATCAGAAGAATGATGAAAATATCGTGCACAGAGAAAAGGTTAAACGTATCAATTCTTAAAGAAATTAATACAGAAAGATCAT
Organism: Morbakka virulenta; assembly: GCA_003991215.1. Taxonomy (NCBI): domain Eukaryota; kingdom Metazoa; phylum Cnidaria; class Cubozoa; order Carybdeida; family Carukiidae; genus Morbakka; species Morbakka virulenta. The sequence goes on from RDPX01000247.1 coordinate 17,528, forward strand.
TAATTAAGGCTATAAGAAAAAGAAAACTGGAATTCCTAGGACACGTATGTCGTCAAAAAAGCCTAGAACACCTTGCCCTTATATGAAAGATTGATGGAAAACGTAGCAGTGGTCGGCAAAGGATAACATTTGTTGGAAGTCTTAACTCGTGGTTGTCAAAGACAGGCTGCACTTGCGACCCTCTAAGACAGACAGAGAACAGATCTGATAGGAGACCCATGATCGCCAATGTCTGTTCCAGACAAGGCACATAAAGACGAATAAGAAGATTATTGCAAGCATGTAAGACGTGGAAGTTAACAAATAAAAAAAGCAACTTGAGGCAGGAGAAACGTCGTTCCTTAAAAAAATAATGCAAATTCCATGAATGAAAGACGAATGAGGAGGTTTTGGATATCTACACGCTCATTGCTAAAAAAGATAAGGAAACGTCAGGCAAAATTGATGGGACACGTAATGAGAAGAAATGATCTGGAGAACTTGGCAACAGCAGGAAAAATAGAAAACAAAAGAGTTAGTGAAAGACGAAGGCAGAAAATGATGGATGATACTTCAAAGTGGCTTGGGAAAAAGCAACACTCAGACAATAAGGACAATATGTGAGAGAGCGGAGTGAAGGATCGTGATCGGTGACGCAGGGTTGTATGGTACATGATGATGATGTCACTATTTGATTAACAAATCTTTTCTTTTCATATTGAACATTTTTGGAAATTGCAGTAATTGTCTTTAAAGCAAATTTAAATTGATATTTATTGAAAAAGTATCGCCTTTTCTAAGTTGAAGCTTCCATTCGCTTTTCTCTTAAAGGAAAACTGTCTTCAACCTTCTGAGGAGGTTTCTAATATTTGATCAATTTGATTTGGTTAAAGTTATAATGTCTTCGAATTTTTGATGGCCCAAAAATCAGATAGCTTAAAAAGGTGAGGCTCTGTAAGCATAATCAAGTCAACTGCATAGCTTGCATTAGTATGTAACATTTTCTAAAATCATAGAGTTGACAGGTACAAATAAATACTAAAAAAACATGCTAACATAATGTAAACACCTGTAAATGAATATGAGGATAAAAATCCATTTCTTGGAAAGTTTTAAGAACTTTTTACTAAATATTATATATTGATTATATAATATTAAGTTTTCAGTATTTGCCCATTTATTTATTTATTAATATCTAAATAAATAAATAGATACTTAAATAACAAAGCAAGGAGAAAGATTTGAACGTGATTTCACGGTACTGGAATAAGGAGCTCTGGCTTTATGGTTAGTGCAGTTGCACAGTAACCTAGATGTTTCAGGTTCGATTCACCAAGAGGGCGAAAAGAATTTGGAGTTTTACAATAAAAAAAAGCCGTTGGTTGGCGTCAAGAAGGGCATCCAGCAAAGACATTTCTCACTGCTAAAACAAGGTCCCTCTGAAGGGCAAGTCTGAGCCAAAGATACTGAGTAAAATGACTCTAAAACCAAAAAAAAAAATCACGGTAATGGAAGATGAATGCTAAGATAAGTGGGACGTGAAAGTAATAGCAGACTGAGGCTGACGTTTGACTTCTTGAGGTAGAGATAAATCATTTTTTGAATATTAACTACAAAGAAAATTTCTATCCTTGTTAATGAGTGATTTAATAGCGACTATCAGTTTATTTAAAAATGAATTATTGCACGTGGTGATGTAGTAAGCTGTTTTAATATCAAATAGTCTTTTTGTCCCTTTAACTTCTAACCCCTAAACAAAATTTTGCCTTTTTTCCGTAAACTACACTGCGCAAAAAAGAGCACCAATACTAAAGTTAGTTACAAAACATATTTCGGATTTGGTACCATAGAAAACTATAAATTCAGCTAAAGCCTCTCTTGTATTATAGAAAGAGCATATTTTTCTTTGTTATGTTCCATATTCATCGGATAAGTGTCTGACCTAAAATGGGCTCTCAAATTAGCTCCTAATTTTTTCATTCCAGAGGGCTTCTCACTAAAACTGTAATAATTAAAGATTTGCTAATATAAGAATATCTAAAGGGTATTTAGGTTTTATTGCATAAAATTCTTTTATAAAAGGTAAAGTACTATATGTTTTTTCTTTATTACATAGCGCTCTAGTTAAATAATTTAAATGGTAACATTAAAGTTTATTTTTTCTAAAAGTTTAACTAGGATCCCTCGAATTCCCCTCCGCAATCAAAAAATCAGCGCTCCGAGCGATTTTTTCACGAAAAGCGGTCCTTCAATTTAATAACTTCTAACGATGTTCTTTTTCTTTAGTTACAAAGCCGTCGTTAAAAGGTGTTCCACCTGAATATCAGGATGACTCAAGAGAACTACAAAACACAATCCTGACAAAATCTGACTGTTAATTTTTGGTATTAAATAGATCACCGCATCCACCTCGTTTAAGGGTGCCAAGCAAGACTTTTTCATCTGCGATGAAACACAATTAGAATTCAATTAATTGAAAGTAGGCAGAAAGGGGGAGATCGGTATACTACTATTTGATGGTCTGCCTATTACAAAACTATCCACGGAAACAGTAGACGAAGTTGAAGATCAACAACGTGATTTGATAGGTCACTCAGTCAAGGATTCGTTTCTTCAGCTGAGAAATGACTGCTGTGGTAGCCTAGTCTCTTGGGTGAAGTACCATTCCGACTACTGTTACCTAGTTCAGTCTTTTTCATTGCCTTAATTTTGTTGACCAGTTCTTGGTTTTTCTCTTAATCTGCTATCCTCCATCTTTCGATCTAATAATATGCGGCGCAAAGCTTCTTGTTGGCCGATGTGGACAAATATTGGAGTTTCTTTCCTATGATGCTGAACAGAAGCTTCTTAGTTGAAATCCTATCAATAATTGTTTACAGAAGGTCTTCTCTTCCATAATAACTTCAAGATCCTGCGGAATTCCAATAATATAAGAGCCGTTAAGCGCTTATACATATACTTTGACATGGTCCACATTTCATTCACATCGGTACATCAGAGTTGACTATACATAACACCAAAAATTGTGGTGTAATATACAGCTGCTAATGGAGATTATCGTCGAAGTCATTTTCTGTGGAAAGCAGCTTCAGATTAGTAGCATAATGAGTTCTCAAGTAAGATCAACGTTCAAAACAATTGCTCTACCAAAACAGATAAGATGATACAAACCATATTAGATCTTCAAAAGTCATGCCAGAGAGTATTTACATCTTGCATAGAAACCCTTTGGTTACCATATCAAAGTCATAGCAACGTTTAAACTCTTCCCGTAGGGAAACTTAAAGCCAGAAATTCGAATTTGATGAAGAGATTCAAAGTACTAGAAAACAACTTTTGTTCTACTCTTTAGTAGTATGTGATTGTTATCATAGTTTGAAATGGTTGCTCTTAGTTTTCAGACTGGATTTTGAGCGCATAAAGATCATTCATATTATTTCATGATCTTTTTTAAGCTGGAGAACCATAGCTAGTTTGGCAATACCAGACTAATTTTGAAGTAATGCAAATGAAAAAATTGTAAATTCATTAAAAACATCCTTTGTACATTAAGGACAAATAGGTTTTAATAAATAAGTTAAATCATTGTTCGAGAAAAGAAATAATTTGTTTCCATCATTCTTTCAAAAATTGATCCATTGCTTACTTCATTAATTTTTATTTTTGTTTCTCATAAGTAAATGATGCAATAAAGTAAAATAAAAGCTCATCATAATTAACTTGTTGTACGTAATGTGGATCGATTAGGTTGCCAGGAAAATGATACACAGGGTTAACAGTCCATTTGATATTTTTGAATTTTGTTTAGGGAGGTAGGTGGTAAAATTTTCAATATTTTTCTTTCAGTTTTGCTAGAAAGCATAGCCAACACTTTTTCTTTCTCTTTTTTGGGTTTTGGCGTCATTTTCCCCAGTCACTGGGGCTCAGACGGTACCCTTTATAGGGACTTGGATTTGGCAGGGAGGAATTTCTTGGCCGGATGCCCTTCTTGACGCCAACCAACGGCTTTTTTCTTTTGCAAACCTCCAAATTCTTTTCGCCCGCTTAACCCGGATGCCCTTCCTGACACTAACTAATGGCCTTTTCTTTTGTAAGTTGCAAATTTTCTTCGCCCGCTTGGGGAATCGAACCCGGAATTTTTAGTTACAGTGCAGTTGTACTAACCATTAAGCCACGTCTCCTCTGACCAGCACAGTTTCTACTTATGTAAAACTAAAAGTTAAATAAATGTTTCACAAAATTTTCACAAACAGCTTTTTTCTTAATTCAAAACACTTTTTACATTGTTTTAGACGATTCCTAAAGAGAATTTTAGTGGCGAGAAAAATATTTCACGGGCTATAATTGGCCAATTTTTCTCATAAATATATATTTAACAAATTTATTTTTTTTAGTTGCTATTGTAAATTAGCAATAAAGTACTTATTCAGGATGTTTTGGTTATCATGTTGCACTTAATCTTAGCGCCATATCGTGTCATTGATGGTGTACGAAACACCAATTTTAAAAAAGCCATCGTCATTTATATCGACTTTTCCATAGCTTTCAACAGCATACATAAGGGAAAGATTATGAAGATCATCAAAGTATATTGAGTACCTAACGATCTGGTAGCAATATATTGTTTTTAGCTTATAAATGCTAATAGATTTTATTCCCTTTTCCCCTTCTTTTATCATCCAGGGCATATGATTGTATGAAGGCATTACTTTCCTTCTTTGATATATTCCTGGATTAGGAAAACATGACCCAGTTGACCAAGACATTGATGGTTTGCATCTCGGTCAATTCTGTCATTCCAGCGTTCTTTCAAGTTTTGCGTTAGTGATGTGCTCAAATTATTGGTCAGTTTGCGTGCTTCTCGGAAGGGAATTTTTAGGCTTACGGTTATTGGTTGTAGACTTCCAATTGGATCCTAGTGATTTTAAGTTCCATGATTTGGTCAGTTGGTTTTCGATACCTTCTAGAGTGTCCGCTGCAGCTTCCACAAAATGCGTCACAGAGTAATTGTGTACAACCTTGGTAGTCTTCGTTACCATGGTACCTTTTTCGCTTAGAATCTATCCATGACTTGAGCTGACAACCGTTGATGTTGATGTGGTCCACGGATGGCTTCAACAAATTCCCAGTAGTAGTCACTTCCGATCAATACGTCGATTTCCAAGTTGCTATCACCTGCATCAGTCAAGGGAAGATGTTGAGGGTGTTGAAGATGTTCGTACATATGTTCTGCATAAAGGATTGGTTGTTTTGTGTTCGTGGCTAAATGGTAAAAAGATAAATGGAACAGATAGTGGGCCGATAGCAAGTGGTTTGCCAATCGTAGAATAACTTGGTTCAGTGTCTATGGTTTTGAGTCCTTGTTGCCAAATGTTATAACCGGAAGTGTGTCAAATATTTTCAAGTTCAATAAGTTGCAGACACGATCAAAAACATGCTTTCGGCGATATAATGTCAAACAAAACTCTCGCTTTCGTGTGATTAGCATGGGAATCATAAAAAAGATGTGATACAGCGGGTTTTCTAGAATACGTTTTTTCTTTTGTTAGTTTGTCAATATTTTATCCGCTATTTCTATGGATGACTTAGTCGTCAAAGACTTTGATCATGTATCTTCTGAAAAACCATTTTGAATTACTGCTAATGGTGTACTGATTTTTTTCTCTTTTTTCTTTTCTTTTTTTAGTTTAGCATCAGTGCACTGCAATTGGTCCGTCAAACGGTGCCCTTTAGAGGGATTTTGTTTTGGCAGTGAGGAAGTTCTTGGTCGGATGCCCTTCCTGACGCCAACCAATGGCATTTTCTTTTTGAGAAGGTCCAAAGTCTCCTCGCCCGCTCGGGGAATCGAACCCAGAACTCTTGGTTAAGGAGCAGCTGTACTAACCATTAAGCCACGGCTCCTCTGTACTGATTTCTTTCTCTTGCAATACAATATTTGCATCAGAAAGTGTAGTGTTTGTTTCGGGTTTTTTCGCTGCATGTTTTGCTCTATCACATGCTTCAACGAGAACAACAAAACAAAGTCAATGCAACAAAAATCTAAATAAATCAAAACAAACTAACATCAAATCCGGCTCAGTGGACCATTTAAAATTGCTTGCTTAGAATATAGAGGACTGTAATAAATAAAAATAAAATTCCTTGCATATTTTTCATAGAATATAGCGTTTTTGTCTTCATGTCCATCTAGAATCGTACATAGAAAGCAAGTCCCTTTAGAAAGAGAATTAAAAACTTTACAACGCATCTGTTCGAAGTCAAATGATCAAAAAATTTTAACTACAAAATACGTGAGATTCCTTAACATGCTATGCTTATTAAAAAGACATGTAAAAGCTGTTGTAATTTATTCACAGGTAAAGAGATGAATTGCCAGTGTAATCACAGGTAAAGAGCTAGCCATTTTCAGTGAATTGCCAGTGTAATATACTTTTCGTATTTCGAACTCAATGACAGGTAGAAATCGAAATATCGAATAGATATATCGGAAAGTCATGACTTACGGACAGAGATTCAGCTGTTTAATTACATAGAAACTACTATAGCAACAAAATTTTTTAAAGGTTTTTATAGTGTCCATGGAATTTTAAAAATGGACATTAGATCCACTGCTGCTAGATTAAAATATAAACAACATCAGTTTATTTATTCCAATGTTTTTCTGAAATTCAGAGTTATGCTATTTATGGGATAAAAATAAACAGTTATTTACTGCATATTTCTATCTTTAAAAGTTTATTGTCAGTATGTGTCATGCCTAATACTTTAAAACCTTTGCATCTTTTAAAGGTCATTCACTTCAAACACAGGCTGTAACCCACAAAGATTCTCTTCATATCAGTATTGATTCTAGTTTAGCTCGTAGCATGTTTCCTAAGCTAAAATGTTAAACCTCTGTTTTTGAAGTCCATAGCAATTCAAATTTTACTCAAAAAACGCATTTTTTAGCAAACATACTAAAGGTAGATGCAGAGTAAATCATATTATTCCCAGTGACATGTACAAGTATTTACAACAGCCTTAGCGTTTGACTGTGTCAAGCTGTGTCTTTACTTATATTCTTGGAAACATAAAAACAATCCTTAATCTGGTTAAGTCCAAGCTATCTTTATTCCACCTGCTTTTGATGTAAGGTCATTTATTGTTATTAAAGCAAGGGAAACGTTTCATGTAATACAAAACTACATACGTCGATGTAAAGTCTTTTGAATGCTACCTTCAGTGCCCTCGATAGCCACTCATTAGAAGTCTGTTGACTTTCGAGGAGCAGTGGCTTAATAGTTAGTGCAACTGCACAGTAATCAAAAGTTTCGGGTTCGATTCCTCGAGCTGGCGAGGAGAATTTGGAACTTTACGAAGAAAAAAGCCATTGGTTGGCGTCAGGAAGGGCTTCCATCCCAGAAATTCCTCACTGCCAAACCAAAGTTCCTCTCTCTGTCGACTTCTTATTACCCCCCACCAAAAAGCCTAGAATCAGCCAGGAAAAAATCACAAAACAGACAATTTGTAATTTTACTGTCATTTCCTTTTCCAAGCAATTGCACAATTCTGTCCTTTAAGTAAGCAATTAATTACCTACATACAATATCCATATGTAGCTAAAATGTAAAACTAGGACCAAACTATATTATTTGCCTAATTTCTCCCTGTCTTTTTAGAATTAGTCTTGACAGAATTCGCTGTATTGGACTCATTTGTTAAGCCCTGTAGCGGCTGAGTCCAGTATTAGAATTACAAAGTTAGCAGATAGCAACAAAATTAAATGCAAACGGTTGTAATTACATTAGGTATAATCACTTAATTAGAAATTATGTTTGGAATTAAGTAAAAGAAATTGGCTCGACTTTAACTGCGAAAATTTGTTAGTTAAAATAATATTGACACTTTTTGTCGAATGTTCAGACAAATTTTTATCATGAGGGATTTCTTTTCCCACAGTACTGTCTTTTTTATTTTTTTAGTGTAATCGTTTCTAGTTTTTTTATCGTTAATTCTATCGAAAATCCATTTATACTGTTTCAGTTCTTTTATTCTTTCTCCAAAACATCCAATTGTCAAAAGGATCACCGTTAACGTATATCTCTTCTTTTATTATTATCACTTCTATCAATATTATTAATTTATTATCATCGAGTGGTTACACACCATCTAGTCATGGATAGGTGAAAAAACAACATTAGCGCCCAGCAACAAGCCAGGTACGCTGAATGCAGGCACATGTACTGTAGCCACAAGAGTGAGAAAAATAGAAAACCATATTTAAATGGCGATATCACTTTAACCTTGCAAGTGCAGCGCCACAATCAGCGAGGAAAGGCACATTGTTCAAGCGGTTGTTCTTGTATGACAACAACTCATGGCTACAGCACTCCTCACTCCTAGCCTGATAGCTGACAATACATGGAAAGTTACCCTAGTACCAGTACTAAGTCTGGTATTCCAGCATTGAATTCAGACTTGATATTTGTTATTGCCCTGTTTGTATGACAAAAACAATACATAGACACAAAAAGCCATGTTCTTATGTATCCCAAAGGGCATTTATTTTATTTTTTCTCTAAAGGATCACTTCAAAGCGTTTTCCTTAATGTTTCATAATGTTATCACTCTTCTCTTCAATCAATCCTGTATTTTGTGACAACTAAGTATAATTTGGACTAATAGTTTCCAACGCAAATATTATCAATGGAACCCAATTCTGCCCTTCTCAAGCACCATCCTTTACCACTTACCTTTTGTAGATCTTAATATTTGTTTATTTGGATATTTTAGTTCCTATTTCCATGTGCCGTGATGGCCACTATCAAACTTCTGTCTTCCTTGCTGCAACAGCGATATCAGGTCTCCTTCCTTCCTTAGTGTAATCACAGAGTATTGAAAGACCAAAACCTGGGAAAAGACAGTAATTTTGTAGTTCAATAAAGCAAATCTTCGTTATAGTGTTCCCTTAAATTAGCACCATAGTTGGATAAATAAAATGTTTTCTCTTGATTCTTCCTTCTTCTTGTGCCATATCAATTGAGATCGGAGGCCAAATTTCTTCTGTGACAAGCAAAAATGTTTTTTGTGACTTAAGGCCAGTCCATATCAACCTGGTCTAGAAACTTCAACCTTTGCTTCCCTGGGAAACATTTTCCAGAGGCTTTCAGACAGAGCCACACCCTCCAACTGGCCTTTTCTGAAGATATCTATACGAAAGTGACCTATCGCTTTTTGATCATTGAGAGTAGCTTTTTCTGCTGTCCTGAACCTTAATACATGCCTTTAATTTTGTGCATTTTTCAATGGTATATGCAATGACGAAAGCAGGTCTCATAAGATCAGGGATTGGTACACAAGATGTTTACATTTTGGGAGAAATTTTTTCTCAGACTATAAAAAGCTTATAGATGAGAGAATATACTTTAGA
>RDPX01000247.1:35645-50155 GCA_003991215.1 Morbakka virulenta
CAAAACTTTTCATTTTTGATAAGAACCTCATCAATGTATTATCCTACCCTCTTAAAAACAGCTTTAGCACAACACTCTAAAATGCAACTATATCTCTTTGGTTCTAGAGATGATGTGCATCTTCTCTTTTAAACATTAATCCTTAATAGCCAATGCAGTGTAAGCTGAAAATATTAATGAGCAATCACTCATCAAAATTTTCATTTTTGATAAGAACCTAATCAATGTATTATCCTACCCTCTTAAAAACAGCTTTAGCACAACACTCTAAAATGCAACTATATCTTTTTGGTTCTAGAGATGATGTCCATCTTCTCTTTTAAATCATAAACAGCTTGAGGTCGGAATTCGAAAATGCAACCACATGTTGCTGTTGACCTGAAGTGCATTTTCTCCTGTGAACATAAACCTTGAATAAGCAGTGCTGTCTGAGCTTAAAAATATCCATGAGCAATGCCTGATAATAATAATTCTTTTTTGCCAAGTTCCACATGAAAGTATTATCGTTCCCTCTCAAAAACAGCTTTAGCTCAACACTTTGAAATTCAACTACATGTCTGTCGTTCTAGACGTGATGGGCATCTTTTCTTTTTAACATTTACCTTAAAAATGAAAAGCAATGAAAGCTCAAAATATCAATGTGTCATGCCTGATAAAAACCATACTTCTCTTGCTACGTTCCGGCCCTAATTATTATCATCATTGTCAAAAACAGCTTAAGCTCTGAAATCTAAAACGCAACTACTTGTCTTTCGTTCTACACGTGCAGTGCATTTCCTCTTGTAAACATTAACCTTGTAAAAGCAGAACAGTATAAGCTAAAAATATCAAGGAGCAATGCCTCATCAAAACTTTTCTTTTTTTGCCAAGTTCCTTGTCAAAGTATTATCCTTCCCAAAGCTTTAGCTCAGGACCCTAAAATGCAACCACATCTCTTTCGATGTAGACCTGAAGTGCATCTTCTCTTGTAAACATAAACCTTGAACAAACAGTGGTGTCTAAGCACAAAACTACCAATGACCGATGTCTGATAAAAATCATACTTTTTTGCCAAATTCTTCATCAAAGTATTATCCTTCCGTTTCAAAAAGCTTTACCTCAACATTCTAAAGTGAACTACATGCCTTTGGCACTAGAGATGATGCGCATTTTCGATTTTAAACTTAAACCTTAACTAAGAAGAGCAGTATAAGCTCAAAACCTTAATGAGCAATATCTGATATAAGCCTTCCTTTCTTGCCAGGTTCCTCAACAATTTATTTTCCTTCCCTCTCAAAAACAGCTTCAGCTCAATACTCTGAAATTCAAATACATCTCTTTGGTTCTAGACATCATGTGCATCTTATCCTTTAAATTTTCACATTAAATAAGCAATGCAGTGTAAGCCCAAAACATCAATGAGCCATACCTTATAAAAAGTTCCACATCAATGTAATATCCGTCTCTCTCATAGACAGCTTTAGCTCAACATTCTGAAATTAAACTATATGTCTTTGGTTCTAGACGTGATATGTAATTTCTCCTGTAAACATTTACCTGAAAAAAGTTGAATAGAGTAAGCACAAAACTACAAGGTGCTATGCCTGATAAAAGGCTTCTGTTTCCGCCACGTTTCACATTAATGTAATATCCTTCTCATTCAAAGACAGCTTTAGTTCAACACTCTGTAATTCAACTATGTGTCTTTTGTTCCAGACGTGATGTGCATCTTCTCTTGCAAACATTAAAGTTAAATAAGTTGAACAGTGTAAGCCCAAGACATCAATAAGACGTTCCTTATAAAAAGCTTCATTTTTTGCCAAGTTCCACATCAATGTAATATCCGTCTCTCTCATAGACAGTTTTAGCTCAATATTCTGAAATTAAATTACATGTCTTTGGTTCTATACGTGATATGTAATTTCTCTTGTAAACATTAACCTGAAAAAAGTTGAACAGAGTAAGCACAAAACCACAAGGTGCCATGCCTTATAAAAGGCTTCTGTTTTCGCCACGTTTCACATTAATGTAATATCCTTCTCTCTCAAAGACAGCTTTAGTTCAACATTCTGTAATTCAAGTACATCTCTTTCGTTCTGGCCGCGATGTGCATCTTCTCTTGTAAAGATAAACCCTTAATAAGGAAAGCAGTGTAAGCCCAAAACATCAATGAACCATACGTTATAAAAGCCATCCTTTTCTGCCAAGTTCCACATCAATGTAATACACTTCTCTCTCAAAGAAAGCTTTAGCTCAGGACTCTTATATTCAACTACATGTCTTTTGTTCTCCACGTGATGTGCATTTTCTCTTGTAAACATTTACCTGAAATTAGTTGAACAGTGTAAACACAAGACATCAATGAGCCATTCCTTATAAAAGCCTTTCTTTTTTGACAAGTTGCACATCAATGTAATATCCTTCCCTCTCAAAAATAGCTCTAGCTGAACATTCTGAAATTCAACTACATGTTTTTTGTTCTAGACGTGATGTGCATCTTGTCTTGTAAACATTAAACTGAAATACGTTGAACGGGGTAAGCTCAAGACATTAATAGGCCATACCCTATAAATGCCATCCTTTTCTGCCAAAGTTCCTCATCAATGTTATATCATTCCCTCTCAAAGACAGCTTAAGCTCAATACTCTGAAATTCAATTTCATGTCCTTTTTTCTAGAAGTGATGTTCATCTTGTCTTGTAAAATTTACCCTTATAAAGTTGGGCAGTGTAAGCTCAAAACATCAATGAGCCATACCTGATAAAAGCCTTTAGTTTTTGCAAGGATCCAGATAAATGTAATATGTTTCCCTCTCAAAAACAGCTTTAGCTCAACACAGAAGTTCAACTATATGTCTTTGGTTCTAAACGTGATATGTAATTTCTCTGGTAAACATTAACCTGAAAAAAGTTGAACAGAGTAGGCACCAAACCACAAGGTGCCAAGCCTTAGAAAAGGCTTCTGTTTTCGCCACGTTTCACATTAATGTAATATCCTTCTCTCTCAAAGACAGCTTTAGCTCAACACTCTGAAATTCAACTACATCTCTTTGGTTCTAGATGTGATGTGCGTCTTCTCTTGTAATGATTAAACTTAAATAGGTTGAACAATTTAAGCGCAAGACATTAATGAGCCATCCCTTTAAAAAGCTTTGCTTTTATGCCAAGTTCAACATCAATGAAATATCCTTCTCTCTCAAAGAAAGCTTTAGCTCAGGACTCTTATATTCAACTACATGTCTTTTTTTATCTACGAGATGTGCATTTTCTCTTGTTAACAGTAATCTTAAATAAGTTGAACAGAGTAAGCAGAAAACATCAATGAGTCATGCCTGACAAATGCCTTCCTTTTCTGCCAAGTTCCTCATCAATGTTATATCATTCCCTGTCAAAGACAGCTTAAGCTCAATACTCTGAAATTTAACTACATGTCTTTTTTCCTAGACGTGATGTGCATCTTGTCTTGTAAACATTAAACTTAAATAAGTTGAACAGTGTAAGCCCAAAACATCAATGAGCCATATCTTATAAAAGCCTTTCGTTTTTGCGAGGATCCACATTAAGGTAATATCCTTCCCTCTCAAAGACAGCTTTAGCTCAATATTCTGAAATTAAATTACATGTCTTTGGTTCTATACGTGATATGTAATTTCTCTTGTAAACATTAACCTGAAAAAAGTTGAACAGAGTAAGCACAAAACCACAAGGTGCCATGCCTTATAAAAGGCTTCTGTTTTCGCTACGTTTCACATTAATGTAATATCCTTCTCTCTCAAAGACAGCTTTAGTTCAACATTCTGTAATTCAAGTACATCTCTTTCGTTCTGGCCGCGATGTGCATCTTCTCTTGTAAAGATAAACCCTTAATAAGGAAAGCAGTGTAAGCCCAAAACATCAATGAACCAAACCTTATAAAAGCCTTTCGTTTTTCCGAGGATCCACATAAATGTAATATCCTTCCCTCTCAAAGACAGCTTTAGATCAACACAGAAATTCAACTATATGTCTTTGGTTCTAGACGTGATATGCAATTTCTCTTTTAAACATTAACCTAAAAAAAGTGAACAGAGTAAGCACAAGACATTAATGAGCCATACCTGATAAAAGCTTTCCGTTATTGCCAACTTCCACATCAATGTAATGTACGTCCATCTCAAAAACAGCTTTAGATCAACACTCTGAAATTCAACTACGTGACTTTGGTTCTAGACGTGATGTACATTTTCTCTTGAAAACATTAAACTTGAATATGCTGAAGAGACTATGAACAAAACATCAATGAGCCATACCATAAAAAAGCCTTCCGTTATTGCCAAGTTCCTTATCAATGTAATATTCTTCTCTTTCAAGAGAGCTATAGCACAACACCTTGAAATTCAACTACATACCTTTGGTTTTAGACATGATGTACATCTTCTCTATTAAACTTTGACCTTAAACAAGCAATGCAGTGTAAGTCCAAAACATCAATGAGCCATACCTGATAAAAACCTTTTATTTTTGCAAAGTTTCTCATCAATGTAATAACCTTCCCTCTGAAAGACAGCTTTAGCTCATCACTCTGAAACTTAACTACATGTCTTTCGTTCTGGACGTGATGTGCATTTTGTCTTGTAAATATTAACCTTAGATATGCTGAACGGAGTAAGCAGAAAACATCAATGAGCCATACCTGATAAAAGCCTTCCTTTTTTGCCAAGTTCCGCTTTAATGTAATAACCTTTCCTCTCAAAGAGAGCTTAAGCTCAACATTCTGAAATTTAACTTCATGTCTTTCGTTCCAGACATAATATGCATTTTCTCTTGTAAACATTAAACTTAAATAAGCCAAACAATGTAAGCTCAAGAAATCAATGAAACATACCTGATAAAAGCCTTCCTTTTTTGCCAAAGTTCCTCATCAATGTTATATCCTTCTCTATCAAAGACTGATTTAGCTCAACACTCTGAAATTCAACTACATCTCTTTGGTTCTAGACGTGATGTTCATCTACTTTTGTAAACATTAACCTTAAATAATTTGAACAGAGTAAGCACAAAACATCAATTAGCCATACCTGATAAATCCCTTCCCTTTTGCCAAGTTCAAAATCAATGTAATGTTCGTCTCTCTCAAAGAAAGTTTTAGCTCAACACTCCGAAGTTCAACTACATGTCTTGCTACGTTCCTGACCTAATTGTTATCATCACCGTCAATAACCGTTCAAGCTTCGAACTCTAAAACGCAATTACTTGTTCTTCGTTCTAGACGTCCAGTGCATTTCCTCTTGTAAACGGTAATTTCGAAGAAGCAGAACAGTATAAGGTGAAAGTATCAGTGAGATATACCTCATCAAACGTTTCTTTTTTGCCAAGATTCTTGTCAAAGTATTTCCCGTCCCACTGAAACAAACTTTAGCTCGGGACTCGAAAATGCAACCACATGTCTTTTGTTGTTGAACTGAACCACATTTTTTCTTGTGAACATAATCCTCTAATACGCAAAGCAATGTAAGCCGAAAACATCAATGAGCGATGCCCGATAAAATCCTTTCATTTTTGCCAAGTTCCTCGTCAAAGTACTGTCCTTCCCTCTCAAAAACAGCTTTAGCTCACGACTCTAAAATGCAACTACATCTCTTTCGTTCTAGATGAGATATACATTTTCTCTTGTAAACTTTAACGTTGAATAAGCTGCACAGTCTCAGCTTAAAGATCAATGAGTTATACCTTACAACAACCATGCATTTTTACCACGTTCCTCATCATAGTATTATTCTTCCCTCTCAAAAACAACACTGTGCAACTACATCTCTTTCGTTTTAAGCTGGATGTGCATTTTCTCTTTTAAACATTAAGCTTAAATAAGCAAAACAGTGTAGTCTGAGATCAAAACATCAATTAGCCATGCCTGCTATAAACCATTCATTTTTGCCAAGTTCTTCCTTAAAGTATTATCTTTTCCTCTCAAAAACAGCTTTAGCCGAAAACTCTAAAATGCAACTACATCTCCTTGGAGTCAGGGTGCATGTACATTTTTTCTGTTAAATATTAACCTTAAATAAGAAGGAGTCTGAGCCCGAACACTAATGAGCCAAACCTGTGAAAAACCATGCTCTTATGCTACATACCTCACCAAAGTAGTATCCTTCCCTGTCAGAATCAGTTTCTGCTACAGACTCTAAAATGGAACTACATCTTTGGGGCCTCAGGCTGGATGTGCATTTGCTCTTGTAAACATTATCTTTAAATATGCAATTTAGTCTAACTGCAGAAGTTCAATGAGCCATGCATTTGGAAAACCATTCTTTTTTGCTACGTTCCTCAACAAAGTATTGCCTTTACCTATCAAAATCAGCTTTAGCTCCGGACTCTTAAATGCAACCACATCTCTTTGGTCTCAGACGGGATGTACATTTTCTCTTGTAAAGATTGACCTTACATAAGCAGTGTAGTGTGAGCTCAAAAGATTAATGAGCCATGCCTATTAAAAACCATACATTTTTGCTATCTTTCTTACCAAAGTAATATCCATCACTTTCAAAAGCAGCTTTAGCTCCGGACTCTAAAATGCAACTACGTCTCCTTGGTTTTAGATAAGATGTACATTTTCTCTTGTAAATATTAACCTTAAATACGCAGTGTAAGCTTAAAATACTAATGAGCAATGCCTTATAAAAAAGCGTTATTTTTTCCAACGTTTTGCACCAAATTATTGTCCTTTCAAAATCAGCTTTAGCTGCACACCCTAAAATGCACTTACATTTCTTTGGTGTCAGACGGGATGTGCATTTCCTCCAGTAACTATTAACCTTAAATAAGCAGTGCAGTCTGAGCTCTAATCATTAATGAGCCATGCCTGTTAAAAACCAGTCTCGTTTGCTAGGTCCCACACTAAAGTATTACCCATCCCTGTCAGAATCAGGTTTAGCTCAGGGCTTCAACATTCAACTGCATCTCTCTGGGTACAGGCTGGATGTAGATTTTCTCTTGTAAACATTAACCTTAAATACGTAGTGCCGTGTAAGCGCAAAATATCAATGGGCCATGCCTTCTAAATAAAGCGTTATCTTTTGCTACATTCCTTACCAAAGTATTATCCCTACCCATCACAATCATTTTTAGCTCCGGACTGTTTATTTAATCTCTTTGGCCTGAAACGGGATGTGCATTTGCTCTTGTAAACAGAAACCTTAAATAAACAGTGTAGTGTAAGCTTAAAACAAGAATGAGCCATGCCTGACAAAAACCATTCTTTTTTGCTGCGTTCCTCACCAAAGTATTTTCCTTCCCTGTCATAACCCCTTTAGCTCCGGACTCTTAAATGCAACTCGTTTCATTCGTTTCAAACGGGATGTGCATTTTCTCTTGTAAACATAAACCTTAAATAAGCAGTGCAGTCTCAACTCACAGTGTTAATGAGCTATGCTTATCATAAAACAATTTCTTTTGCAACACTCCTCACCAAAGTATTATCCTCCCCTGTCAGAATCAGCTTTACCTCCTAACTAAAAAACCCAATTCCATCTCTTTGGTCTCATACTGGATGTGCAATTTCTCTGGTAAACATTAAGCGTAAATAAGCAGTGCAGCGTGAGCTCAAAATATCAATGAGCCATGCCTGTTAAAAACCATTCTCTTTTGCTACGTAGCTGAGCTATATATGTTAAAAGTTTACCTTCATCCTTTGCTTTCAGGACGCTGCATAAAAGTGGTGTAGAGGCAATAGAAAAGAAAGACATGTGGGAAATATAAGGACAAACGCAAAATAAAGTGATATCGACAGATATAAAATAGAAAAATATAACACAGAGACAGAATACCGTATTTACTATTTACTACATTCGTAGGTCTTTTTGAAAAGCACTTAAAATTAGTGAAGTCAAGCAATTGGTTCTAATAGCTATATAACGGGATTCATGATTCAAGTGTCAAAGCAAAACAAAGAAGGCTCCTCAAATGAATCTTGTGCTCAAATCTAACAACAAAGGGACTTGACTGGTTTCAAATTTTACCTAAATTTTTAAATCTGTGTGGTAATTATGGTGGGTAAGCCACGTTTTTTGCTTCCACGTCTTTTCGTATCACCCACTATGCCTAATTTAATTATGCTTGGTACACCATCTATTTTCTAATTTTCCCCGTTCATGGAGATTTAGGTCTTAGTATTGATAGTGTATTAAAAATGAGGATACGCAAGCAGAACAAGAGGATATGGAAACACAACAAGAGGATATGGAAGCAAAAAAGAGGATATGGAAGCAGAGCAAGCACAAAAGGAAGGAAAGCGGGGAGAAGATTAGCGATCTCCTGTGACGGTCCCTGAAAGGGTACATGCAGAACAATATCTACTAATTGTATGGACATGTGACGAGAGGACTGAAAAAAGGTTTCCAACAAGACATGCGAATTTGCTCTAAGATTTAAAACATAAAGTCGATGTAAAACTCTCAGAAACCAAAGAGTTCCAAGACCAAGTACTCTGAGAGAAAAAGCTACATTTATAGAAAGATTTATTACAATGAGCACCAATAACTTCAGAAGGATGAAGGTGTTGAGAGAAATGAATCACATAAACTGCAACAAAGTAGAAAGGTACCAGCAAGGAAAGCACTTTAGGCAACTTTTTATGATAATACCTATAGAAAAGACTACGAAGATCAACATTATTTTGATGAGATGAAGGCTAAAGAATGGCAGCAAAATTTAGACCGATCGAGTTACAAACTCGTCCCTGAACTCGATCAAGAGCAGCAAGATGGGATGACGAAGTAATTGTCCAGATGTGAAAACAGTAGCACANTTTTTTACCCTTTACTCTCTTTGTTATCCACGGGGCGTGCTGATCAAATGCTGACAGTAGAATTGATTTGAGTGTCTCCCATGAAGAGTTCGGATTTTTCTCAATGTAGATGGAATCGAATGAATTTTTTTTCAAGTCACTACGTAAGTTTTCAGGTATGTAATTTGCAAAGTTTCTACATTTAATTGTTTCAAAAATCTCCTTTTGATTGTTTATCTTTCTATCACAAGTAATGACGTCATGATCACTCAACGTATCTGGAACAACTTTAATGTTTGTTAATGACTCAGGTTTGTTAGATAATAGAACATCGATTAAAGTTTGTGAGTGTGTTGTTATACGAGTTGGACTATTTATCAATTGAATAAAACCATTAAGTAATAAAAGATCTTTAAATGGTTTGTCACACGTCACCAAGATAATTACTGTTGACATCTCCGATGATTATAGTCTCTTTGTTCTCATGAGCCATTTTCAAAAGATTTTTATTGAAAATTTCAGTAAAATTTTAACAAAGATGTTTTGAATTGTTTGGTGGCTTATACAAAACACACAAAAAATATAGCTTTAAGTGTTTTTGTAAAATTTCCAAACATAAAAATTCGATTTCCGAGTTTTCGATGTCGTGTCTCCTTAAGTACTCCATCTCCTGATTTACATAAATTCCAACATCTCCTCCTGTATTCTCTCTATCTTTTCTCTCGAAAACAAATCCAGGAACTTGAATTAAACTACTTGGAATTGAAATTGTTTAATAAAGTCTCTGTAACTCTAAAAATCTTAAAGTTTCGCTCAACAACGAATAACGAAACTAACTCAATTTTCCCCAGTAATCCACATACATTTAAGTGCCTAATTGAGAATTTTGCACACAAAGGAAAATCCAAAGAATCAAGCAAAATAAAAAATATAAGCCAAGATGCATAAACACGTCTGCTCTCGGCCATGTTTGAATCAAGATGATATAAGTAAGTCGAGCTCTCTATTTTCCTGTATAGAACCACCGGTGAGGGCAACTAGTTGATTTTTAAAAGCAAAATAACTGTTGTTATTCTAAATTGATGAGAATTGGTTCCCACTCACTCCACCAAGTACAGGTTGTTTGTTCACTGCTCTATTTTAAAATAATACGCCATGTTGAAGTTCTGGACAGGACGTCGATGTTCACAAATAAAAATCCAAGTATTTTGAGACTATTATCCCAGACTGTTATTCTTAAATAGAGCTGATTTAAATTTAAGCAACATTGTAAGACAGAATGGCAGCAAACGACAAGAAACCACTTGTATTTTTGACGTTAACATTGGTGATGAGGAGGGTGAGTACCTTCAAAGAATCTTCATCCATTAATGTTGCTTTTTGCCAGTCACCAGCTTCTTAAAATAACCTTCCCTCTCAAAGACAGCTTTAGCTCAACACTCTGAAATTCAACTACATGTCTTTCGTTCTGGACGTGATGTAAATTTTCTCTTGTAAACATTAACCTTAAATAAGTTGAACAGAGTAAGCTCAAGACATGAATGAGCCATAACTGATAAAAACCTTCCATTTTTGCCAAGTTCCTCATCAATGTAATAACCTTCCCTCTCAAAGACAGCTTTAGCTCAACACTCTGAAACTCAACTACATGTCTTTCGTTCTGGACGTGATATGCATTTTCTCCTGTAAACATTAACCTTAAATAAGTTGAACAGAGTAAGCTCAAGACATTAATGAGCCATACCTGATAAAAGCTTTCCATTTTTGCCAAGTTCCACATCAATGTAATATCCATCTCTCTCACAGACAGCTTTAGCTCAACACTCTGAAATTCAACTACATGTCTTGCTACGTTCCTGACCTAACTATTATCATCACTGTCAATAACCGCTCAAGCTTCGAACTCTAAAACGCAATTACTTGTTCTTCGTTCTAGACGTCCACTGCATTTACCTTTGTAAACGGTAACTTCGAAGAAGGAGAACAGTATAAGCTGAAAGTATCAGTGAGATATACCTCATCAGAACTTTTCTTTTTTTCCAAGATCCTTATCAAAGTATTTTCCGTCCCACTAAAACAAACTTTAGCTAGGGACTCGAAAATGCAAACATATGTCTTTCGTTGTTGAACTGAACCGCATTTTCTCTTGTGAACATAAACCTCAAATAAGCAAAGCAATGTAAGCCGAAAACATAAATGAGCAATGCCCGATAAGATCCTTTCTTTCTTGCCAAGTTCCTCGTCAAAGTATTGTCCTTCCTCTCAAAAACAGCTTTAGCTCACGACTCTAAAATGCAACTACATCTCTTTCGGTCTGGGCTGGATGTGCATTTTCTCTTTTAAACATTAACCTTAAATAAGCAAAACAGTGTAGTCTGAGCTCAAAACATCAATTAGCCATGCCTAATATAAACTATTCATTTTTGCTACATTCCTCGCCAAAACATTATCCTTCACTACCAAAATCAGCTATGGCTCCGGACCCTAAAATTGAAATACATCCCTTACGTTCTGTACAGGATTTGCATTTGCTCTGGTAAGCATTATCCTTACATACGCAGTTCAGTCTGAGCAGAAAACATCAATGAGTAATGCCTGATAAAAACCATTCTTTTTTGTTAAGTTTCTCATCAAAGTATTATCCTTTCTTCTCAAAAACAGCTTCAGCTCAACACTCTAAAATGCAACTACATCTATTTCGTTCTAGACGTGATGTGAATTTTCTCTTTTAAACCTTAACCTTAAATCAGCAAAGCAGTGTAAGCTCAAAACATCAATGAGTAATGCCTGATAAAAACCATTAATTTTTGCCAAGTTCTTCCTTAAAGTATTATCCTTCCCTCTCAAAAACAGCTTTAGCCGAAAACTCTAAAATGCAACTACATCTCTTTGGAGTCAGACGGGATGTACATTTTTTCTGTTAAATATTAACCTTAAATAAGCAGTGGAGTCTGAGCTCATACACTAATGAGCCAAACCTGTGAAAAACCAAGCTCTTATGCTACGTACCTCACCAAAGTATTATCCTTCCCTGTCAGAATCAGTTTCTGCTACAGACTCTAAAATGGAACTACATCTTTGGGGCCTCAGGATGGATGTGCATTTGCTCTTGTAAACATTATCTTTAAATATGCAATTTAGTCTAAGCACAGAAGTTCAAAGAGCCATGCATTTGGAAAACCATTCTTTTTTGCTACGTTCCTCAACAAAGTATTGCCTTTACCTATCAAAATCAGCCTTAGCTCCGGACTCTTAAATGCAACCACATCTCTTTGGTCTCAGACGGGATGTGCATTTTCTCTTGTAAAGATTGACCTTACATAAGCAGTGTAGTGTGAGCTCAAAAGATTAATGAGCCATGCCTATTACAAATTATACATTTTTGCTATCTTCCTTACCAAAGTAATATCCATAACTTTCAAAAGCAGCTTTAGCTCCGGACTCTAAAATGCAACTACGTCTCCTTGGTTTTAGATGGGATGTGCATTTTCTCTTGTAAATATTAACCTTAAATAAGCAGTGCAGTGTAAGCTTAAAATACCAATGAGCAATGCCTTATAAAAAAAGCGTTATTTTTTCCTACGTTTTGCACCAAATTATTGTCCTTTCAAAATCAGCTTTAGCTGCACACCCTAAACTGTACTTACATCTCTTTGGTGTCAGACAGGATGTGCATTTGCTCCAGTAACTATTAACCTTAAATAAACAGTGCAGTCTGAGCTCTAATCATTAATGAGCCATGCCTGTTAAAAACCAGTCTCGTTTGCTAGGTCCCCCACTAAAGTATTACCCATCTCTGTCAGAATCAGGTTTAGCACAGGGCTCCAAAATTCAACTGCATCTCTCTGGGTACAGGCTGGATGTGAATTTTCTCTTGCAAACATTAACCTTAATTACGTAGTGCCGTGTAAGGGAAAAATATCAATGGGCCAAGCCTTATAAAAAAGCGTTATCTTTTGCTACATGCAACTCGTTTCTTTCGTTTCAAACGGGATGTGCATTTACTCTTGTAAACATAAACCTTAAATAAGCAGTGCAGTCTCAACTCACAGTGTTAATGAGCTCTGCTTATCATAAAACAATTTCTTTTGCAACACTCCTCACCAAAGTATTATTCTCCCCTGTCAGAATCAGCTTTACCTCCTAACTCAAAAACCCAACTCCATCTCTTTGGTCTCATACTGGATGTGCAATTTCTCTGGTAAACATTAAGCGTAAATAAGCAGTGCAGCATGAGCTCAAAATATCAATGAGCCATGCCTGTTAAAAACCATTCTCTTTTGCTACGTAGCTGAGCTTTATATGTTAAAAGTTTACCTTCATCCTTTGCTTTCGGGACGCTGGATAAAAGTGGTGTAGAGGCATTAGGAAAGAAAGACATGTGGGAAATATAAGGACAAACGCAAAATAAAATGATATCGACAGATATAAAATAGAAAAATATAACACAGAGACAGAATACCGTATTTACTATTTACTACATTCGTAGGCCTTTTTGAAAAGCACTTAAAATTAGTGAAGTCAAGCAATTGGTTCTAATAGCTTATATAACGGGATTCATGATTCAAGTGTCAAAGCAAAACAAAGAAGGCTCCTCAAATGAATCTTGTGCTCAAATCTAACAACAAAGGGACTTGACTGGTTGCAAATTTTACCTAAATTTTTAAATCTGTGTGATAATTATGATGGGTAAGCCACGTCTTTTGCTTCCACGTCTTTTTGTATCACCCACTATGCGTAATTTATTTATGTTTGGTACACCATCTAGTTTCTAATTTTCCCCGTTCATGGAGATTTAGGTCTTAGTATTGATAGTGTATTAAAAATGAGGATACGCAAGCAGAACAAGAGGATATGGAAACACAACAAGAGGATCTACAAGCCAAAAAGAGGATATGGAAACACAACAAGAGGATCTACAAGCCAAAAAGAGGATATGAGAGCAGAAAAGAGGATATGGAAGCAGAGCAGGCGCAAAAGGAAGGAAAACGAGGTGAAGATTAAGGATCTTCTGTGGCGATCCCTGAAAGGGTACATGCAGAGCAATATCTACTAACTGTATGGACATGTGATGAGAGGACTGAAAAAAGGTTTCCAACAAGACATGCGAATTTGCTCTAAGATTTAAAACATAAAGTCGATGTAAAACACTCAGAAACCAAAGAGTTTCAAGACCAAGTACTCTGAGAGAAAAAGCTACATTTATAGAAAGATTTATTACAATGAGCACCAATCACTTCAGAAGGATGAAGGTGTTGAGAGAAATGAATCACATAAACTGCAACAAAGTAGAAAGGTACCAGCAAGGAAAGCACTTTAGGCAACTTTTTATGATAATACCTATAGAAAAGACTACGAAGATCAACATTACTTTGATGAGACGAAGGCTAAAGAATGGCAGCAAAATTTAGACCGATCGAGTTACAAACTCGTCCCTGAACTCGATCAAGAGCAGCAAGATGGGACGACGAAGTAATTGTCCAGATGTGAAAACAGTACTACATGCAAAGAGATATGGTAGATTAAAAAAAATACAAAATAGCCTCAAACATAATGTCTACTCTCCCAATTCCATTTCAAATAAAAACAAATAAAATCTGAGTAGCATGCCACTTAAAACGAAGAAAAACATTTGCTTTGTACGTCCAGAGACGTAGCTGGGATTCGAACTGCAAATCTCTTGCATGATATCCTGGATGGTATCTTGCATGGTATCTTAGATGGCATCTTGGATGACATCTTGAATGGCATCTTGCATGGTATCTTGGATGG
>RDPX01000247.1:114960-126242 GCA_003991215.1 Morbakka virulenta
GGGGTCACACTCCTGGACAAAATCCGAAATGAGTATATCGGGGGAAAAGCACATGTTAGAAGATTAAGATTGAAACAAAGAGAGGCAAGACTTAGATGGTTTGGACATGTGATGAGAAGGCAAGAGAAATATATCGGAAGAAGAATGTTAGAGATGCATCTGCCTGGGAGGAGAAAAAGAGGAAGACCAAGGAGACGTTTCATGGATGCAATTGAAGAGGACATGAAGGCGCTGGGAGTGAGAAGAGAGGACTCTGAAGACCGTATCAAATGGAGATGCATGATCCGATGTGGCGACCCCTGACGGGAGCAGCCGAAAGAGAAAGAAGAAGAAGAAGATCACATAGACTTGGGAGTGATGCATGCACCCAGCTTACCCATATCCGGATTTGCTAAAGTTTCTACCCCTGAGTCCTTTGTGGGCTCGTATTGCTTCGCCACTCAATGATAATAATAATGATAATAATATTAATAGTAGTAATAGTAGTAGTAATAGTAGTAGTAGCAGCAGTAGTAGTAGTAGTAGTAGTAGTAGTAGTAGTAGTAGTAGTAGTAGTAGTAGTAGTAGTAGTAGTAGAAGCAGTAGTAGTAGTAGTAGTAGTGGTGGTGGTGGTGGTGGTAGAAGTTGCAGAAATAGTATCAACTGTACTAATAGCAGTGTTAATTTAGTACCAGTAGCGGTAGTGGTAGTACAAGCAATATTAGTAGTAGCATTAGTAATAGTAGTAATAACAGTAGTATCACTATTAATAGTAGTGGTAGTATTACTAGTACTAGTAACAGTATTAGTAGGGTAGTACCAGTAGTATGGAAGACAGTAACAGTAACAATTCTTGATTGTTACAGTTTTTACAGTAGAGGTAGTAGCAAAAACAGAAGTGGTAGTGGAAAAAATAGTACCAGTAGCTGGTGGTACAAATATAACAGAAAATAATAGACAATGACAATAATAATAATATTAATATCAATAATAATAATAATAACTATCATCATCGTAGTCGTTATCATTTTCGTTGAAGCCAGTGTTGCTGTTGTTATATACGCATCTGATAGTATCCGTAATAGCAATAATAATGATAATAATCATAATAGTTGTAATAATAATGATAAAAATTATAGTTAAAGTAACAATGAGAAAGAATCGTTTGTGGAAATAGAAAAAAAATTAGTAACGATACCTGAAAATAGTAATAACACCAAGTTATATCTTGAGAAAGATTGAATTGTAGATTCACAAAGTAGGAACATTAATGAAGGTAAATTGTACTCAAAACGGTACCGTACAATGAAAGTGAAGTATGACAATACATTTAATTGAAGCTAAATTTATTAGAAAATACCAAAGATGGAGCACGTTTACACAATTGCTTTGCTATGACAAAGTATTAAGAAGCTCTTAGAAGCAAAATGAACAGGTGTTATCTGAGTCTGCTGCCCTTAAACTAATTCGGCCCATAAATACTGCAGAGCGAGCAGATACAATAATACTAATAAGAATTTAAAAGAGTAACAATGACATTGAAAATGTTCTGAGAATAAATAGTGGCATAGATTTTTTTCAACACTTTAGCAAAACAAAAAACAAAAAAATTTTAGGCAAAACAGAAAAACAGAAATTTTCACACTTGCCACTATCCAATCTAACCAGATACACTTGCCACTATCCAATCTAGGATGTGCGTAAAATGACTAAAAAACTCCTACATTAAGTACGTATTTTATAACCTTACAACTGGTTGAAGATATCTCCTCAAAAAGCTATGACTGTGTCAATGAAGCTGTACGATTATACAAAAAAGTCACAGTTAAGTTTGAAAGTTGAATAAGACGGTTTTGCTTTTAATTTTAGATACAAGGATAACATAACTTACTAACTCATTTTATATAGCTAAAAAGCTTATGATTTTAGTTACAGGTATAACGTAATTTAATAGCACTATTTTTAAGAATGAGCGGTTATGCAGATGAGCGCCTCTTTTAGGGGATGAAGGGTTGCAAGGGCCTTCGATTAAACCGCGGCCTTCTTTTTTGTAGATGATTCTTGTAGATGTTAACTTACAAGCAACTGAATAAAATTGGTATCTGTAACATTTTTATAGCTTTTAAGCCCACAGAAATGACATAATAGCAAAGAAGGAAGTTTCATCGCAAACTAGGACTCACAGAGTAACGTCTCTCAGTGAACTCATTAAAGAAAGACTTTTTCACTAGTGGACTATCTGAATCATGGCAAAGGCCTAACGTATTCTTCCTTGGCATAGAAAATTTCCTCTCGACTGTTTTTTTGTGTAAAAACTTCTGATGCTCTAACAGGCGATTTGATTAATTTATATGTATGGCAAAATAGGTTGATGTGTTAATATGAACAGTATGTGGGAGTATGATTGTTGCCTAATATTTAACCACATCAATTCGTTTTACTTCCAAGAGAAATATAATACAAATTGGATTTATCAGTTAAAAAAAATACACTAGCATTTTTAATTTTGAGATTTGCTGTTGTTTTGTCGGACGTAATGTGTTTGAGCGCTAAATTTATCTGACCATACAATGGAAGTTCCCCTTGACATTTTCTGATTATTCACATAAACAGTTAAACTATTTGTTGCATAAATCTTATGTGTCACAATTAAACTCACGCTCATTTTAATCAAAAGCTTTTTCACTGGTTTTCAGCTTGAACAGGATGCTGGGATAAGAAAACACAAGTGAAGCGGTATTTCATCAATTTGAAAAATAAGGACAGGATCGGAAGGAGCGTGCCGCACTTTGTCATTGGATAAAAAGAAAACATTGGACTGAAAAAATCTGACTTTTTGTGTTATTTAAGTATGATATTTATAATTACACAAGTCTATTCAATGACTGCAAGACACATTTGATCAAATAGGATAGTATATTGTCTTGTTAGAAATATATGAAGCCAATCAAGTTGGTTGTTCAGGTATTACTTGGAGTAACTGAAACCCCGTCAATTATTTCTTCAGCAGTGCCTTAGATAAGTAAAAATCAAGCATGTGCCTTATATATGCTTAGTTCTTTCTACGTGTTACCAAACGCTTTCTTCTGAGCTCGTCAGCTTTTCCAACCTGAAATTTCAACGCTAAGATCCAAGTGCAAAAAGAATATATATAGTATAAAAGTGAAACACTCAGAAAGCTTTAGCCAAACATGGAACTGGCTGATTATATGACAATAATGGAACAATACATAGATGGACAATCCACACCACAACACGAAAGACAACACAACGAGAAGCATAAAAATGAATTATTTGCAAATAGAATGAAGAGAGATGATGGATGAAGGATAGAAATGAACAGAGATATACTGAAAAAAGTGATGAAAAATGTTAGATGGCAGTTTTTGTTGATGAATAAGAGAAAAGTAGATAGGTCTGATGGTAAATACTACAGTCATGGATCATCAGTCGATGACCATGTCTACCATTTCGGGCATTTAAAATCGAAAAGGACATACAGACATGGCTGCCCAACAGAACTGATCAGGTGCCACCTCCATGAAAGCAGTAAAGACCGAAATGAAGAAGTAATAGAAGTATCTTATATATATATAAGATAAGTATGCAACGCACACTGTTGTTGTAGTGGTTTGGTGGTTCGAGCACTCTGGCTCATTCCAAAATTTCTGCCTTCTGAATATACGCATGACTAGCGATGTCCCACATTATTGTCCTAATTACAGTTAATGAGAATTTGTATGGAATGTAAATATTAAGAGGCTCCAGGTTGGAAAAATAAATATCCAATTGAGGTAAATTTTCAATTACCACCTTATTGCAACTATAAAAAGCAATCAATAACTTTATTCTTTTTTCTGTCGTTTGCATTTAAAGGCTCCTCACCCTTTCGGCTAAGATCTAGTGTAGAGCTCTGGTCTTTCCTTGGTCAAGGCTTTGGCAACAAGGCCCAACTATGCGGGACAGGTGGTCTCAACATGCTTGAGCACTGGTGGTGTCTTGCATACTTTCTGTCCCACTCTTTCTTGATCTGTGCTTTCCCTTCGGGGCTTTCATCGATGTGAAGACAAGAACAAGCCAACTGTTTGGCAGGGGTACCATCAGTGAAAGATCCGTTTGCAATCAAATACACTTTAAAACATTGTCACTTGAATTATTAAATGCGTCTCTAAATATTCTTATACATAGGCAAATACGTGATGCAACAAGTTTTATAACGAAAAATTTGAACCCTTGCACAGTGAAATGTCCCAGGTTATACTTTGCTAGGGGCAATTAGATCTCTTCGTACTTATTTTTAATTGCTTGCGCTAAATTTATGCATATTCTATTGCAATGTCTCTTTACAGGGCTTCAAGGGCTAAATAACCCTTTATTGTTATATTATAACTGTTAGGTTATCTGACTAAGGTTATTTTTTTATATTAATTTTTGCAATAACTTCATATCATGTACCTTGAAGAAGACAATTGTAATTAATCTATCCAAAACTGAAATATGTCAATTATGTGTTTATTTTGGGGATTTAATATTTCAGAGCTAGTTCTCATTGTTCTTTGCCCCAAAAATAAAATGAGTGCTTCCAGGTATGGTTCAAAATTCAGCAGGTGAGTATTGATAGTACATCGATGTAGTTATATTCTTGCCGTTTTGTGGCTCTAAAATGATATCCAAACCTTTATCTCAACTCATATTAAACAAACCTTGACTTGGCGGTATTTCTAATTCTTACCAATAGCTTCAAAAAGTGATAAAATCTCGCAAACATCTAAAAGGCTAAAAGCGTCCTTCGGAATTTCAAAATAAGTCAGAGGTGAAGAATCAGCCTACTATTGCTTTGGATAACCAAGCTACGAATCGAATAGCACCACTACTTTGAGATTCGTCTTTTTTATCTTTTTTTTAGGGAACCTCTCACATAGAAAGCTATTCATTTAACTACTCGTTGGGATGTGATTAATAGGTTTTCTTTTTCTGAGATGTTTGCTTCTTGGATATCACAGAATTGAATATCCCCCTCCCTCCCCCAAACACACACACAGACACACACAAATACATCATAATGTGTTTCATTGTCATGGTTTTTATTCCATCCGTTCCATCCATGATCCAATCGTCCCTAAACTTAATGGTCTACTTCCTATTACTGAAAAATGGGAACATTAATATCAGTATTCCATATCATTAGCGATTGTTTAAGCCAAGACCATCATGTTAATGTTTAATGGGGTTTTTTCTGGGTAACATTACCTTTGCAGCCACATTTTGCAGTTGATTTCGACGTCACTTACATGGCTTCATTTAAGTAGATCGTGAAGGAAACATCAAGTATACACATAAGACAAACTTTTTTGGCATTGAACAAACTGTTAATTTGTACGTTTGGAGTACGGCTTTAAGAAACGCGCAGAAAAATAGAGGTGCAAAGAAAAGCTCAACGGAGGGTAAGTAGTCAACATATCATTTTCTCTGCAAAACGTTTGAAATCGAGACAATAAAAAGGAGCAAAAAGATATAACTTTATCAAGGAAGGTCCTTAGCCCACCTGAAAAGGAAGGAGGTTGAGCGTGGGGCAAAGCCTAGAAAAAGTTGCAGCATCGTCAACTCTTTCGTTGACCAGGAAGATTTAACCAGAGGCACAGAAAGTAGTGCAGGATACGAGACGATGGAGAAGTGTTGTTGATTGGCTAAGCTCCAGGAGGAGCAACAGGCCTAAGTAAGTAAGAAAGTAAGTAAGTAGCTTAGTAAGCTTTGATTTAATTTGTTTCCTTCCTCCTGGTATCTCTAACATTTCGCCAACCAGACCGACTTTCCGCCATTCGATATAGTTTAGTCTTTAGTCTTTTTCTCAGTCCAACCAACTCTCAGTAACCTGCGATAACACCAAATTTCAAAGGACACGGTTTTTTTAAGATCCTGTTTCTTGACAGCCCAACATTCTGAACCATATGTTCCAACGAAGAAAAGGAGGAAAGGGAGCAATCGTTTCTTGGTGCTTAAAACCGATTTTGAAAATTAAATCATTGGAAAAAAAAGTAAAACCTATTAGATAAAATAACTGAAGTTCGTACACAGTCATTTCGAAACCTAACAAATTCGATTAGTGCAGACAACCACTAATTTCTTCCCAATAATGTTAAAAATTTTAAACTGCGAATAAATTTTTTATTTTAAAATTTAGAAACGTGTTGCATTTTTACCGTACTTGCATTTTGTTGATGTGAGTATTAATGACATTTTCATCAAACCTCAAGTCTCTCATGAATGCTTTTAGGCATTTTTGGCACGTATCCAAGTGACCCTACAATAATCAGTATCATTTCAAAGCTGTAACTTTGATTCATGATTTGAATACAGTAGACTCTCTATAATTCGAACACGCACGGGGATGAAAAATTCTTCGAGTTATATTGAGAGGTTGGAGAAATAGAGTCATTCATCAGAGTTTCCTAGCTGAAAGGACCAGAAGATTAGTTCGATTAAAGGAGAGGTTCGAGTAATAGAGGTTCGAGTTATAGAGAGTCTACTGTATTACTAACTAGAGAGCCATAATTGTTGAGTTTCTCCTGACCTTTGCTGCTGATATTGGAGTCTGATTTCTATAATTAAACATCTTTTATTTGTATTGTTCCAAAGTAGTAAATCTGGTTTGTCGTGTGGTACTTTAGTTATTGTTCTTATTGGTAGATTCCACCAATTTTCATAGTTGTTGATCATTTTAATGTATATTTGGTCCTTCTGTCATGTGTTCTGGGTGGTTCTTTTGCATGGTTGCTTTTGGAATGTACTTTGTTAATTCGTCATGTTGGATTGGTAGGTAGTATCTAGCAGACATCAAAGGACAGGAGCTTATAATATATAGAACATCCTGAACAACTGTTTTGCATAATCTGCATTTCTTTGTGATTGATTGAATCTGAACTTGATCAATTTGTCTGTTGTATTGCAGGTATTTGGTCAGGGTCTCTAGGTTAATTTTTGCTTCAGGTATCCGGCAAAGTCTGAAATCATGTTTTTTTTCTTTGTTCTGAAATGGCTTACCTGTAAATCGATTCTTTCATCTTTAGAAACAGTTCCTTTAAAGTAATTGTATTCTCTTATTTTTAAATCTCTCTTCCTGTTTTGTTTTTAAAGCAGTGCTTATCTTTCTGCCTAACATGTTTTTTTCCAGGGTGTCGCTAGCAATTTCATAGCTTGTAAATAGTTTTTGTGACACCCTAACGATGGAATTTTTTCCACCTCATAAACGTATTTCAGCAGCTCATTACATTCAGAGTGCAGTTTTAGGTGTTGATTGATCGATACTATTTTACTTTCGAGCATATTCTTGATATTTTGAAGTCCTCTACCACCTTTTGTTCTACTGATATATAACTTATCGACATCACAGTTGGAGTGAAAGTTACCAGTCATTGACAGGATTTCCCCTGTCTTGATGCAAGTTGTTTGATATCTTCAACTAGCTATTTAAGTATCCCCATTGACGGCGTAATGATAGGGACAGCAACGGTGTTGTGTGTTACGGCTTTGTTAGAGTCAGATAGTTCTGGTGACCAATCTTTTTCACACTGGTAAGATACTCCTTCGTATTCTTTTCTTTGTTGAATGGACCTTCGTAAGTGATGTTTTCATCAATTCCCAGGTACTTATAGCTATCTTCTTTTCTGAGTAGTGAAATGACTAAACCATTAATTGTTATTTGATCACCATCAATGGATTTCGTCTTTTGTATATGTAGAATAGCAAATTTATCAGCTCCGAATTTCATTCCTATGCCACTTGAAAATGTTGTAGTAATTTCGAGCTGCTGTTTTAAAGTTTTCAAAGTTGTTGAGAATAGTTTGAGGTCGTCCACAAAAAAACTATGGGTATATTGATGATTTCCCATACGTGTATCCTCTGGTAACCTGGAGTAGATGTGTTAATGGGTTTAACGACAGAACGAGTAGGATGACTGATATAGTGTCTCCTTGGGATATTTTTTTGCTAATTTTAATGAAGTCACTGATGATGAATTTGTTTTACTCCATGAAGGTGGAGCTTCACAAACCATGATTAAGTAAGGTTTTTGATAGCATTTATCAGGTGGTCAGGTAAGTAAGTGGTTACACACCATCTAGTGATGGATGGGTGAAAAACCCACATTCAGCGCCCAACAAAAAGCCAGGAAAGTTGAATGCAGGTACATGTATTGTAGCCACAAGAGTGAGATAAAATAACCAAATAAAAATGGTAACATCACTTCAACCTTGCAAGTGGCGCCTCATAACCAGTGAGGAAAGGCACATTGCTCAAGCGGTTGTTGTTGTATGACAACAACTCATGACTACAGTAAGTAAGTAAGTAAGTAAGTAAGTAAGTAAGAAAAGACATGAAGAAGATTAGTAGCTTAATTATAGCAAATCCTGACATTGACTGTACTAAAAGAGAATAAATCAGTTGAGCTTTGTAAACATTTTCCGTTTCTTACTGTTTGTAAGTTCATCCTAAGCAAGGGTAGAAGCCTCTTAATTGCAGGTTGCTTTTCTTATTTATTTTTTCACTGTTCTTTATGGGTTTTTTCGTTTATTGATTTCTTTCCTTTTTTAGTTGTATCTTTGAAAATGTATACAAACTCAGTAGTATGGCACTNGAAGAAGATTAGTAGCTTAATTATAGCAAATCCTGACATTGACTGTACTAAAAGAGAATAAATCAGTTGAGCTTTGTAAACATTTTCCGTTTCTTACTGTTTGTAAGTTCATCCTAAGCAAGGGTAGAAGCCTCTTAATTGCAGGTTGCTTTTCTTATTTATTTTTTCACTGTTCTTTATGGGTTTTTTCGTTTATTGATTTCTTTCCTTTTTTAGTTGTATCTTTGAAAATGTATACAAACTCAGTAGTATGGCACTTATATCAAAGAAATAAACAAATTCACTGAATGTTTTTAATCCTCTGTATATTTTTAGATTTGTGTGGTTGTTTTAATTGGAATGCCTAATCAATGTAAATAGGTGCTGTCTACTTTCTAATTGATTTATAACAGTTTTTATGCAATTAATAAACAGTTTTTTATCATTTTCTATTTCAAGTAAAATGACTAGCCCATTATTGTATTTATATTTAATTCAAACTTGAATAAAATGCTTGTAATACCTTTATTTTCTTGAAAAATAGGCTCAATTTGTGCCGTACTTATTGCTATAATTCAGTAAAAAGTCCCAAAAGTTCCAGAATTCTCCTTGGCCTACAAAGGAAAGCATGTGGCCATCTCACTTCCTATTAAAATTTAGCTGGAGCAACGTTTTTTAATACCAATGCAACATACCTTTAATGCCAATGCAACATACCTTTTCTAAGGGAAATACCTTCAATCCTTTCAGTCTTTAAGTATTCATTAATACTCTTCGTAATTTTCATTCCTTTCTCTAAGAAAAAAGAAAGTGATCATTTGAAGATTAAAGGAAACCAAGAGTTTGTCAAAATGGTATGCTTTTTTCTGGAAAAGTAAAAATCCTTTATAAAAATTTTTATAAAGTGAGAATTTAGAATAAAGTCTCTTAAAGATCTCCTTGCTGGAACCTTTACAAAACTAAAACGAGTGAAATAAGTAAACATATAAATAAATAAGTAGATAAAAAAATAAATAAATAAGTAAATAAATTAGAAAATAAATAAATAAGTAAATAAACAAGTAAATAAATAAGAAAATAAATAAATAATTAAATAAATACGTAAATAAATAAATAAGTAAATAAATAAGTAAATAAACAAGTAAATAAATAAGAAAATAAATAAATAATTAAATAAATACGTAAATAAATAAATAAGTAAATAAATAAGTAAATAAACAAGTAAGTAAATAAATAAATATTGTGGTAGTTGTTTTCTTATCTATTTACAATATCAGAAAAGAGATTGAGATTAAGAGAACTAAAAACAAAGTGATTTGTTTTAATTACAGCTGGAAAATGCTATTACTTCTAAAATGTTCTTTTGATAAGTAGTGAAATTGATTCCATGCCTTATATTACAACTTTTAAAAAAGCTAACAGTTCTATAATTTCCAACCCCTTAGTATATAAAGATTTTACAGGATGTCCTTTTTGACATCCTTTGATACTGAATTCTTACCAAAAGAGTAAAAAGATTGAGAGCTAAAACGTATGTTGTTTAAAGTCTCCCTCTTAAAGATCCCCTTGCTGGAACCTTTACGAGACTAAAACGAGTAAAGCGATTTTTGTTTAGCATTGTGTAACGATCTTCACTTTGCTGCCTCTGCTGAATTCTATGGGTTTTTTCTGTGTGAATTTGGGGTACCACAGAAATTTACTTTTGTTTAGTTAACAAGGATTACAAATAGAGTAAAACTTTTCGTTAAATTTTTAAAAAGAATAACAACTTGTGTTTTAATACCTTGGAAAAATTCTTGCATTTTGAAACTTTGCTTGCCTGCCAACATTTCAAAAATTGGGGAAAAGGTTGTTAAATGGTGAAGCTAGCAAAAGCATTTTACCATAATATATCGCCAGATCATACCGAAAGAGTTGTAACATTTCGCATTATTTGATACTACAGTCATCGTAAGGACTGCTGAAAGCTTGCTATTTACGACTTTATCAAATTTTGAAAACGATTAAGGAAATCAGTCTAAAGCG
The DNA here is from genome assembly GCA_003991215.1 of Morbakka virulenta. Lineage (NCBI taxonomy): Eukaryota > Metazoa > Cnidaria > Cubozoa > Carybdeida > Carukiidae > Morbakka > Morbakka virulenta. The sequence continues at coordinate 125,576 of RDPX01000247.1, forward strand.
ATTTATATATCATTACTTTTGTCTGGCCGATCTCAGCGAACTTTTAATCTTCTTTGCCAGCTGCTATATATTTTACAATGTTGACTTTGAAGATCAATGAAACGGAACCCATGGAATGACTTTGGAGATTAACCGACCTCGTTCTTTTACATTTTCAAAACGAGGTCAGATTAAGAGTATTTTGTTTTCAAATAAGGATCGCAGTAGAATTTAATCATGTAAATTTTGAAGAAAACACCCTCCTTTTGTACGTAATGGATATTAATGCAGTAGAACATATAGGATTCTGAGACTTTGCAAAGGTGGGTAAGACCTGTCTCTCCTGGATACACGCCGAAGGTTAATGTACAAGCCAGAAACTGACAGTGCGAACAACAGGGGTGTATTGAGAAAGATACAAACCTAAACTACCCCAATGACAAGCGTCAGAAAATCGAAATCGTTATTCTTAGGTCACACAATGAGAAAACATTAACTTGAATGCCTATAAGTGCTAAGAAAGTTTGTGGATTAATCTGTAAGAGTTAGAGAACAAAACCTTTTACTAAAAGTCGTCTGCCATCGATCGGTATTAGAGAGACAAAAAATTGCAAATTAAAAAATGCTGAAATCTTCAAGGCATCCAAAGACAAATGGAGAGACGGATAGATAGATAGATAGATAGATA
>RDPX01000247.1:139367-153011 GCA_003991215.1 Morbakka virulenta
CTAGCATTAAGCTTCTTTCGATCCCATCAGCTAGCATTATATGTCTAAAGAACTTTAATTGCCTGTCATGGGTCGTATTGATAAGTAATCTGCTGTAATTTGCCATACGCATAACCGTTTCTTTAGTTTTGCTTTCTGTCCATGAGACCCTTAAAATTCTTCTGATAAACCATATCTCCGCTGCTTCCAAACGACGTTCTGTCACCTCTGTAAGTGTCCAACATTCGCAACCATAGAGCAGAATTGACCATATGTCTTCAAGATCCTGATTTTAGTGTTCAATTTTATGTTTCTGTTTATAAATATTCTCTTCATGCTGTTGAAGGAGGATTTTGCCATTGCGATCCTTTTCTTGATTTCTGTATCACTCCTAGCATTAGGTGTGATGATGCAACCCAGATAATTACATTTATCCACTTGTTTAATGTTCTCTCCTTTACACTTGATGTTGCACTTTGGGGTTACCGATTTTTTCGAGATAACCATGCATTCAGTTTTCTTTGCATTGAGTTGCAATCCTTTTTTGCTGCTTTCATCTGTTACGGCTGACAGTATTCGTTGCAGTTTGTCTTCGGAGTCTGCAATAAGGACAGTGTCGTCTGCATATCTCAAATTGTTGATGTTGTGTCTACCCACACTGATACCCTCTTGATTTTCAATATTGCGTAAAATCATTTCGCTGTGAATATTGATTAGGCAAAAAAACGCATCCCTGTCTCACTCCTCTGCGTATTGGTCTGTAGTCGCTATAGTCATTGTCAACTCGAATGTCTGCTTCCTATTATCAATAAAGGTTTCTGAGGACTCTAAGGTCTTTCCCGTCAATGTTAAGCCCAGTTAAAATGTTGAGCAAATCAGTGTGTCGCACCTTGTAGAATGTCTATAAAGCACAGGTATAGATCTTTCTGTACCTCTATGGACCTTTCTATGACACTTTTCAAGGCAAAGATTGCATTTCTTGTACCCTTATCGGCCATGAAACCAAACTGAACAGATATTTCTGGCAGTATTTTGTGCCTCATTCTGTTCATGAGAACACGCAAGAGAACTTTGGTGAGATGGCTCATTAGGCTGATTGTATGGTGCTGATCGCAGTCCGTTGTGCCTGGATTCTTCGGAAGTCCGATGTAAACTGATTTCTTCATGTCGTCTGGGATAGTGCCTGTATCATATATACTGTTTAGTAGCTTTGTGACAGCTTTCACACCCAATTCATCTAAAGCAGCAATAAGTTCAAATGGAATGCTGTCAGGACCTGCTGGCTTTCCATTTTTCATTTTCTTGAAAGCTCTGCATACCTCCTCTTCTAGTATCACAAGACCATCTGTGTTTCGGATTTCGGGTGGTGGACCTCTTTCATCATGATAAAGTTCCTCTATGTATTCGGACCATTTGTTAAAAATGTCTTCTCTTTCCATGAGAATGTCACCCTCTTTAGATTTGATACCACCAGTTTTTGCTGCATATCTTTTTTTCTTCTTCACCAGTTTGTCTAGTTCTTTATATTTCCTCTTCTCACCTTTAACTTTTCTTCTCTCTTCCATTAGATCTAGAATCTCAGGCTTCATCCATTTTTTTTCTTCCTTTTCTTTTGTAACAGATATATGTTTTCTCGAGGTCTCAGTGATACTGTCTGTTATCAATTGCTAAGTTTCTTCAACAGTTGACAGTTGGTAAAGAGCTCCGAATCTATTTTTGACGTCGATCGTGTATCTCTGTTTCATGTCCCGATCATTTTTCAATAAGTTCGATTTCTTGAGCTTCTTTAGTTTCAGTCTCATTTTGGCAACTACTGGATTATGATCACTTCCACTGTCTGCCCCTGGCATACAGTTCTTGAGCTTCTTTAGTTTCAGTCTCATTTTGGCAACTACTGATTTATGATCACTTCCACAGTCTGCCCCTGGCATGGAGTTACAGGATGTCATAGAGTTCCTGAAACTCTCTTGTATCAAGATGAAATCAGTCTGTTTCTTGGTTTGTTCGTCTGGGCTACTCCAATTCTAACATTTCCTTGGATGATTCTTGAACCATGTGTTCATAACAGCCATATTGTGTTCCATGCACCACTCAACGAACCGTTCGCCTCTTTCATTCCTCACTCCAACCCCAAAAGGACCAACTGTGGTGGTTTCTCTTTCCTTGCCAACCTTTGATTTGAAGTCTCCCATAGTGCTTACGATGTCTTGAGACTTCACCTGCTCCATTGCCTTATCAATGGATTCATAAAACTCCTCAACCTCTGCATCGTCTATGTCGGCTGTTGGAGCATATGCTTGTATAATCCCCATGTCGAATGGAGCACTTTTAAACTTGACTAAAGTGACTCTATCATTGATAGTCCAGAAACCTTTCATGGCCTTTCAAATTTCAGAATATTGAATAATACTGACTCCTTTCTGGTGTTGATCTCCTACCGAGTACATGATTGTGAAGTTGTTTGATTTAATGCAACCCGCTCCCTTCCATCTCACCTCTGAGAGTCCGAGAATATTCAATTTCATTCCTTTCATTTCTTGCTTCACATTGTCTAATTTCCAATTCTGGAGGAGTGTCTGTACATTCCATGTTCCTATTCTTAAATATGTTTTATTGGGGACAGTCACCGAATACCATGCTTGGTCTCATTCAAGCATGAAATACCAGTTATAGGACTGGCAGGGTATAGTCTTTCTCTCACGGGCAGGTGAAGCGCTCTTCAGCCTTGGATGGCAATCACCTAGAGATGGTGTCTCAATAAAAACACTGGTCCCCATTACCTTAATGGGTTGGTGTCAGGAAGGGCATCCCGCTTAGAAAAACACTGCCTCATCATACCATGAAATGACATCCAAAGATTTCCTGCATAACTGCGTAAACGAGACTTGAACTAATTCAAGTGAAGGTGTCGCGCACAGTTGGACTTTTGTTCGATGTGGCAAAAATCAAACCATTATCAAGCTACAACATCAACCGAAAGAAGTGACGACAAGCTTCAGACTCTGTAATCTGAATGTGGGAAGTTTGAGAGGTAAATCTGGTGAAGTAGCAGAGATTCTTGAGCGAAGACACATTGATTTGTGCTGCATCCAAGAAACACGATGGAGAGGGAAATCTGTAAGAATGATAGAAGGGAAAGGGGCAACATACAAGCTGTTTTGGATTGGTAAAGGAAAAGGTACATGTGCAGTAGGTATCTTTGTGGCAGAGAAATGGATAGACAAGGACTAATTGTAAGTAAAATAGAAAAGAGCAAAACGCGTCACTGAAGAATAAACAACATTGTTACTCTTCATTTCAGGACACTTTACTGTAAGAGCATTTGTCTAAATATAGAACACTTCCTGACTACTATCTATCTTAAAGCACCTCAAGGGCTGATTGTAATTAAGGACCATTTCTATTTATGTGTCTAACACTAATTGTACGTAACATAGAAAATAGCAAAATGAATGATTGAAGAATGAAATACATGACTACACCCATTTCTGGACATTTTACTAAAAGACCTTTCTCTCTCTTTAGGTATCAGACCTGTTCGCGCAAACATCGATGATCATGGCTCTCCAGTTCTCTCTGCTTTCGGTCATTCTGATGAGATCCAAAGTTGTACGTCTTGTGATCTTGCTGAGATTATCAGTGAACTTTGTTCTTGGTCTTTCTCTGCTCTTTTTTCGTATAATTTTTCCTAGCATTAAGCTTCTTTCGATCCCATCAGCTAGCATTATATGTCCAAAGAACTTTAATTGCTTGTCATGGGTCGTATTGATAGGTAATCTGCTGTACGTTGCCATGCGCATAACCGTTTCTTTTGTTTTTCTTTCTCTCCATGAGACCCTTAAAATTCTTCTGATAAACCATATCTCCGCTGCTTCCCAACGACGTTCTGTCACCTCAGTAAGTGTCCAACATAGAGCAGAATTGACCATATGTAAGTCTTCAAGATCCTGATTTTAGTGTTCAATTTTATGTTTCTGTTTATAAATATTCTCTTCATGCTGTTGAAGGAGGATTTTGCCATTGCAATCCTTTTCTTGATTTCTGTACCACTCCTACCATTAGGTGTGATGATGCAACCCAGATAATTACATTTATCCACAATGTTCTCTCCTTTACACTTGATGTTGCACTTTGGGGTTACCGACTTTTTCGAGATAACCATGCATTCAGTTTTCTTTGCATTGAGTTACAATCCTTTTTTGTTGCTTTCATCTGCTACGGTTCATAGTATTCGTTGCAGTTTGTCTTCGGAGTCTGTAATAGGGACAGTGTCGTCTGCATATCTCAAATTATTGATGTTGTGTCCACCCACACTGACACCCTCTTGATTTTCAATATTGCGTAAAATCATTTCGCTGTGAATATTGATTAAAAACGAAAAAACGCCTCCCTGTCTCACTCCTCTGCGTATTGGTCTGTAGTCACTATAGTCATTGTCAACTCGAATGTCTGCTTCCTATTATCAATAAAGGTTTCTGAGGACTCTAAGGTCTTTTCCGTCAATGTTAAGCCCAGTTAAAATGTTGAGCAAATCAGTGTGTCGCACCTTGTACAATGTCTATAAAGCACAGGTATAGATCTTTCTGTACCTCTATGGACCTTTCTATGACAGTTTTCAAGGCAAAGATTGCATTTCTTGTACCCTTATCGGCCATGAAACCAAACTGAACAGATATTTCTGGCAGTATTTTGCGCCTCATTCTGTTCATGAGAACACGCAAGAGAACTTTGGTGAGATGGCTCATTAGGCTGATTGTATGGTGCTGATCGCAGTCCGTTGTGCCTGGATTCTTGGGAATTCCGATGTAAACTGATTTCATCATGTCGTCTGGGATAGTGCTTGTATCATATATACTGTTTATTAGCTTTGTGACAGCTTTCAGACCCAATTCATCTAAAGCAGCAATAAGTTCAAATGGAATGCTGTCAGCACCTGCTGCCTTTCCATTTTTCATTTTCTTGAAAGCTCTGCATACCTCCTCTTCTAGTATCACAAGACCATCTGTGTTTTGGATTTCGGGTGGTGGACCTCTTTCATCATGATAAAGTTCCTCTATGTATTCGGACCATCTGTTTAAAATGTCTTCTCTTTTCATGAGAATGTCACCCTCTTTAGATTTGATACCACCAGTTTTTGCTGCATATCTTTTTCCTGCAAGTTCTTGTATCTTTTTGTACATAAGTTTGTTGTCTTTTTTGTGTTCTTTTCGACTTCAGCGCACTGCATATTAAACCATTCATCCTTTGCTGTGTTACAGGTCTTCTTCACCAGTTTTTCCAGTTCTTTATATTTCCTCTTGTCATCTTTAACTTTTCTTCTCTCTTCCATTAGATCTAGAATCTCTGGCTTCATCCATTTTTTGTCTTCCTTTTCTTTTGTAACAGGTATATGTTTTCTCGAGGTCTCAGTGATACTCTGTTATCAATTGCTAAGTTTCTTTAACATTTGACAGTTGGTAAAGAGCTCCGAATCTATTTTTGACGTCGATCGTGTATCTCTGTTTCATGTCCCGATCATTTTTCAATAAGTTCGATTTCTTGAGCTTCTTTAGTTTCAGTCTCATTTTGGCAACTACTGGATTATGATCACTTCCACAGTCTGCCCCTGGCATGGACTTCTTGAGCTTCTTTAGTTTCAGTCTCATTTTGGCAACTACTGGTTTATGATCACTTCCACAGTCTGCCCCTGGCATGGAGTTACAGGATGGTATAGAGTTCCTGAAACTCTCTTGTATCAAGATGAAATCAGTCTGTTTCTTGGTTTGTTCGTCTGGGCTACTCCAAGTCCAACATCTCCTTGGATGATTCTTGAACCATGTGTTCATAACAGCCATATTGTGTTCTATGCACCACTCAACGAACCGTTCGCCTCTTTCATTCCTCACTCCAACCCCAAAAGGACCAACTGTGGTGGTTTCTCTTTCATTGCCAACCTTTGATTTGAAGTCTCCCATAGTGCTTACGATGTCTTGAGACTTCACCTGCTCCATTGCCTTATCAATGGATTCATAAAACTCCTCAACCTCTGCATCGTCTATGTCGGCTGTTGGAGCATATGCTTGTGTAATCCCCATGTCGAATGGAGCACTTTTAAGCTTGACTAAAGTGACTCTATCATTGATAGTCCAGAAACCTTTCATGGCCTTTGAAGTTTCAGAATAAAGAATAATACTAACTCCTTTCTGGTGTTGATCTCCTACCGAGTAAATGATTGTGAAGTTGTCTGATTTAATGCAACCCACTCTCTTCCATCTCACCTCTGAGAGTCCGAGAATATTCAATTTCATTCCTTTCATTTCTTGCTTCACATTGTCTAATTTCCCATTCTGGAGGAGTGTCTGTACATTCCATGTTCCTATTCTTAAATATGTTTTATTGGGGACAGTCGCCGAAGACCATGCTTGGTCTCATTCAAGCATGAAATACCAGTTTGAGGACTGGCGGGGTATAGTCTTTCTCTCACGGGCAGGTGAAGCGCTCTTCAGCCTTGGATGGCAATCACCTAGAGATGGTGTCTCAATAAAAACACTGGTCCCCATTACCTTAATGGGTTGGTGTCAGGAAGGGCATCCGGCCTATAAAAACACTGCCTCATCATACCATGAAATGACATCCAAAGATATCCGGTATAACTGCGTAAACGAGACTGGAACTAATTTAAGTGAAGGTGTCGCGCACGGTAGGACTTTTGCTCGATGTAGGCAAAATCAGACCGTTATCAAGCTACTACATCAACCGAAGGAAATGATGACAAGCTTCAGACTCTGTAGTCTGAATGTGGGAAGTTTGAGAGGTAGATCTGGTGAAGTAGCAGAGTTTCTTGAGCGAAGACACATTGATTTGTGCTGCATCCAAGAAACACGATGGAGAGGGAAATCTGTAAGAATGATAGAAGGGAAAAAGGCAACATACAAGCTGTTTTGGATTGGTAATGGAAAAGGCACAGGTGGTGTAGGTATCTTTGTTGCAGAGAAATGGATAGACAAGGTGATTGATGTCAAACGCATAAATGATCGAATTATGCTGATTAAACTGATGATAGGTGAGACAATCTTCACAGCAATATCAGTGTATGCACCACAATGTGGCTTAAGTGAAGAAGTCAAGGATGAATTCTATGACAGTCTCATTGCAGTCACTGGTAAGCTGGCAGAGAAAGAAATTGTTGCTATTGCAGGTGATCTAAATGGCCATGTTGGAAGAACAGCATCTGGGTTTGAGGGAGTCCATGGAGGAAATGGATATGGTGACCGAAATAAGGAGGGTGAAAGAATTCTAGAGTTTGGACTTGCCATGGACATGTTGGTGGCGAATACTATTTTTAAGAAAAGGAATAGCCATCTGGTAACCTATGAGTCTGGGACAGCTATGACTCAAGTGGACTACATTTTGGTAAAGACAAAAGACAGGAAGTATTTGCAAGATGTAAAAGTGATACCTGGTGAAGAATTTGTGACCCAGCATAAGCCAGTAATTTGTGACTTCAGGATTAAGAAAGTATATAAAGTGAAAAGAAAGTATATCCCAAGGAGAAAGGTGTGGAGACTAAATGATGGACAAGTAAAGCAGGCCTTTGAAGATCAAGTGAATGGAATTGTGGGAGCCAGTCCAGGAAAAGACCTACGAAGTGTAGAAGAGCAATGGGAGAAGATCAAGGATACACTTTTAAAAGCCACAGACCAAGTCTGTGGCTGGACAAAAGGGCCTCCACGTCATAGAGTGACATGGTGGTGGAATACTTCTGTTGAAAATTATGTGAAAGAGAAGAGAAGGCTGTGGAGTCAATGGAAAAAGGGGTTAGTTAACAAAGAAAGGTATCTGGAGGCCAAGAGAGCAGCTAGGCAAGCAATCTACAAAGCAAAGATGGATGCCAAGAAAAGAAGGTTTCCAGACATAATGCATAGAGATGACAAAAAGAATGAAGTATTCAAGATAGCTAAGCGGATAATCAAGACTAATCAGGATATCATTGGAGAAAAGTGAAATGATGATGGAGACCTTGCAACAAGTGAACTTGAAAAGAAGAATGCCTGGAAGTGCTATTATGAGAAATTGCTGAACACAGAGTTTTCTTGGGACAGGAAAAATCTTGGAGAGGTAGAAACAGTATCTGGACCAGCCATTTTCATTGAGAAAGAAATGGTGAGGGAAGCTGTAGAGAAAATGAAGAAAAAGCAGCTGGTCCTTCAGGAATTGTGGCAGAGATGGTCAAAGCTGCAGGTGAAAGAAGTATAGAGATGATCACTGATCTAACAAATCAGATCATAAGAGATGGTGTCATTTCTGAGGACAGGGAACTAAGCACAATTATCAATTGTTACAAAGGAAAAGAAGAAGCTGTAGAAAGAGGTAATTATAGAGGATTAAAGCTAATGGACCAAGTCCTGAAAGTTCTTCAAAGAGTTATGGAAAACCAAATTAGAAGTCAAATAAACATCGATGACATGCAATTTGGTTTTATGCCTGGACGAGGAACTATTGATGCCATTTTTATCCTTAGACAAATGCAAGAGAAGTACCTTGGAAAGAATAAAAAGCTGAACTTTGCCTTTTTGGATTTGGAAAAAGCCTTTGACAGAATGCCAAGAGAAGTTGTTTGGTGGGGTTTATGGAAACTAGGAATAAGGAATGGCTGATTAAGATTGATTAGGCAATATACAGAAATGCTAAAAGGCAGTAAGGGTCAACAGTTTCTATAATAAGAGCTTTGGTGTGGAAGTTGGAGTTCATCAGAGATCTGTACCAAGCCCACTGCTTTTTATTTGTGTTTTGGAAGCACTGTCAAGAGAGTTTCGAAAGGGTTGCCCAGAGGAATTGCTATATGCAGATGACCTGGTTCTCTCCAGTGAGACATTGGATGGTCTACTTGCTAAGTTGGAGACTTGAAAGAAGGGCTTGGAAGGTAAAGGTTTGAGAGTGAACATGGAAAAGACAAAAGTGATGGTCAGTGGTCGCAATTTAGGAAAGCTATTGGAGAAAGGAAAGTTTCCCTGTTCAGTCTGTGGGAAGGAAGTTGGGACCAACTCAATCTATTGTGATACTTGCAAGCACTGGGTACATAAATGGTGCAGTGGAATAAAGGGCAAACTGACAGAAAGTAACCGTTTAAGCTGCAAGAGGTGCTTAGAAGGAGAAGCAACCTGTGACTTAGACCTATAGAAAGTGCATTTGGAGGGTGGGGAAATTGAAGTTGTCAAGAAGTTTTGCTACCTTGGTGACACCCTTAGAACTGAGGGAGGAGCTGGTGCAAGTGTAACAGCAAGGGTTAACATTGGATGGAGTAAGTTCAGGGAGCTAATGGCATTGTTAACCAGCATAGCTCTGCCATTACCTACCAAAGGTAGAGTCTACCAGGCATGTGTACGTAGCACAATGATGTATGGCAGTGAATCTTGGCCAGTGAAAGCTGAATATGTGAGCAGCATGGAGCGGAATGACATGAGAATGATAAGATGGATGTGCAACATAAGTCTGAAGGACAGGCTCAGTTTTAATGAACTCAGGAGATTGAATCTGGACAGTATTGGCAGCTGTATGCAGAATAGGAGGCTTTGTTGGTTTGATCATTTGGAGATATTGTACAAGAATGCTTGGGTAAGTAGATACAGAACAATCAAGGTGATAGGAACCACTGATAGAAGAAGACCGAAGAAAACATGGGAGGAAGTGATAAGGAGAGATCCTAAACAAAAAGATGTCAGCAGAGACCTGGTGAGTGATAGGATAACTTGGAAGTCAATTTCAAGAAAGCGTCGAACACATGCTAGCATGTAAAACGGACGTTAAACCGAATATGATGATGATGCTCATACTGAGCGAGTAGTCCTAGCCATTGTACCTGAATTGGTATCATCTGCCTAACACAAAGGAGAAGTTGAATAGTTCTGGAAGTACTCTCCAGTTCCTCATCAGTCCATCCGTCACCTACCTGCTATGACGTCACGTACCCTGATCGGGGGGCTAAGTGGTTACTCGACCTTGCCCAAGGGTCTCCGACAGGCTAGCGGAGGGAAGGAGGCGTCTTACAACTCCTATTGGTGGAAATGTTTTCAACTCCACCATTCGTACTGAAAGACCCTATCTCTAAATATAGAAAATTCCTGGTTTCTTTCTTCCGTAAAGAAAATCGAGGGCTAAATCCAATTAAAGAAGATTTCTATTTTTGTTTTCAACACTAATTGTAAGTGAAATAGAAAAACAGCAAAACGAGTGACTGACGAATTAACTACACTGCTACTCAACATTTCTGGACACTATACTGATAGAGCATTTGTCTAAAAATGGAATACATATTGGCTACATTCTATTTTAAAAGAATATCGAGGGCTAAAATTAATTAAGATCATTTCTATTTTTGTGTTTAATACTAATACTAAGTGAAAACGAAAATAGCAAGACGAGTGACTGAAGAGTGAACTACAGTGCTACTCCCCATTTAAAAACACTTTACTGAAAGAGCATTTGTTTAAAAATAAAACACTTATTGGCAACTTTCTATAATACATAAATCTCGAGGGCTAAAACCAATTAACAACCATTTCTATTTTTGTGTTTCACACAACTTGCAAGTCAAAGAAAAAATAGAGAAACGACCGACAGAAGAATTGACTACAGTGCTAATCCCTTTTTCAAGACACTAGGGACAGAGAATTTGTCTAAAAATGAAACAGTTATTGGCTTACAAATTCTTGCTACCCTTTTTCTTCAGCAGCACAAAGGATGAAAGAAATGAAAGAAGATTTTTCTTTTTGGGATAACACTACTTGTAAGTGAAACAGAAATTAGAAAAACAAGTGACTGAAGAATGACCTACTGTGCTGATGCCTATTTCTGGAGACACTACTGAAAGACCATTTCTTTAAATATAGAACAAAGTCTGGCTACCATTTTTCTTCTTCAGCTCAAGGGATGATAGCTATTAAGGAAGAATTTTCTATTTGTGTTTAAGTCTACTTGTAAGGCATCAGGAAATAGTAAAACGAGTGAAGGAAGAATAACTTCCTGTGTTGATGCCTATTTCCAGACAAATTCCTGAAAAACCCTTCTCTAAATATAGAACAAATTGTAGCTACCGTTTTTCCTCAGAAGCTTGAGGGATAAAAGCAATTAAGGAAGACTTTTCTTTTTGTGTTTAAGACTACTTGTAAGTGAAACAGGATATAGAAGAACGATTGACTGAAGAATGACCTATTATGATTTTGCCTAGGTCTTGGCACTTTGCTAGAAGACCACGTTTCTAAATATAGAACAAATTCTGGCTACTTTTTTTCTTCAGAGACTCAAAGAATGAAAGCAATTAAGGAAGACTTTTCTTTTTGTGTTTAAGACTACTTGTAAGTGAAACAGAAAATAGAAAAACGAGTGACTGAAGAATAACCTCCTTTTCTGATGCCTATTTCTGGAGACATTACTGAAAGAACATTTCTTTAAATATAGAACAAAGTCTGGCTACCTTTTTTTAGCAGATCAAGGGATGATAGCTATTAAGGAAGATTTTTCTATTTGTGTTTAAGACTACTTGTGAAACATCAAATCGCAAAACCAGTTTATGAAGAATAACCTCCTGTGTTGATGCCAATTTCTGGACACATTCCTGAAAGATCATTTCTTTAAATATAGAAAACGTCTGTAGTATATTAACTACATACTAGATGACAGTAGTTTGATTGACATATGTTTACTTAGTGATTATTGTAATAAGATCTCTTAGCGTCATGCACATAGTTGTTTTTGTTGTTGTGTAATGAACATGTACAGAGCGTACGAATAAAGTTCTAGAGTAAATCAAACCGAGTTGGTTATCTGTTACATTGGCGACGAGAATATGGCGAAAAGTTTACTCGTGTCAGTTTTACACGAAGGGGGAGACGTTGATGCATTTTTAGAGCGATTGGAATGCTACATGTTGGAACTCATAAAGACAAGAGAGTTGGATTGTTGCTATGCGGACTCTCCAGTTCGCAATACGAAGCTCTGCGTGATTTGGTGGCTCCAGATCTTCCAAAGTCTCAGACCTTTGAATTTTTGACAGACAGGCTTCGATCACATTATGGAAAACCTAGGAATGTTAGGATAGAGAAAGCCCGGTGAAAGTATTTGCAGTTATGAAGTATGATTGCGAAGTAACATTCGATACTGTGGTTTTACTGGATCTTTTTTGGAGAAAAATCTAGTAGAACAGTTTATACAGGGTATAAATGTCGACGAAATAGCAAAGAAGCTTCTGGAGAGAGATGATATACATGCTTTACAGCACGCTGTAACTATAGCCGAAACAGCAAAGTTGATTCGAGTTGCTTAAACAAGCGTCGCGACAGAATACCGCGATGGAGGAATTTCTAGAGTTTATGGCAAGAAAACATCCAAAGAAGTGTGTTTTAGTTGTTTAAAGCCAGAGCACACGGCTAACGAGAAAACTAAGTACAAGCTGTTAACAAGACATGCCATAGTTGTGGGGAAATGGGACATTTTCAGGTTCAAGATTTTGTACAAACATAACAAACAAGACGCGACCGCCGCAAATACAACGCCGTGATGACAAGGCCAGGTACCAATGAAAGGGAGTACAAGGTCAAATCGAAGAGAAAGAAGACGAGGAACCCGATATAATGTTCTTGGGTGCCATCTGTTTTGGAAAGGACGAAACTCCAAGATGCACTGCAACAATCTGTGGTAAGACAGTTTCATTTATTGTTGATTCAGGTGCTGTGGTTAGTATCGTTTCGCGTGATATTTACACTGCGATTAAAGATAAATTTATTCTGAAGAAACAATCAAAAACACTGTATGCTTTTGGACAATCTAAGCCATTAGATATATTAGTTGAATTTCGTGCTAATTTATGTGTAAACAATAAGGTTGTCAATGCTGTAGTTTTTGTTTTCAACGGGAAAGCTAATAATCTAATTTCAGCTAGTACGTCTAAAGAATTGGAATTATTACAAATTAATTCCGTGATCTCTGAGAGAAATTTAGAACCAGACGTTAATTCCAAGTACCCTGAGTGTTTTAAAGGGGTGGGTAAGCCTAAGGGGCATCAAATTAAGCTTCACATTGATTCAAGTTGTGAACCCGTTGCGCAGCCAGTTACGAGACTTCCATTTTTTTTAAGAGATAAGATTACAGATTGGCTAGAAAAGTTAGTTAAGGACGATATTATAGTGCCAGTAGAGGGTGTAGGTTCAACGTGGGTGAATCCTATAGTAGTAGTTCCGAAATCTAAAGATGAGGTACTCATGTGTTTAGACATGAGGCAGGCTAACAAGGCAATTATTAGAGAAAGATACCCGATTACGACAGTACAGGAAATGTTGTCCGAGCTTAACGGCTCTACACTGTTTTCTAAGTTAGATCTTAGACAGGGATTTTTTCAATGTGAATTGACTCCAGATTCCAGATATATCACTACCTTTGTTACCCATGAAGGTTTGTATAGAATGAAACGACTGACTATGGGAGTAACGAGTGCGCCTGAGTGTTTTCAATATACCATTCAGAAAGTGTTCAACGGTATGACAGGTGTATTAAATATGGCTGATGATATTGTAGTTTTTGTAAAAGATCAACAGGAACAGAGGGAGAGACTTCTAAAGACCATGGAGAGACTTTCGTCATGCGGTCTGACTTTAAACGAAGACAAGTGTAAGTTTGGTGTCTTGTCGATTA
>RDPX01000247.1:238121-254209 GCA_003991215.1 Morbakka virulenta
AGATTATTGATATTGCATCTGATCTTGTTCTGAAAGACGGATCTAAAGATGTGCAAGAGGCTGGAAAGTTCCACAAGATAGAGGATGAAACGGCAAATGTTAATAACAGGGAGCAAATGTCTGTGTGTCTGTCCTATATACACAATGGTCAGCCAAAAAAATCTTCTTTGGCTTCCATTAGGTTACGTTTGCGGGGCCCTTCAAACTGTTATTAGATGTATTTCATAACATGGAGCTTAAAAAAATTGAGGATGTTGATAACCAGTTACTATGTTGGGACATCTAACATTACAGATAAAGGTGTGTCCTCAAGAGTGTAGGAAATCCCACCTGAGCTGATCTATGCTGTCTGATATGGGCACCTACTCTACCTTGCACTACAAGATACATTGCAGGAAAACGCTGTCATAAAAAATGTAGTTGGTGTTGTCCTGTCCATCCACAAATTCTTGAACACGCCAAAGGGAGAAAATGTTTTCGTAAACATGTTTTGGAGAACAGGATGACTATTGCATGGATAGACAAACCAACAATCGGCATTCCGCAAGAGGATCATATCGACAGCACCTTTGCTATCAGAACTCCATGTCACTCATGCGGGAAAGCAATCAAGACTGGAGGAGAAACAACCGCCTTCATCTGCAAAGCTGACGGATGCTTAGCTGTCTGCCATCGAATGGTGTCTTGCAGTGGCGTACCAGTTACCAGGTTAGCATAAAGCCGATCGAGACAACATTGACGATGCTCCCACCACCCCAGTGAGGGATTAACAGATCATTCAGTTGTTCGGGAAAAGACTAAGCTCATGTCACCACAAGTGATCGACAGGTTGGTCGGAAAGACTGCATGTACAAACGTCTGCCCTGTGAGATGTCAGCTGTGTTAAAAGTCATTCCACAAGAAGTGCACTACTGCAAAGCCTGGCTCCTGAAAATGTCCCTCATGCAGGGAAAGATCGATCCAACACATAAGTGACCAGCAACCAGTGCTCAGTCGTAATGAACCATCCACTATCTCGCAACCGTTACCACCATCGAAGAAATCGAGCTTATCAATAATAATGCAATTGAATGCTGATGGTATCCGTGCCAAGATGTTTGAGTTACGCGAGCTCCTGCTCGAGAAACCCATCGACGTCATTAAAATACAAGAATCAATGCTGAGACCGACCGATCAAGATCCCCGACTTGATGGCTATGCGACCATTCGGTGCGATCGTCCGAATAGGGAAGGTGTTTGTCTGCTCCTATTTACCAATAATGACATTGTCGTCGAGGAGAAACCATCTGTATTTCGGAAAGGCCTCGATGCGCAGTCTGTTCGGATAAGACTTTGAAAGAAAGATTGGATCGACCTTTCAGACTTCTACCTCCCAAACACCAAGGTGCAACATGCAGAGTTTGATTATGATGCAACTCCTGTTTCCACCATATCGATTATTGTGGGCAACTGGAATGGAAACTCACGACTATGGGTTACCTGCCAACCAGCCAACGCAAAAGGTTCAGATCTTGTGAACTGGATCATCGATACCGATCTTTGTGTCCTGAACAATGGCTCACCAACTCGACACAGTGACATTATCGGCGATGGCAGATCACCCGATCTTTCATTGGTGGGCTCTCACTGGTCAACAAAAACGTCCTGGCACCAAGCTGGACCCAATTGGAGATATCGACCATCTTCCGATCCTGATCTCTGTGGCGGCGGCAACCTATATGCAGTCATGCGCCCCGGCAACAGCAAGATGGAAAAGAAACAGTGTGGACTGGGAAGCTTTTAGCAAGGCAGTAGAGGAACGTCTTGTGACATCTTCACCAGCCAACATGCTTCAAGGCCAAGTATCGAACTTTATCTCGATCTTACAAAAAGCCGTAACAGCCCACGTCGGGAAGACCAAGCCCGGACACAAGACCAATTCTTGGATGACGCCACAGCTTTCTGAATGAATTGTATCCTGCCAAGAGGCAAATGAGATTATCAAGGTGGCAAAAGCGAAAAGCTGGCGTAACTTTTCGTCCACTCACTGAATGGAACATCTGATCCAAGCTCGCCAAATGAAGCTATGCTTCACCGTAACTGGTACATCACAGACTAAAAGCGCAAGGCAGATGTGTTTGCAAAGCAATATACTACTATCAGTCGCCAGTGTCACTTAACACCAGAGGAGCGAGAAGTCCCGAGACAGCTGAGGAAGACCTTGGAAGCACCAGATGTCCATCCTAGCAGCTGTACCTCCATTACGATGAATGAGTTGAAGTCAGCAATTTCCCAACACAATGCAATGAAGACGCTGGTCCCGACAACATTCCGCCGACGTTCCTAAAGGTCCTGGGATCACAGGCGTTATCGGAATTTCTCTCCAAATTTAAATGTTCTTTCGAGGATGCTGACGTTCAGGGAATTTGGCGCGTGGCCACCATCATACAACTGCTAAAAACTGGGAAACATGCCAGTGATGCAGCATGGTACCGACCAGTAAGCATTACATTGTCTGTGGTTAAACCTCTAGAACGCATCATCCCAGATAGGCTGTACTTCTTGGCTGAAACGAACGTTTAGTTTAGCTCAATTCAGGCGGGTTTTCATAAAGCCCACAGCTGTGAAGATCAGATCTTGCGCATTGTTCAGAGCATTGAGAATGGTTTCCAGTTTAAACCACTAGGTCAGTATTGGCCTTGTTGGACGTCAGCAAAGCCTTTGATACCGTATGGAAGCAAAAGTCTCTCCTCAATCCTCTGGAATCAGGAGTACCTCCGCACTTTGTCCGATGGCTACGAACCTTCCTACAAGATCCTCGAGCACGGGTTTGTCTTCACACAGTCAATAGTAATTCAGTCTGACTTCAACAAGATCTGCCGCAAGGATCTGTTCTAGCACCCCTCCTGTTTATCTTCTACATCAACAACGTGATGCAGAAGATAAACAGGAGGGTACAGTCAACGCGATGTTTGCAGATGACGTTTCAATCCTTGGGTCATCTTCTACAGACAAGGTACAAGCAGAAACAAATGTCCAGAAGTCAATCAACATTGTGGTAGCATGAAGCAAAGACTGGACGTTGCACCTAAATCAAACTAAAAGTGAGTCCTGTCTCTTCTCAACCTGGTCAAATGATGGTGCTTGGAAACCAACGCTGAAGCTAGATGGCCGAGTGATCTCAAATAACCCGACGCCAAAACTACTTGGAGTAACTGTCAATCGATCATTGACTTTCTAGACGCATGTTCAAAACCTCACTGCAGCAGCAACCAACAGAATCCATCTTCTTCAAGCTGTTGCTCATTCGGATTGGGGACGTGATCGACCACACCTACTCGCGCTGTTTCACGCCTTTATTCGGAGCAGACTCAGCTATGCGGGTCTAGCCTGGAAGCCGTGGGTTTCCAAGACTAGCATGAAGAATTTAGAATGTGCCCAGAACAGAGCACTTCGGGTCATAACAGGAGAACTTGAATCCACGCAACTAGAAGCTATCAATCTGGAATCGGATGTCCCAAGTTTCAAGACATTGAGTGATCATGCTATCCTAAAATCATTCAAGCAAGCCAAGAGATGCCCTCTAGAACATCCACGTAGAATGTAGCTTGAAGGGGAATTTGGTAACCGCCTGTCTAAACGTAGTAATTGGAGATGGGCTAGATCAGAACTGTCGTAGAAGATCCCTGCTCCAGACGAACACCAGAACCCACTCGACTTGTTCCCTCTCGCACCCTGGTATGACAATGATCATGTTTCAGTAAGTTCCTTGATAAAGGAGATTCGAGTCAAGTCCGATGGAGCCGTGAGACTTCGAGAATGCTCGATAAGAAAGATCCTTGCCACCCATGCAGACTTTGTGGCATATACGGATGGATCAGCAGCAGAAGGTACGCCGGTGGCTGTGGTGACATGTGGTAATCCTGAAAGCCCAACTATTATCAAAACCATCTAGTGTTTGGGACGAATGCTGACTAGCTTCTTTGAGGAGGAAATTCAGGCAATGGAACTCGCTCTTGATTGGGCACAGACACATTCGAACGAGTCTACTGTTCTGATATGCACTGACAGCCAATCACTGTGCGAAGCTTTCCTGGGGTATGCCGAGTTAGTGTTGTTGGTACGGTCGTTGCTCGCAATAGTTCGATACCATGTCACCATACAATGGATTCCTGGTCACTCCGGTATTACAGAAAATAAAATCGCCGATGCTGCTGCCAAGGCCGCGGCTTCCCTGGACGGGTCACCAAAGCAGATGTCGCTGACAAGCATTATCAACACCGTCAGAGCGATAATCACGGAGCCCTCCCACAATCCATTCGGGCATCCTAGAAGCATATCATAGCAGATCAAAAAGGATTGACGAGAAACGGAAGACGTGATCGGATTGCATCCTCCTAGCAAGACTTCGATCTGGACATCACCAAGCTTCTGCTAGTTGTCGACATCGTTTATCACTAACACGACCAACCCAGCTTGCCCAAAAGATGACACTGAACACTGGCTGGTTAGATAAGAATGAATACCGTATGTTCGCATTCGCGTTCGCGAGATCCACTTTGGATCTCAACGCGGGCTCACAGAGCCACTTATACAAACAACTACAACAACAGCCAGAGAGAATTCTACTTGCTCTAAGTCTGTCTAAGGAGAAAGATGCCAAAACGTCCCTATTGTTTTATGTCTTCAAAAGCTATGCTCAAGTTCCCGTTTATTGTTGGCTTGAACATTTAACAGGTGATCTTTTCCAACAAAAATGCCTTGGGCAGTTACCTTGAGGGTCACGAGGTTGATGTGATGAATGCAAAAGTTACTTGTGATGCTACAAAACGCTTACAGAGTGCAGGTATGAAGAAATATTATATCTCATCTGGGAAAAGACCAAAATAACTGCTACAAACCTCCTGGAGATTGCGTCAGACATTGAGGGGCCATAAACTGCAAAATGCCAAAGGAAACTATCCAAAAGGCTCCAAGAGATTCTTGAAGAAGCTGTCTCCTTAACAAACCATTAGAGAGCTGGGCTTGTATATTATAATGCCCTAGACAGAGTTCACACCGAAATAAAAGAGAGATTTGCAAACAAATATTTTAACAGCACTGGCAGATGTTGTGCTTGGTAGAGCAGGAGAGGATAGTTTCAAGCCAGTGGCTCAATTCTACGGTGTATATCAAGACATCCTAATGGCAGAAACCGCCATTTTTCACAATCTGGAGGATGTGGACCTAAAATCTACTTATAAAATGGTAAACGTTTCCCACTCTAATTCTCTCTTTGAATCTTTGCAACACGAGGTGGCGAAAACCATGGAAAACTATACCTCCAATGTCGTATTCAGTAGAGAGGCTATTCTCATCCTTGAGAAGACTTAAAACCTATCTGAGGTCGACTGTGAAACACGACCTGCTCTTAGCAATAGGAGATCTCTCCATTGAAGGATGTCACACTAACAGGTTAGACATCAACACTGTTGTGGATGTAGACCAACGGAAAGGAGCAAGATGTTCCTCTAACTTATATGGAAATCAGCTTTGACATATATCAGTGAAATAAAGTTTGTGACAAGCTATTAAAGCAACGTATCAAGCAAAATAATGTAAAAATAATCTAGAGCCATCATTGATACCACTGTGTTTGTTCAAGACTGTAAATTTTACATTTCTTCTTGTTGTATTTGAGAAAGTTTTGGGGTCAGGGATAATACTAGGCAAGAAGATCTGAATAAAGAACAGAATGTCATTTCCTAGTTTTGTGTTTTGTGTACTAGTTTTGTGCGCAATTCAATAACTGTTTGGCCTTTGGTATTACAAAAAAATACAGGTTGCTAAAAAAGCTTGGTGAGTGGTATAAACAGTGTTCGCAGGGCCCATTTGTGGAGCGTTTCTGACCTAGTGTATATACATATATTTTTATATGGGGGCTCAAGGAAGAGCCCCTGAACGTTGGGTTGAGAAAGCTCCACAGAAAGTCAGGTCACCTTCCAGCTAGTCGAACAATCAACATTATGCATCAAATCGTGATGAAAATGAAGGGGAAAATTTGCAAATATTAGAACATTACCAAATGAGGTGAGAAAAATCAAGAACTTGGACTTGAAAATGCATCAGGGTTTCACCAGCAGCATATTTTGCATAGAAACGAGGCTAACGGTTGTTGGTTGAAACTGCAAACAGTTTTACTGTTTACGATGCCAGAAATCAATAATAGTTATAAGTTTTCTACCTTTTTTCGCATCCTAGCACAAGAAAAAGTGGCGATACGACTTCAAAAATAACTCATTGGCTGCAGTACACCCCAGAAAACAAGATACATTTGTATCTGGACATAACCCAATCGATTACTAATCCAGTTCTCTATTTTTCAGTCGCAGTTTAAACACGCTTTTGGACTACGATAATCATATATTATATCAAGCTATGCTTCTGAATTGGTTATATCATGACAAATTCATGGTCCATAACTCGTAAACTGGTTATCATGCAAAAACTCAAGGATGTGAAAGAGATCGATTTGCATGCAAATGAGGCATATGAGCAATCCCCACATTAGCATTAATCAGAGAGAGGTTATAATAAGATTGCATGTCACAAATGGTAGATTTGGTAAAATGATAACAGAGTATGACAAGACTGTTCGCATAGCCCGTTCTAATACATCAGTATCCATATGTATTAGGTTAATTAATTCTGGTATGTGATATCAATTAGGATTAAACTTCAACGAGGCTTTCAATTTATGGAAGTGGCTTACTGTGAATCATGTCATCTTCACCCTCAGCACTTGATTTTGCAAGGTTGTATATGAATCGAGAGGAGTATGGAAAATCATTTTCAATGTACATTATGGTCAAACTTAGAGGGAGACAATGTGAAAGTCCAACTGAAACTTTCACAAACACAGAATTAGACTTTGATGCGGAATTTCTATGTTGTGCCGAAAAGTGGTTTAATGCATTGGTTGAGGCTGACAAAATCCAAGAGTGCTTTGGATGTTTTGAAACGGCTATAAATATCTTTGTGGATCAATTTGTTAGGAAATCACTGTTTGTAATCATGGGATCTTTATTATGGAAGAAAGAATACCATTATGAGGCTTTTCATGTGTTTAAACGTGGGTTGTTTGAATTCCCGGATTCGTCCTTGGCATTAGAAACTTACGAGCAAGCTTATAATTACCTTTTTAGCCGTTGGCATTTTAGAATGTTAAATGACAAATATCGGAATAAACAATATTTTACAGCAATCAAGGGAATGATATCCAAATACACCCCAAGAAGTATCTTGGACATTGGGTGTGGCACTGGATTACTTTCAATGTTTTGCACTTCAATACCCTCAACCAAACCAATAATATATGGTTGTGAAGCCTCCAGAGTACATTATGATATAGCTTGTAACGTATTGAGAGAAAACAGTTTAGAGGGTGATATTCAAATTTTCAACAAGATGTCATCTGAACTTAAAGTTGGGGTGGATATTCCTGGGAAAGTTGATTTACTTGTAACTGAAATATTTGATTGTGGGCTTCTTGGTGAAGGAATTATACCAACACTTACACATGCGTTAGAAAATCTGTCACAATTTAATGATGTGCTATTATTACATAAGAATAAAGAGCTTACATCAACTTGTTTTACTGAAAACAATTTAGTGAAAACAGACTTTATGGAAAAACCACTATATTCAGATTGTGACTTGAAAATTGTGCCAAACTCTGATACTTTCAAGGTCAGAGTTATTCCATGTAAAGCCTTTGTCTTTGCTTCCTTCGTTGAGTGCAAAGAGCTTAGGTTGCATTCAAGGACAGCTGAAGACATATGTGAGCTCTCCTGCAAAGGTGTCAAAGTGTATGGATACAGTTTTGCTTCTGATGGTGGTGAGAGAGAGCCCTACACCTCAGAATTTATGGGGGAAATTCGTGAAGGATATTGCTACTTGACTGATCCTGTTGTGATTGCAGAATTTGATTTTGGAAATTTGCAGGTTTGATGAAAACTAAATGTTATTCAATTGTTTAACAGCAACTTGTTTTCTTTTTCAAGTTTAATAACTTTTTTTACACCAATGTTTCAGCTGTAGTAGAGAAAGAACATTTGGACTATTACAAGGTTGTCATAAAAATCATAACAATGTAGTCTAGTTGTTATATGCACCAAATAAATAGTGATTGAATGGTCCTTAATTACAGTGAAAAAAGGTAAAGATAAGAAACTCTTACAGGATACCTAAACTCTTGATGCAGTTTATAATGTTTTGAGCTCCAAGATCTTTCTTAAAAGTCACCACAAGGTCATAATTTGAAGGGGTGTATGTTCTAATTCCATTAGGGAATTGTAGTGCCAAGCCTTGCTTTACAAAATTACACTTACTATGCAGTGCATTGATGTTCAAAGATAGGATGTAAAAATATTAAAATGCTATATGTTTTGGTTTAACCAAGATAGTAAGGAAATCATGAAATATGTTTGATTTTTTTTGGCATTAACATCAATTCCCCCCAGTAATTGAGGTTCAGATGGTGCCCTTCAGAGGGGCTTTGTTTTGGCAGTGTGGAATTTCTTGGCCAGATTCCCTTCCTGATACCAACCTATGGCCTTTTCTTTTGTACAGCTGCAAGTTTTCCTTACCCACTTGGGGAATCAAACCCAGAACTTCTGCATTACAGCTGCACTAACCATAAAGACACTGCTCCTCAAGCATGAAATATATGAAAGATGTGAGATATATGAAATATATCTCACATTGTTTTGTTTATGTTTTTTTAACTTCCCATTTAACAGGACAAAATGGTAGAACAGAATTTGTATATATAGCTTATATATATCTTATTTTGAATTTTAATCCTGTATAAATATTCGTAGTAATAATAATAATAAATGTTACTCTATGCCTGTTGTTCAGGTTACAACCAAGGAATCAACACAGTAATTTGAGAATATAGAGTAGATCTTTCTTGACTAAAGTACAAACATAGTTATATTAATGCCAGGTTCACAGACTCAGTTACCGTAAGGGTAGAACATGAAGGTAGTATGTCTTGAACTGGTTGAAAACAATCCTCTTGAGAGCTTCTGATGAGCTTGGATGCATGGCTTGCTGTCGGTCAATACACACGGTTTGTGGATGGACTGAACAATATATGGGCTGAAGTTTTTAATCGAAGCTGCAATACATAGGGCTTCCAGTTCACAAGTTTATCTTGTGAACTGGAAGCCCAGTTTAAACCAGTTTATCTGATGTTTCTTAAGTTTAGCACTGAAAAATCCAGATAGGAGGGACTTGTTATCGTCATGGGTAATGTAGAGAGTAGCTCCTAGGCCATGGGTTTTGACAGCACCATCAGTCACAATCCACAGTTGGTCATCAAGTTGAGGTAGATGGATGGTCTTTGGGTTGTTTAACGCTTGTTTGGCTCTTTCATAGTTCGACAGGAGTGAGTCATTCCGAGATATGGTCTCACCTGAGGAGGAGCCAGCGACGGATTCTTCCAATTGTGATAGCAGGTNAAACCAGTCTATCTGACGTATCTTAAGTTTAGCACTGAAAAATCCAGATAGGAGGGACTTGTTATCGTCATGGGTAATGTAGAGAGTAGCTCCTAGGCCATGGGTTTTGACAGCACCATCAGTCACAATCCACAGTTGGTCATCAAGTTGAGGTAGATGGATGGTCTTTGGGTTGTTTAACGCTTGTTTGGCTCTTTCATAGTTCGAGAGGAGTGAGTCATTCCGAGATATGGTCTCACCTGAGGAGGAGCCAGCAACGGATTCTTCCAATGGTGATAGCAGGTTGGAGCATCTGGGAATAATGCAAGAAAGTACTTTAAATGCACCAATGAAGGAACAGAGACCCTTAACAGTCTTGGGTTGGTTGCAAGTGGATAGAGCTGTCAATCTGTGGGGGGGGGGGTAGCAGTCAGGGTACCTTGTTGCCATTTCCAACCAAGAACAGTGGTGGATCTGGGTGCGATAATGGTCTTTGAAGCAGAGAGGCAAAGGGTGGAGTTTAATAGTTCAATTAAAACTTTCTCCCAATTTCTCAAAAGTTCATCGGGTGTTTCACCACCACAATACAAGTCATCACCAATTTTGACTATGCAACCTTGAACAATAAGGTCACCTAGTACGGCACACATAAGTTCTTCCAAGGTGGTTTTGGACCCTGTTTTGGTTTTGGTCCCATTGCACTTCTTGTATAAACTCTAATACCACGGAAGGGTGTAGTAACTCCACAGTATTTCATAGACAACTTGTCTAACGGGATTTGAAAAAAAGCACTTGTTAGATCAGTTTTTATCAAGTACTTCCAATGTCCGATCTTGCAAAGGGTAGAATCGACATCTGGCATCAAGGATGGTTGTGGTTTTGAGTACGTGCCAATCTCAGTGAAGGATGTGACCAAGGGGTGGCCTCCTGAAGGTTTCTTTACAAGGAAGGAGGGATTAAGGTATTCAACAGTGATTACCAATTCTTTGGGTTGTTTAAATACTCCAAGGGTTTCGAGGCGGTCAAATTCAGATTGAAGTTCTTCAAGTTTGTTGCGGAAATATTGTGGTAATCATCCTTTTCTTTGAGGGGGCTCAACTGGGCCCATGTTAACTGTGGCCTTTAAGGGGCCTACATTGCCATTGTAACCAGGGAAGGTAGCGTCAAACTTGTCAGCAAATGACAGGTGTAGTTCATGAAATTTGTTACGAAAAGTCTCTGGTAAGATGTGGTCAAGGTCAGTCTGAATGGCTTTATAGTGTAGTTGAGATCTAGTGTCATGGAGGCTTGGTGTATCAGGTGACGGTTGGCTCGTGATGGTAGTAGCTAATGGTGGGAAGTAAGCTGGTGCGATCAGGGCAATATGTTGGCTTTTTCTGATGTTGATTGGTTGTGACATGTTGTTTGGAATATGGAGCATCCCCTCAATGGTTTCAATGATATCAGGGAATTGCCAGCTGTCAAATGGCGATTGGATGTGAGGTTCGAGAGTGATTTCGGAATCAGACAATATTGGTAATGGAGAAGATAGCTCTATAAACTTACCCAGCCAAACTATTGTGCTTGAAGGGGCTCTCAAGGTGGTGGTTGTTAGACGTACTTGAGGTGGATTCTTTGAAGGAAGATTGTAACGAATTGAGGTTCCATTAGTGAGGATGACTTGTTGTTTGGAAGGTCTTATAGTAATGTCATTAACTTCCATAAATGGGACACCTCCCAATATATCTACGTCCAAGTTTTTGACTACAAGGGCTTCAAGGTTAAAACTTTCATTGCCCCAGAATAAATTTAATCTTGTTTCTCCTTGTACGTGTAAAGGTGACTGTCCATCAGCCTGGAGAGCATGCTGATTACTCTTGGATAATTTAGCGTTCAGTTTGATTGTGAGAGACTCACGGATCATGTTGGTTTCTGCTCCAGAGTTGAGGATCACAGTGACAGGTACATGGTGGTGATAGGCATTAATGAAGGGAGATTGACCAACTTTAATGCATTGAACAGCTGATGAGGGTGTTTCCAGTGTAACTGAATGGCTGGCAGATGGTGGGTCTTCTGGTGATGATTGACCATCAATACCGTCTTCGAGGTTCAAATCGTTGAGGGTGGCAAGGAGTCTGGTTCTTGTCATGTAACATCTGTCGGATTCTGGCAGAAATCTGCATGTACTTAGAAGGTGGTCAGTAAAGCGACGTCCAGCTTGCTTGCAGAGGGGGCATGTAGGTTTGGAACATTTGGAATCTTTAGACAATGTTTGAGGGCAGTATTGGGTCCTCTGATTGTTGAATGTTCTCATAACCCTAGCATCACTGGTGGTATGGATCTCATCCAGAAGAGTCCCTAGACCTTGCAAAATCTCTGGTTTTGTACTATCTAGTGTTCTTGATCGAAGTTATGTACCATAACGCTGCTTCACTAGCTTAGGTAAGTCTGGGTGAGTTAATTTTAACCATAATAATACTACAATGTTCTTGAGGGAGGGGGTTAATTCCTCTTCTTCAGTGGGTTGGTCTCTGTGGTGGGTGATGCCTCCTCCTGGGGTAAGTGAATTGTCCTCTACGAAGGCCATAAGTCTTTGGAATAGGTCTTCTGGTTGTTCACCATGCTCAATTTTAATATCAGCGAGGTTGAGGAAATGGGCTCTGCTTGACTGGAATCTGTAGTGGGCACATATAACTTGCCAAATTGACTCAATAGATGTGGAATTCCTGACAATAGTGTTCCTTGAAATCACGGGGCAATAGTTGGCTATCTGCCCCAACATTAATTCAAGATGAGTCACTTTCTGGGCAGCTGTTTTATGGACTGCCTCTGCAACAGTAGTTATATTAATGCCAGGTTCACAGACTGGGTTACGGTAAGGGTAGCAAGTAAAAACTTAAACAAATATGGTAGAACAAACATGGTAGCCCCAGTGGTGCACCAAACGGAATGTCAATGTAGTGGTGCTACATAAGTTAAAAGTCAAATTATTGCCTAAAGCCTGAAATAGTGACATTGATACAGTTAATATCAAATAAAGGTACTCCATCAAGATTCATTTTAATGAAGTTTTTACTAAATTATTGCTGGTAACTAATTCTAAAGTAATAAATTTAATGTCAAAAGTCATAACATCACAAATAGCAACTACGGTAGCTTCACCAGATATATTTAAGATAAATGGTAGGATAATCACCAGTGAGCTAGCCTACACAAAAACCATACTGTTATTTGAAGAATATCTTATTAAGATTGAAAGGTTGTACCAGAGAATTATTTATCAAAAGCTCAAAAGAAAGTAGAAAAATTGATCTATAAACAGTAGAATAAAACCATTCTGAAAGCAAGCAAGCGAAGGTTGCCAAAATTGGTAAGGATAACATCCTTTATTGCTTTTGGTGACTTGAATGGTCACATTGGAACTGATGTTGTTGGTTATGAAGGTGTTAATGGGGTAATGGCTTTGGTTCTCAGAATGGCCAGCCCCAGCTCCTTGGAACAGAAGATGTTAAATCATGCAGTAAGTAAGTAAGTAATGTTGAAGGGGAAAGGATTCTGTAGTTTGCAATGGCAAATAATTGGATTGTAGCAAACAGTTGTTTCAACAAAAGGGAGAGTCATCTTATGACCTTCAAATATTGTGGAAACTGGACTCTGATTGATTATATCTTGGTGAAGAAACATGACCTTAAGTTGGTTGATAACTGCAAAGTGATTCCAAATGAAGAATTGTGGCTCAACACAAGTTGTTGGTGACCAACACATGCATTTCACTTGCAGAGTTCCAACAAAAAGAGAAAGCCAAAAGAATCTGTTTGGTCATGTGGAAAAAAGGAAAGATACCATTTGCCAGGTGGCATGCATGCTTCCTGCATGTTTCTTCACACACGAAATGGAGTTTAAACCTTTGAAGAAGATGAAAGCTCATAAAGCTGCAGGTCCCTGTGACATTGGTGCAGAGATGTTGAAAGCATTCCCTGGCATATGTTGTCAAGCCATTGCTAATCTGGCCAATGCTATAGTGAGAGAGGAGAAAATTCCTGACGAATGGAATGAGAGTATTACAGTGAATCTCTACAAAGGCCAAGGTGATGCTTTAGACTGTGGGAATTACCATTGGCTGATGCTTACTGAGCAGTTGCTGAAGCTTGTGGAGAAAGTCACAAAAGAAATCCTCAGACTGATTCTGTCAGGGTGTTCAAATCCATTGCAGGGATCAGGACCTTCATTTTCAAGCTGTTAACCTTCAAGCCTTTNTAATCTGGCCAATGCTATAGTTGAAAGCAGGAGAAAATTCCTGACGAATGGAATGAGAGTATTACAGTGAATCTCTACAAAGGCCAAGGTGATGCTTTAGACTGGGAATTACCATTGGCTGATGCTTACTGAGCAGTTGCTGAAGCTTGTGGAGAAAGTCATGAAAGAAATCCTCAGACTGATTCTGTCAGGGTGTTCAAATCCATTGCAGGGATCAGGACCTTCATTTTCAAGCTGTTAACCTTCAAGCCTTTTACCTCAAGTCCTTTCCTCCAAACATAAAACCTCTCCATCAATTCTTTAAGAGATTCTGCAATTTTGAGCAGGTCATCTCCAAAGAGCAATTCCATTGGACACCCAAGACGAGGCCTCAAGAACAATAATGAAAAGAAGTGGGCTTAACACATAACCCTGATGCACACCAACCTTCACCTCAAACATCTTGCTCAGTGAGCTACCAACTCTCACTCCACTCCTCACACCAGCATACATGACCTGAACAAGTTGAATGATCCACTCAGAAGCACCAACCACACACAAGGCCCACCAAAGAACATGTCTAGGGACTCTATCAAAAGCCATCTCCAAATCTACGGATGCCAGATAAAGTGTTTCTTCTTGACCAAATACTCCTGGAGGTGTCTCAGGAGAAATATGACATCAGTTGTGCTTCTCCCTGGACAGAAACCAAACTGTGTGCCATCAATCAGAGGATTTCTTCCACAACTCTGTCCACAAGTTTCAATAACTGCTCAGTAATCTTTAGTCCACAGTAATTCCCATGGTCTAAAGCATCAGCTTTGCCTTTGTAGAGATTAACTATAATACTTTCATTCCATTCGTCAGGAATTTTCCCTTGTCTCACTATCACATTGGCCAGATTTTCAATGGCTTGACAATGGTGTTGGCCAGAATTTGATTCTTTGCAGTGGCTGAAATCCGTGGATCCACAAGAGGTGTTCTGGAATTTTGGGTAGACCAATGGAGACGCCATCTTTCAAATGTAAAAGATGTGTTAATGTAGCATGCTCAGTTGACATGAGACCATGTAAAAAGGTAAAAATGGCTGGTGATTTGCTAGAGGTGCTTTACAGATTTGTTTATCTTGGTGATGGCATCCATCCTGGTGGAGGTTGTGAGCTGGCCACAGTCATTCGAGTGAAATGTGCCTGGGGAAAGTGTAGAGAACTAATACCACTTGAAAAGTAAAGCCATTTTGTCACCAGTACATGGTAAGCTCTATACCACTTGTGTTCAAAGCACAATGGGCTATGGCTCAGAATGGTGGGCACCCCATCTTCAAGATGTTAAATATCTCATGCATAATGAAAGAGCCATCATTTTGTGGATGTGCCATGTGAAAAGACCAGAGTCAGTATGTCTGCACTCTTGAAGTTGCTTCATCTGAAGCCCTGAGATGATGTCCTCAGACACAATAGGCTAACATGGTTTGGGCATGTGATACAATCTTACTCATGCATCAACAGGTGTTCCTCTGTGGAGATGTTTGGGTCAAGGTGCCAAGGGTGACCAAGGAAGTCTTGGAAGGAATTGATCTAAAACAATCTGAAGACCCTAAACTTGACAGAAGAAATGGCTGGTGATCGTGTGTGTGTGGTACCCTCCAGTAGAAACTATTTAGATTAACAATTAATAGTTTTGTTCTACTTTTATTTTATAGATTGTATGTATAAGGGCTCACTCATTCTGGTATGTGTCATCAAGAAGGAGTAGACATGAAAATTATACACCTTACAGTGTAAACCACTGCAGTGCAGTTGTGCAGTAGGCCGTGCACCACAGCTTCAATGTGTTGAGCAGGAAAAGTGAAGGTGCAGTTCTTGTGATGTATGGTCGTAGGTGACCCAGCTGGAAGAAGACACAACAACAGTAAGAAAGGACACAATACTTCTTACCTCAGTAACCACTGCTAACACTGAGTGCAGCAGGCAGTATACCACTGCTTCATGTATGGTGTGTGTCTTCAGACGTCAGTTGCAGCTGCAGTCTAGATGGGAAGATGTCATTGAGGAACATCCCACCAATGAACCTGCACCCTGGGTATCCAATGCTGTTCTTGTTCCAAAACCTGGTGGCTCTAAACACATTACTCATGATGCACACAATGTTAACAAAGTTATCCTTCCAACAAATCAGCCAATACCTAATCATCATCATCATCATATTCGGTTTAACGTCCGTTTTACATGCTAGCATGTGTTGGACGCTTTCTTGAAATTGACACTCCAAATTATCCTATCCTTCACCAGATCTCTGCTGACACCTTTTTCTTTCAGATCTATCCTTATCACTTCCTCCCATGTTTTCTTCGGTCTTCCTCTGACAGTGGTTCCTGTCACCTTGATTGTTCTGCATCTACTTGCCCAA
>RDPX01000247.1:254216-273432 GCA_003991215.1 Morbakka virulenta
ACAGAACACAGTGACATTAGTGACTGATCATAAACCTCTCTGCTCTATTTTCAATGGCAGGAGGACAGGATCTATTTGTTCTGAGCATATTAAAATGCATCATCAGGATGTCCAATTAAGAGTAAACTACCAAAAAGGCATACTAAACCAAACTGATTATATGTCAAGACAAGGAAAGCCATTTTCCGAACTATCCAGACTAGAGAGGAATGAAACTGATGACTTAAACAACCTCCTTGCACACAGCACCTGTCATTGACAAGTTCAACCTAGCTAACATTGTCAAAAAGACTAAAGTTGATCAAGTTCTTTCCAATCTGGCAGTGGTTATCAGAGCAGGCAAATATGGGTCCCCAAATCTGCTGACACAAAACTGAAATGATTTGAGCCCCTCATATGGGAGATCTCTGTTATGCCAAAGGGGCTTCTACTAAAAGATCCCAGAATTATCCTACCAGAAAGCCTTCATGAGAAAGCCATCAAACTGGTACATCTTGGCAGCCATCTACACCTCAGCTCTATGGAGCACTGGTTGAGATATCATTTCTTCTTTTACAACATGCAGAAGAAGGTGGAAGACTTCCTCAAGACATGCTCATTATGTGCTGCATTCACAGAGAAAAAGATGGGTGGACCTGTGAAGGCTCATCCAGTCCCAGCACACTGTTGGGATACTGTAGCTGTTGACTTGTTTGGCCCTATGCCATCCTCCAACCATGTTGTTGTGGTGCAAGACTTAGCATCCAGGTATCCTGCAGCAAAAATAGTGAAGTCAACAAGTGCTCAAATTCTCCTTCCCTTGTTGGCAGATATACACAATGCATATTGCAACCCTTCAAAACAAATATCATTAATGGCCCTGCTTTCAGTTCAAAGGACATGAGAGATTTCACAAACAGGAGGAACATAAAAATGCATCTTATTCCACCTCTCCATTGTTCTGTGAATCCAGTAGAAACTTTTATGAAGCCACTGGGCAAAACCATGAAAATTGCTAATTTTTATGCAGAAGTCAGAGACTGATGCCCTTCAACAACTCATGAGTAACTATAATGACACACCACACACTGCTACTTGTATTGCTCTGGCAGCTATGATGTTTAAAGACAGCCAAACTGGCATCTTTCCACAAGTGGTTGTCTCTGACGATGATGTCAACACTGGGTGCTCTAAAGATATATTGCTCAAACAGGATTGCCAAGACCCTATTAATGAAAGCAAGTTTTTGGTTCAGTCTCAGTTTGTGGTTGGAGACATCATCCTCATGAGAAATCATCTTAAAAGGTCAAAATTTGATCCTGCTTTCCTTCATGAACCTTTCAAAATCAGAGATGTGCTGGAAGAAAGTAGGATCCTTGTTGTTGAGAAAGAGAGTGATAGAATGATCTACTGGGGACACCCAGATGATGTTAAACCTTTTTCTGGTGAATTCCATCATCTGCAGAAAGTGAAATGATACTGTCCTGAGCAGGAAGAAATTGTCACATGGCACAGATGATGTGATGAGTACTGGTGTCATGATGACATTGGCTCAAATGCAACAGAATTTGATAACTCTAATGCCCATCTGAATGTTGTTTTGGAACTTGTCATTCATGATGATGTCAATCTCGACATTGCACAACCAAGACAATCTGCTTCCAAAATTATACATCTATGTTCTGTACTATAGGTAAACATTAAGAGCCTTGATACATGCAATCTATAAAATAAAAGTAGAACAAAACTATCAATCATTAATCTAAATCGTGTCCAGTGGAGGGTACCACAATGTGAGGTGGCAAACTTTGCTGAAAACTACAAGTCAAACACACATAATGTGTCCATTGACTACATATGATAGCAAGTAAGTGTAAGTAAAGAAATAATGACTCCTAAATGCGCTTTTGAAAAAGTTTAGGTGGAGTGGAATACAATGCAGGAAAACAGTTTTAAAGTACAATAATTAACCAATAATGACCATAAAGCCAAGTTGCTTTAGATGTGTTCAAGTGCATTTTGATTGCAGCAACATTAGTTGAAGAAATATGATAGCTATGTTTGAGTTTATAAGTTTTCAGAAAGTAATCCGAAAGTGGATGATAGAGATCAAGAATAGAGTGAAAACTAAAAACCTGCTCAAAGACCTCAGCTTTACCCAGTAGTGTTGTCAAGACTTAGGGGCCATTGAAAAGAGGAGGGATAAAAAATTACTGTTACCTCTTCTACTTTTGATGGTTTGCCAGAAGTCATCTGACCCAGCTTTCTATGAAGATTATGTGATACCTTGATATTATGACTAAGCATAATTGATAAAGAACTATTCTTATAAAATAAACCTAAGTCATCAACATTTTGAAAAGTTCAGGTTCATCTTTGGACATTATTGTTGGTAATGGTGTTTCTTTCCAAGGAGACATCACTTCTTCCATAACACCTTTTTTTCTCCATAAAAACTATGAAATATAATATATTGTTTGAGAGTTCAATTTTACTTCAATAATATTTTTTGTATCCAAATTGAATGATATACTTAGAATTCAAATTTTACAATGTACTGCATTCATGTTTTCACATACATACAAAAACACTTGATGCCTTGCTCATGGAGGAATTTGGAAGTGATATTGAAGTTTCTGTTCTAATTGTGAGAGAGAATGAGTTCCAAATTAAATCATTTATAATAGCTTTTAATGACTACCAAAGTATCTGGGAAGCAAAACAAAAGGAGCTTTTACACACAAAGAAGGAACCAACAAAAAATAATTCACACATTTGCAGTTGCAGTTTTAGAAAAATAGAAAGTTGTTTGCCACATTCCAGAGAGAAACCAGGAAGGATTTTAAAAGCTACATAGTACAAAGTAGGCTTGTAGATATACTAAGGAAAAAAACTTTGTAATCATGGTGAATATTATATATATCTGATATTGTTTTAAATGAAATGCTGTATCTTTGCTTTCTCCTATCCATTCATCCATTTGATGCTTGAAACTGTCAAATCCCAGTGTTTTCATAAAATAAAGTGACTCTTTTTTAATGTTTTAACATGCCAGGCATTTATCACAAGTTCTGCCCAAACTTTCATAAGAAGGTTGATTTGGTCTAAGATGTTTAGGAATAGATTTATTTGGTTTTAACAACTGCATGATTCTTGTTTTTATTTTTAATCCAATTGGATAGGGTTTGCTTTGTGATACCACATTTTCTTACCATTTCACTGTAAAATGCCCCTTGTTTAACTTCATTAAGAGTTCGATACTTCTCAAGAATACTTTTACAGTTAATCCTTCACTTCAATGTAAAGCCATTTTAGCTTTACATGTGACAAAGTTTTTTTACCCATATTTTTGTAACTCAACATTTCAATGCAACCATTGTAAAAAATATTCAGGATCACAAAAGTTTGATTTTTGAATAATCAAATAGAATCTTATTTAATTGATTTTTTTATTGAGGAGACATAAAATTTAGTCCCACTTACCAGGTGCCCCACTTATCCAGAGTCCCAATTTAGTTGTGTTTTTTAGCCTAAGTGAGTATTAGAAAATTAAAGGGAACACAAACATGGCCCCACTTAGTGGATGTCCCACTTATTGGATGCCCTACGTACTGAGGTCCTACTGTAATGGAACAATTTTCAGAAGCTAAAGAGAAATTTGGAAAATAGCTAGCTAAATATAGAAGAGAAGGACAACAATGCATGAATGACTTCAAGAGGTAATCAACATCTTCCTTGCATAAAATGTCAAGATTGCTCTATGCAGTCAAGCATAAACCATGCATACGATTATGATATGGTTGTTGCTAACCAGAGCAAATGAATGCCCCCCCCCCCTCCTGTTTCAACCAATCACCAAGCCAGTATTCAATTTTCCTACAGAAGCTTTTTCCACCCTTTAATACCTCAGGTGTACATCAAAATTAAGCATTTCAGTATCTTTGAAAGAAAATAAGAGCTGAAACCTAGTTTGGTTACTTAGAAACTAGAACTATGACTTGTAAGTAACTAAATCTACAGACATTGTGTACATTTTAAACAGTTATGATTCTTTAATAGTTTTTATGCTTTTTAGGATCTAAGGAGCAAGGTCAACGAAAAAAAAATTTTTGAATTCCCTGTTATAAAGTCTGGTCACATTGATGGTGTTATCACATGGTTTAAACTTCAGCTCTTTGATGATGTTTGGCTGGAAACATCACCATTATCAAATTCTTGCTGGGAGCAGGCTGTTTACAATATCCAATGGTCCCTTGATGCTTATGAAATACCAAATGAAGTCAAATATGGTATGTTTTTTTATTTTTTTATTTTCAAGACAACAAACAGAAAAGAAAATTAGATTATTATGTATACATATATATAGATATTTGTGTGATTTTGTGTATTCATATAAAAAATGCTCAATGCATATAGCAGAGCAATATACATAAGGTAAAACATCAAAAATAAGAACTATGATTGCAACTAATAGTTTCAGGCATGATGATTGAAATATTGTGAAACTATTAGTTGCAATCATAGTTCTTATTTTTCATGTTTTACCTTATGTAAACATATACACGTATATATATATACATTTCCTGACGAGTGAGTAAAATCACGAAACAGGCTTGTCGAAATGGATAGTGTAGTTTTTTTATTCTTTCCAACTTATTATATCTTTTATATATAATAAGTTTCAATATATATATATATATATATATATTGAAATGCAATTATGGTTTGAACAAGAACTAGTTGTAGCTATAATTTCCTTAATTTTTAATTTATAGATACTTATTTATGTAATAATTATTTAAATGATGCATTTTTGTAAAAACAATATGTTCTGTATGTTTCTATTTTAGGTTAAATTTTTCTGTGCAGAGTAATTGAACCTAGGATAATTTACATCACTATTTTCAGNGAAGTCAAATATGGTATGTTTTTTTATTTTTTTATTTTCAAGACAACAAACAGAAAAGAAAATTAGATTATTATGTATACATATATATAGATATTTGTGTGATTTTGTGTATTCATATAAAAAAGTGCTCAATCCATATAGCAGAGCAATATACATAAGGTAAAACATGAAAAATAAGAACTATGATTGCAACTAATAGTTTCAGGTATGATGATTGAAATATTGTGAAACTATTAGTTGCAATCATAGTTCTTATTTTTCATGTTTTACCTTATGTAAACATATATATATATATATATATATATTGAAATGCAATTATGGTTTGAACAAGAACTAGTTGTAGCTATAATTTCCTTAATTTTTAATTTATAGATACTTATTTATGTAATAATTATTTAAATGATGCATTTTTGTAAAAACAATATGTTCTGTATGTTTCTATTTTAGGTTAAATTTTTCTGTGCAGAGTAATTGAACCTAGGATAATTTACATCACTATTTTCAGTTGTGCCAATCACTAAAAACCAATTACACCTTTGAGTATTAACAAGTATGTAATATGTGATGTTCTTCCATCATTATATTGGCCATCATTTGTTATTACTCATTACATCACCACACTAGCAAAACTTTATTTTACTTTACAGTCCTGAGCAACCCATGGTCAATCCTCCAAGTCCCATGATCATTCTGTATAACTTTACACTAAGTCTATAAGGTCTTTCTCTGCCTTTCTCTTACAACTTTCAATGGTGATCTCCTCTAACCATTTACTAGACCACCTCTGATTTTAGTTGTGTATGTGTGAGGGAGAGAGAGAGAGACAGACAGAGACATTTAGGGATAATCAGTGCCACTTTTGATAAACTAACTAATGAGGTAATGTGGTGATCTGGTGTATGTATTTGCTAATAAAATCTGTAGATTTGCAAAGTTAGTGGGATTTACTGGTAAACCAACTAGAACATATTGTGAAGGTGTCATTTGTTAATGGAGTTTTAAATGATACATTTATTGAGTTTTCAATGGTTTGGGGGGTTGTAATACCAGGTGTAAGTTTTATATCTTATGTAGGGTCAGGGTGTTCACATAAAACAAATTGGTGAAGTGGTCAACCAGTAGTTGCAGCAATTTGCTTGTGGTTAGGGAGGATTGGGAGAACAGGAAATAAATACTGAGAGACAATGGAAACAAAGAAATTAAAATGTGGGTGTTATGGATGTTCAGGACACCAAATGATTAGAGGTGTTATGGATATAATATGTTGCTGCCATAATAAGCCTTATCATTTTGCCCTGTAATACAACCAGGGAAATGAATGGTGGGTGTGACATGTTTTTGGCAAAGCCACCCAACAATCAAGAAGCATGTAACAGGCTGTTATTGTTGCAGCAATTGTTATCATTGTTGAGCAACTTGTTGTGAGAAGTCAGATAGACACTGTGCTTTAAAAGAGTATGGTTAGCTCATAGGTCATGAGGGACTGCAAAAAGGAAACTTACCATGTAGGCACAAGGCAAATAAAATGTTGGGGATCATATGAAAATGTTAGAGATTTGTGCTTTAATTGCAAATGTTAACACAGTCATATCTGAAAGTATCCTACCTGATGTATATATACTGGGCAAGGCAGATGTAGTTAAGTGGATAAGGGAAGCTCCAGTTGAAATAGAGGTTGTGTACTTCAGAGGTGAGAATTGTGTGATGACCTGAAAAAAATCTTGAAGGTGACACAAATTGAATACATTGAAACCAATACAGTGCTTCAGAAAACAACAGTGCTTGTGGTGGCAGCATTATTGGGATAAATACTGTCAAGTTAAATTAAATGGGGAAAAGCTGGGAGTTGGAGTGGAATAGGAGGACAGCTGAAAATAATGCCATTGTTGAAAATAATACATATAGCCAGATAATGAGCTGTAGTTATATTCAATTAATATAGGAGCATTATCCATTTGCAGAGCAGTTGGGTGTGACATGCAAGTTTGTTACAAGGCAAGCTGGAGTAGATGGTTGAAAGGATTATTTTAGTGCTGTAGTGATGGATGTGGTAAGGGAAGGGAGTGTTGCTAAGGGTATACCATAATGACCCAGTAAAAGGAAGTTGTTCTGTCTAAAAATCAAGAACTGGAATGTTATGATGAGTGCTGACAGCATTGCTCTTGGGGTGCAATTTGAGTATATTATTGTGTTACTAAGGATGTTACATGGCTGCAAAAGAAGTTAAGACTATAATCATATTAAAGTTGCTGAACTTGAAGGAGTAATATATGAGTTTTTAGTGTCAAGCAAGTTTGTCTTGGTTGCCACTATGAAGTCATTGTGTATTTGTTGAGTATGCCATATGTGTGCAAAGACAAGATGTAGCCTAACATACAATTTGCCTTGAGGTGATGTGATGGCAAAGTTTGGTGTTTGTATCTGTATAAGCAATAATTGCCTTGACAATAATAATGGTAGTATTGGCTGAGACTTATTCATGTGATGTTGTACCATCTCACTGCTATCAGGGTGTCTTGGGGTTTAGGGAAAGATCTCCATGTATAACTGTTAGTTCTTTGAAGACCCATATTGTTTTTGTTGATATTTTTTGGTTTGCAGCTATTCTGCTGTAGCAACTGAATAAATGTTACAGTCAAGGTGTAGTTTGATGACTGTGTTTTATTAAGTTCTTCTCCTTATTCTTCTTGATTCATCCAATGCCAGAAGTCACTGGTGAAGCATGAATAAATTCTGAAAAATTGGACTTTTTTATGTTTTTTCTAATGGCTGGAAATTAAGTACACAACCTTAATTCATTCATCAAACATGTTTAAACCTTTTCAGCCCCTTTTTTCTTATTTATAGAAACATTTGTCTAAAGCTAAACTGAAGCATGGTGCTCATAAGACACCAAACAATGCTGCTTTTGAAAAAAAGGGATAAATACTATAAGTACTAAGTGCATAGTAATAGGAACAGCAGTAACAACACCCATAGTATTGTCTAGTAGAAAGTGGCATTTGACATGTATTTTTTTATACTCCATTGTTTTTTTCCATTCTTAAGGTGATGCTATTTTCCTGAAATCGACATGCCATGAAAGGTTTCTTGCCCTTGAGGTTGTAGAGGTTAGATGTATCAATCCCAATGCTAATGAACAAAGTATGCAGAATATGTCACAAGACTTAACAACATCACATGGAAGGAAGAGGAATTCAGTACCCTATCCATCAAGTTCAAATCAAATCAAGATTACTCTGGAGAGAAGCTTAGTAAGACGCCTAAATGATGTGAGTTACAATTCAAGTTATAAGAAAGCAATTGCAGAAGTGCTGTCTTCAATAGTTTTACCAAATGACACCAAAAAAATATTGTGCTTGTGCACAAGTTACTCAATGATACCAGCTGTTGCACTCCAACTTGGTAAGAGTGATATGGTTAGTTTCCAGTTAATTATGGTTGTCATAATATTACTATAATTTGCATGTATTGATATCTTCTGTAAATACTACTTTAATAAAGTAACAAACAAAAACTTCTCTGGAATATGTGCTGAACTATCAGTTTTGTTTAGTGTCTGTCACACATCATTCTAATTTGAAATAATCTTCAGTCAACAGCAAGGTTACACAAATACTTGGAGCTAAAATAAACTTTTATTAGAAACTCAAATGACCCAACGTGTGTTTTTGTAATAAAATCAGGTATCACACGATTTCAAATACATTTTTTTGTCCACAAATGGTGAAAAAAGCATGCAACGTAGTATAAGAAGACATTTGATATGCTTATCTGTGAAATAAGTAGGTGGGGTTTTTTACCAATTTTTTCCAAATTTTTTTACCAGTTGTGAAAGATAGCTATCACATTGAAAAATAATGTGAAAAAGGAAAATATTGTTTAGTAAAACATCCTTAAATAACTTGAAACAGTTTCTAATGTCTATATTGAAGAAAGAACAACATATTATAAGTTACACTTTGAGATAAAAATTTTATAGAGTTTTTGTAAGCAGTCACTCATAAGGTTTTATTTCCAAGTATTTCAATCTAATGAAAATAGACATAATTAGTGCTATTAGTAAAATGTATAATTTGTGCAGCAGTAATTGTAGTGACAACTATCTAAATATGGCTATATTTATAATTTATTTAATCAAAAATGGAATACATTCAATTTCTTTTACTTTTCCACACCTTGTTACCACACAAGGTATGACAAAGTAAAATTTTCTCGTCCTCACGGTGTGTAATTATATAGTTAGTCATCTACTATATAGATAACATTTGTTATTTGGCCCCCTGTGTCCAAAAGGTATATAGTAATCTGACTTTGTTGCTATACCAGATCTTAGTATTCATTGTCTATAGTTGATGCTAACTTTAAATCAATTGAGGAGACGCTAACAATGGCTTGTTATAAGAAACTATTACATGGTGTCAGAAGTGGGATGCATAACAGTCCGACAGGATGAAGCTTAGGTTGCTGGCGTCATATAGTTTATCTTAGAAGTGTAGTAAATGTAGAAAATGTAGCTGAGAACGAGTGTAGGTGGCTGCAATATCACTTGTACATGATAAGAGCCACAGTTGACCAACTGGACGAGAAAATATTTTACAATAACCTTCCTATTCGTTGATGGAGAACACACTTGAAAATATTTAATACGTTTACATTTGCTGCCCAAAAAATCACTTGCCATGACCACCTTTAACACTAAAGAGGAAATAGAATCTGCTGTGGTCATGGTAAACCGAATAAATATTACCAGCAATAACCGACGAAAAGTCAACAGAAAAGCAAAGGCAACCACAAAGAATTTAAGCACATGTGCGTGGATGATTTGCTGTTTTTCAGGGAAACCCAGAGAATAACAAATTACGTCAGTATATGATATTGAGATGGAAAACCCAGTATTCCTTGATGCTATAGATGAAAGACGAAACTACGCCAAGGGTAATTTCACCTTCTGCAACCTATTAGTTAAATTAAGCCACCAAATGCTATCATGATAGACCATAAAAAATTGAGGAGTCTTCTGATTTATTTCAAGGTCTTGGATATTTTCCAGGGAAAGTAAAAATTCTACAAAAGCAGGATCCATTACCAAACAGTCGAAACGTATAGTGAAATTCCATTTGTATTCCATGATTAATTGAAGGAAGAATTGGATCACAAGGAGAAAATACATGTTATTGAGGAAGTAGTAAAATCCACAGAATTGGTTTACCCTTTTCATAAATTTTACTAGTATTTCATTACTACATTACCTTGTGTCGTTTACTAGCCAATTGGGAAATCCTACTTATGTTTAGATCCCAGAACTTTAAATAAGTATATAAAGAGAGAGCATTTCAAATTACCAACGCGAGAGGAATTAAGGTCCAAATTTGAAGGAACAAAGATATTTTCCAAACAGGAAGCTGCAAGTGGATTTGAAATATAGCTAGACGGGGACAGCTTTGATCTTTGTACTTTAATGATATTGCCCTTGGGTATAGCAAGTGTACCCAAAATTTATCACAGAATATTGGACACATTATTTAAGAATTAAGGTGTATATAAATCCTTGGATGATGTTATCATGTGGGGATCAACAGGAGAGGAACATGATAATCGTTAAAGAAAAGCCCTTGATGTAACTGGGTCATCAGATTTACTATTAAACAAATATAAAATTGCTATTGGAGTAATAGAGTTAACATTTGTTGGTGACCTAGTTATCAACTGAGGCCATCAAGCCAGACAAGAGAAAAATTGAGGCCATTGTAGATATGTCCATACCCGACACTAAAAAGAAATTACTGGTATTTCTTGCTATGGTAAATTACCTGGCAAGATTCGTACAGGGATTATCCAAGAAGGCAGAACCATTACTGAACTTCCCTCGTCAAAATTTTCGTCGTCAAAATTTTCGTCGTCAAAATTTTCGTTATATTCTTTTGTTGAACTACAATGTAGATGTACATTATTACTTGAATTTGCCCATGTGTTTCTAAATTGAAAAATAAATCGCAAAAATTCTTACCTAACGTGTTTAACTTTTGTGGTCCTCATGACAATACAAATCGACTGCTATGGTCCCGAAGCAACTTTGAGTTTGACATGCATGCTTTATGGGAGACAACTCCAGTTGAGCTTACCAATACCTCATAAAGAAGGGAACAATAGAAATACAGACATTTGGTATTGGCGAAAGTTGAAGAGAAGTATACAAAAGTATCAGGATCATGTACATGGAATAGCAAGACTATACCCAGGAAATGAAGTGCTTCTTATAACTTGTCATCCCTCTTAAAACTCGGCACTACATAGAAATTTCAACCACACATACAAGAAATTGTCAACAAAAAGAGATGTCAAGGCTCGGTGCAAAACAGTGAAAGTCTTTGAGTTCTTGTTGATGAATTTCAGTTTGGAATTTATGTATAATGCATTTTTTGCTATTGCATTGAAATAGATGACGGTCGTCAAAATTTTCGTTATATTCTTTTGTTGAACTACAATGTACATGTACATTATTACTTGAATTTGCCCATGTGTTTCTAAATTGAAAAATAAATCGCAAAAATTCTTACCTAACGTGTTTAACTTTTGTGGTCCTCATGACAATACAAATCGACTGCTATGGTCCCGAAGCAACTTTGAGTTTGACATGCATGCTTTATGGGAGACAACTCCAGTTGAGCTTACCAATACCTCATAAAGAAGGGAACAATAGAAATACAGACATTTGGTATTGGCGAAAGTTGAAGAGAAGTATACAAAAGTATCAGGATCATGTACATGGAATAGCAAGACTATACCCAGGAAATGAAGTGCTTCTTATAAATGGATATGTTTGGTCTCATCGTGTCACAGTCGTCAAGGAGATCAGTCCACGCTCTTATCTACTAAGACGCAATAGGTTCCAGAACAAGTTGATTCATATGCCCGAAATGGACCATGAGGCTTAGTCCGGTCATGCTGTAGATAAGAGTGTTAGTAACGATACATTGTCTACTAAGATTACGAACTAAAAAAAAGTGTCATAATATTCATTTCAGTTACCCCTTCTTGATTTAAATGTAATGCATTTTGAAATAACGATCAAATCCTGATT
Source organism: Morbakka virulenta (assembly GCA_003991215.1). Classification (NCBI taxonomy): domain Eukaryota; kingdom Metazoa; phylum Cnidaria; class Cubozoa; order Carybdeida; family Carukiidae; genus Morbakka; species Morbakka virulenta. Next base: position 266,189 of record RDPX01000247.1, read on the forward strand.
CTGTTTGCAAACAACATGACTGGTACAGATACACAAAATACTGTATTGTGTAGTTTATAAGCTGACCTGGTCTATAAGAAATTATTGTTTTCAGATGAAATTGATAGTGCCCCTTTTTCAATCTACAAACCAACCTTAAATTTTCAATGTGGTTTATTTCCGATCTTAAAATATTAAATATTTTTAATTTATTACTATAATATAAATAGTTATAATACAAGAATTTTGACTATTATTTCCTGGACGTTTCTTTAAATCACCAGTTTCTGATCTTGAAGAAATAAAAAGCTGTTATTGAATTTATATTAGTTCCTTATTTATTGTTATGAAAGCATTAATGTCTTTGTATGGCAATTGTTTAATTTAAATGGCTAAAGACAATACAATGTAATCAGAAATATAGTATATCTGTATTTGTAATTGCCAAGACACGAATTTTAAACATTAAAGTCACTATACTTTTTAGTGTTTAACATTTTGTGCATAGTTTTTGAATTGAGATGGGTTTTTGGGACCGCCGACTGCTGAAAGGAACTGGGTTATATACCAAACATGGTAATTATTAGAATCGACTATGTTTGAATGCCACTTCTTTCACAAGCAGTTCATACTTGACTGCCATGCTGACTTTTTTTTACTTTGTGGTTTCTGCACTAATTTACCAAGATGGCAATAAAGTTTGTTCATCATTTTTGCATCTTGGATGTGTAAATCGTCAGGACATTTCATTTTTTGTTATGTATAGTAATGAGTTATTTGTATTTAACTGCTCCTGGAAATCATTCAAGCAAAGCCTTTCTACAGTAGAGAGGATTCTCGAAATCAACCAGTACCCCCTACGTTCTGCAACTCCATAATCGAACAAACCATCACCACGATTATAGCCTATACAATACCAGAGCCTAGGACCAGGGCGGAAAAATCAAAGGACAAAATTTTTAAAAAAGTTATTTTTATTCAGTACCGAGGAAGAATAACAAAGGACTATTGTAGAAATGTAACATGTGGAGCACCGGTAAATGCAGTTCTTACACTACGTAGATCAAAAACTGTATTACCCTCCTTGAAGCCCAAAGTTGACCATAAATTGACAAGCAAAGTAGTTTATCGCATAACTTGACCACGCTATAAATCGTGCTATGTAGTTACGGTGAATGACATTGAAATTTTGGCTGCTACTAACCGGAGTGAACAATATGGATTAACCCTAGAAGGTATTTGGCAAAAACTTATTCGACCACAAATTAACATCAAACAGGAGCTTAAAAAACCGAAAGCTTACCATCATGTTGTAACCAATTTGATTGCTTACACCCTATCGTTGATCTGTATTTTCTGATCATTTGTGTATTTACTACACTGTTTCTTTTCTTTTTTTCGTAGGAATAAACAATATTTACAAATAATTATGAATTGCTGATGCTTATTTTATCGTAGACACTTCTTTCATGTATTTAACTGCCTCAATCTTTGATGCTTCTTTTATGACATTGCTGATATCATAGTCTTCCAAACATCTACATTATGACGTTTTCAATAGCCATTTCTAGGACTTTTTGTTACTTCCTTTTTTCATTCAGCAATAAAAATCTTTGAAACTGATTGGATGTGGACATTGGCTTGAAAGAATTTTGGATTACTAAAGGTGGAGAAGAGATTATCAAGGCCCTTTATGCCTGGTTGGGATTTGTTGCCCAACGATAGAGATTTTGTGGGGGAAACAACGCATTTAAGTGAACGATCTGATTGCATAAATGACCTTTTAATCTTTTGAAACACTTTTTAAACAGAAAAAGATGCTTTTCTGTCTATTCACTATAATTTCTTTTCTAGAGAAATGAAAATAAAACATATCTTTCGGTGACATAATGAAAAAATAATCTTATTAATCCAGTATGCTATTTTCTTGTCAACACAACACTTGATGCATGATTATTCTTGCTTTGAGGGAGAAAATTGAAGAGGATTCACAATTTATGAATTGCGAATCCCTAATTGGAACCCAAAGAGTGCACTGGAGCTTCCTTGATGTTTTTTTATATCATTCTTGAAATTTTTAGGTGTTCAATTTTTTCACAGAACTTGATAATGATGATAATAAACTCTTTCACACTAAAATTTTAGGAATGACCATTGTTCTTGTTAATGGTGAATTATCTAATTATGTGCCCTTATATATCTACAATTCCAGGTAATGTGATCGTGTTGACAGACAGTGAAATGCAATCAACAGCATTGGATATAATATGCAAAGAAAACCACTTGAGGAGTGCACAGTTTGAAAGTCTTCATGGACCACAGATGCAATGTATGTTGTAAGTTTTGATATGGTAATTTCTCTTTCCATAAATATCTGTATAGAAAAAGAATGGTACAGTCAAGTGGCACCTAAAGTTGGAAAACAGATATGGTTAAGAATATAGCATGGATAGCTCAGTTGGTAGAGTAGATTACCATAAGAGGCACAGGAACTGGTTCGACTCCAGTTCAGTGCAAGATGTTTCGCGTGTGAGTTTTTAAATATTAAACGTTTGTCAACTTCTATATTATCAGATGAGTCTAACTAAAACGTGAGTATTACCAGAAGGTGAGGCTGACTTCTAACAAACCAGCCCTGTGGTTGTTGTTATTGCTTCCCAGGCTCCGTTGTGTCAGTAAGCCTGCACCATACAAAAGAGGTACCACGCCAACTGGATCTGAGCATAACTGATTTTATCCTATTGTCTGAGGGCATACAAGTAAGCTCAATCTTCTATAATATGTGTAACTGTGTGGGGACTAACTTGGCAGAGTGGGTATAAGTCTGTGTTGGTATTGTCTATGCGATGTTTGTATATAGTTAGTAATGGAAGATGACCACAGCATAGTTGTGACATGCTACTCACTACGACTATGAGGTTTGAGTTTCTGTGTAGTTTATATTGGCTGGGGGTATATAGTATTTTGCTGTTGGGGAGGTTGTTGAGTACTTGTCTGGTGAGGTAAGTGTGGATGTGTTTCTTGTACTGTGTGATGTTTGACAGTGGCGATATAGAATTTAAGGTGCTGGTGTGGTGACCGTAAGGTGTCCTTGCTATTTGCCCTTGTGTTGGAGCCAGTTTAACTTATATACTTTCGATCTACCAACTACCCAAAGCAAAGAGTATGTTTACCCCGATGACGATTCTTAACAGCGATAATGACTTTCCATCTTTCGAAAACACCCTCTCCCACGACTTAAATCAACTCAGCGAATATTTTTCTAATTGGCATCTGAAATTAAACACCACTAAAACTGTTTGCAGCGTTTTCCATCTTGCCAACCGTCATGCGAACTACAAAGCTCCAAGTTCGAACAGAGGGCCAACTTATTAAGTTTGACCCAACACCAAAATACCTTGGCGTAACTCTAGATCGGATACTGTTCTAACAAATACAGCTGCCAAAACGACCAAACGTGTTAACTTAATGAGGAGACGCGCTAGCAACCACTGGGGTACTGACTTTTCAACGCTGACAAGAACCTCCATTGCACTTTGCTACTCGGTAGCTGAATATTGCTGCCATGTTTGGTCCCACTCTAGTCACTGCAATAAGCTAGATTCGTCTCTTAATGAATACCTGTGGCTAATCAGTGGGTGCATCAAATCCACATCAACAGACATATTGCCAGTTCTCTGCGACATCGAACCCGCAGACATTCGTAGAAGTAAAAGCTGTATCGCTTTTTACAAACGTGCATAACCCACCTGAAGCTTTGCAATTAAAATAAAAAAACCCTGCGGCACAATGTTCCTATGCTCACCTGGATGGGATGGATAAGAACATATCACCGCAAAACTGAGCTCAGGCACGCTGGATCAACAGATGGAATAACGTGGATCAACAGATGGAATAACGTGGAATAACGATGGAATAACGTGAATAACGAACACCAGCTGCGTCAATTCATACAGACCCCAACGTCAAAGCCTCAAGGTCATGACATTTAAACGAAGAAGCTGGGTCCAACTTTATCGCCTTCGCTCGGGCTTTGGCCATAACGCCTTCTTTATACATAAGATCGGTCGTAGCAATAACCCATACGGTGTTTGTGGCGATGTACAAACTCCTCAACACTTTTTTGGATGCCCCGTGATAGGGATTACAGGAGATACCACAAGAGTTGATGAAGAATTCCGTAACTGGCCTGACAATAATGCCCTCGACATATAGTTTCCCTGTCTTCATACGCGTGAATATACTTTGGCGTGTAAATGTTCTATCAGTGTGGATTGTGTGCCAACCATGTTGTGTGGTATGGGTAAGAGTCATAGATTTGATTCTATCGAGTTCACAACGATTGACAACAACCAATAATTGCTCAAACGGGAACTAACCTATATAATGCTGTCCAAATAATTAACAACCACCTGAAGCCACTGTATAACGATAATAGTTCATCTTCAAGAATGCAAAAACGTTCCTGAAATTTTGAGTAACTTTCCACACTTGGTTGCAGATGAAGAGTATGTTTTTTACGATCTTGTCTCACTAATGTTCACTAATGTATGCATTGCTGAAACAATAGGTTACAATACTGAAGAAATATACGACCGGTTTTGACTGTCCTTTATCTGCACTATGTTGATAATGAAGAAACTGAGCTTGACGATGGAAAGCACCTTTCTGTTCAACNCGGTGTTTGTGGCGATGTACAAACTCCTCAACACTTTTTTGGATGCCCCGTGATAGGATTACAGGAGATACCACAAGAGTTGATGAAGAATTCCGTAACTGGCCTGACAATAATGCCCTCGACATATAGTTTCCCTGTCTTCATACGCGTGAATATACTTTGGCGTGTAAATGTTCTATCAGTGTGGATTGTGTGCCAACCATGTTGTGTGGTATGGGTAAGAGTCATAGATTTGATTCTATCGAGTTCACAACGATTGACAACAACCAATAATTGCTCAAACGGGAACTAACCTATATAATGCTGTCCAAATAATTAACAACCACCTGAAGCCACTGTATAACGATAATAGTTCATCTTCAAGAATGCAAAAACGTTCCTGAAATTTTGAGTAACTTTCCACACTTGGTTGCAGATGAAGAGTATGTTTTTTACGATCTTGTCTCACTAATGTTCACTAATGTATGCATTGCTGAAACAATAGGTTACAATACTGAAGAATTATACGACCGGTTTTGACTGTCCTTTATCTGCACTATGTTGATAATGAAGAAACTGAGCTTGACGATGGAAAGCACCTTTCTGTTCAACTTGAATTTTTATAGGCACACTGAGGGTTGCACAATAGGAGGTCCTCTCTCGGTCCCTTTTTTTTTTTTTTCTCGCAAAACTGGAAAATAGGAAAGTGAGACCTAGAAATCCAAAAGGTTACAAACGCTTTGTTGATGATGTATTTGTAGGAGAAAGAAATATACTCCTGATATCCTATTGGACGATTTGAATTAAGATCATTCGAAAATGAAGTTTATGATGGAAGCTAATTCCGAAAGACTTCTTGATACAATGCTGACAGTTATAGATGAGCCTATCACAACTACTGTTTTCCGAAAAGCAACAAAATTTCCGATTCCTTGTGTCCAAAGATTGTACGCGCAATACAATAAACGAGGAATTAAGCAGGGCGCTTTTTATTTCTTTTAGCTTCGAAGAAGAATTATCACTAATTGCACTAAACTTTGTCAATGCAAATTACTTCAATTTTGTGAAAGGTGTAATAAGATAGTTTGAACAATGTTTGGAAGATAAACTTAAAGAAGTTGAAATGGTGGTAAATAAGGATTTCTCCTAAGAAGAGCGGAAATCTTTCCTACTTGTTGAAATCCCATTCTTTGAAAAAAAGCATGAGCTTTAAAGGATTTCATGAAGAAGTTACACCAATTTACACAAGATCTATGTTGAAATCCAAGGGAAAAAATAAACGTGAGACAGTTGTTCACATTGAAAGAACCCATACGCTGAGTTTATGAAGATGAATGCAAGGACTGTGACATAGCATATCTTCTTGAAATCAGCCGTAACGTATAGTTTCGCCGGCATGAGGACGGACATGTGATGAAGAAATCAGAACCTGCTCTTCATCTACTAAACAATACTCTCCACAAATTTTCTTCTAGAATTCTTGGTAAAGATTTGAATCCTGACGGATATCGTTGTATGAACCCCTAACTAAATGATCAAATAGAATTTGAAGTACCAGGAATGAAGTAAGGTGATGGTGCGGCATGATCCGACGGAATCTTACCCTCCTGTCATGATGATTTTTCAAAGAATTGTATAGCTATACAGCCCCTTTGGGATTCCAACTACTTGCCATATGTTAATAGTTTTTTATGTTGTTTAAAATCGTTTGTTTTGATTTGTAAAGTAGTAAATTTTATGACTTTGTTCACACTGACAATGATAGATTAGCATACTAACACATTTTTGTGCATGGTTTTAAACTTCTTTTTTATGTTTTTGCAATACATAAATTCAATGTTATTTTTACACTTTTATCATATCCCCACCTCCCAATTCCTTGTTCATGGGGATAAGAATTTGCTGATTTGGAAGAGATATTGACACTTGTAAGAGATTAGCCCCATTTGCCCAGATTTTGACGAGATGGTAAGTAAAGAGAAAAAATGTCAGAAAGAAGTGAAAGATTTGGTTGCAAAAATAATCTGCCATAAGATGTAGCACCAGTAGCTCAAAATCTAAAGGAGATGGGTATGAAAATCACAGACAATGGTTCGAATCAAAGTCACTGGAACTAACATTTCAGAGAGTCAGCTATATAGTCTTCTTCTTCGTCGAGTCTCGCGGCTGTCATCATCTCAGATCTTTTTACTCCAGAAAGTGGCACAGGCCACTGCTACGTCGCTGGGATTGGCAAGGTCGTCGGCGGTGCACTTTGGAGCGAGGCTACAGGACATGAGGTGTGCCATGGTTTGCTTACTGCCGCAGTCACAGGTACTGGTAGGGCTCATGTTCCACGCTTTTAGAGAGGCCTTGCATCGGCCTTGCTCAACTAGACGTCTGTTGAGGGTCTTCCATATTGGCCGCAGTAGCTCATTTCCGCTGGCAAGTTGTTGAGTTGGCACTATGCGTCTGCTTGTCCATGAGTCTGCCATGCTGTGTCCCTTCCAGCTGGTCATCCATTTCTCCTCAATGGCTTGGTCGGTGGAGGTGGTGAGGGGCTGGGTGGAGTCCATGAAACTGCTCCGGGAGGACAGTCTCTTCCGGGTGGTGGAATGCTGATGAAGTG